>WAAF01004391.1:0-17874 GCA_013400475.1 Tricholaema leucomelas
CCTGTCCCCACAGCAGAGCTGCTGCAGCCTCAGCATCACCTTGGTGGCTGCCACTAAACTTCCCAGCTGGAGGTGGTGAGAACTCCACAGCAGCTGCAGACCTGAGAGCTGGAACTGAGCTCCCCCTGAGGCTGCAAAGCCTGCAGGGAGGGGCAGGAGCTCTGTGGGGATGGATCCAGAGATGCTCCTCTGGAGCCTGATCCACAGGATGGGGTGGGCTGGAAGGGACCTCAAAGCTCAGCCATGGGCAGGGAGCACCTCCCAGCAGCACAAGGCCTGATCCAGCCTGGTCCTGAGCACCTCCAGGGAGGTTGTGGAGCACAGAAGCACCGAATGGGATCTTTGATCCCATTCGGTGCTTCTGTGCTCCACAACCTCCCTGGGCAAACCTGTACCAGTCTCTCACCACCCTCAACCTGTGCCAGTCTCTCACCACCCTCACTGCCACCTGCAGCCTTACCTCAACCACCCTGACAGCTGCTGGGGACACCCCCCCCAGTTCCTGCTGGATGTATCTGAGGAGTAAGGACCCTTAGTAACAGCTGGGACAGATGAGAAGAGAGGTCCCCATCAGGCTGAGGGCCAGGGGTGGGCACAATTAACTTGTGCCAAGGTGCCAAGCAGCTGAGCTGGGGTTGGCAGCAGCTCTGACTGGGTGGGTTTGCTGATTCCACAGGGATTGAAGAAGCTTTGACCTCGCTGATGAACAGCAAAGGCCTTCACCTGTTTGAGATCAGCAACCCTGAGATCATCACCGGGCAGGTGAGCAGAGCTGGGGCACAGCAAAGCCTTGGCACCGGGGGAAGGGTTGGCACCGCCTGATGGCTTTGCTCTGCCTTGCCTCTTGCCAGGGCTATGTCCTTGTCCAGCTCGACTTCAGCTTCCCCAGGCACCTGCTGCTCGAATTCCTGCAGGACAAGCTGTAGAGAGCTGCTGCTGGCCCCCAGGGAGGGGTGGCCCAGCCGCTGGCCACGCGTGGGGAGGTCGCTTGCCAGAGCCATTAAACGCCGCCGAGGGGACTCGGCTCCGCTCCGCCTGCCTGGGCTCTACCTTCCCCCGCCAGGGTTAGGGCTGCAGGGCTGGGAAGGGACCTCCGCAGAGCCTCCAGCAGCAGGGGACAGCTCAGTGTGCGCCCACGGCTTGGCACGACCTGCCCCGGGGGTGCTGAGTGGGCTCCTCCCGCGGGCAGTGCTTGGTCTGCTGTGGCCGTGGGCAGGGAGGGGCAGTGAAGGGCTGGACCCCGACAGACTGAGGGGGCAGGGAGGCTCCTGTGGGGCTGGGGAGGAGAGGATGCTTTGAGGGGGGGGTCCCAGCTCTGCCTGCCACCCTCTGTGCACTGTGTGTGGGTCCCGTCCCCACTCTGACCCCCCCAACCTCTCCCTGCCAGCCCTCAGCCCCCTTGGAAAGGCTCCAACCTCTCTATTTCAGCCCCCAGCCCCCTTGGTGAGGCTCCAACCTCTCTATTTCAGCCCCCTTGGTAAGGCTCCAACCTCTATTCCAACCCCCTTGCTGAGGCTCCAACCTCTGCCTGCCATCCCCCAGCCCCCTTGGTAAGGCTCCCACCTCTCCCTGCCAGTCCCTGCTCAGGTGCACACAGAGCATGGCAGAGCTTGGAAGGGACCTCTGCAGATCTGCCAGCCCAACCCCCACCCCCCTGCCCTGCCAGGGCAGCATCACCCAGGGCAGGGCACAGAGAGCAGAGCCTTTGCTGCTGATGGCTGAGCACACTGCTGGGCAAAGCTCTGCTGGGCAAAGCAGAGGGCACAGAGCCTGCTGCTCAGTGGAGTTCAATCCAGCTGGGGCTGGGCACTGGTGGGGCCCAGATCTGTGCCCAGTGGGCACAGGGGTCTGTGGTGGGGCCACTTTTGCTTGACATCTCTATTGGCCACCTTGATTCAGGCACAGAGAGGCTCAGCAGGGAGCCTGCAGGTGGCACCGAGTGAGGTGGCACAGTAGATGGGGCAGAGGGCAGAGGGTGGCAGTGTGGATGTGGCTGAGGGCAGAGGGTGGCAGAGTGGATGTGACTGAGGGCAGAGAGGCTCTGCAGAGGGACAGGCTGAGATCCATGTGCCAGCATTATGGGATGGGTTTCAACAAGGCCAAGTGCCAGGCCCTGCCCTTGGGGCACAACAACCCCAAGCAATGCTGCAGCCTTGGGGCAGTGTGGCAGAAAGAGACCAGGGGGTGGCAATAGACAGGAGCTGAGTGTGTGCCAGCAGTGTGCCCAGGGAGCTGAGTGTGTGCCAGCAGAGTGCCCAGGGAGCTCAGTGTGAGCCAGCAGTGTGCCCAGAGGGCTGAGTGTGAGCCAGCAGAGTGCCCAGGGAGCTCAGTGTGTGCCAGCAGAGTGCCCAGAGGGCTGAGTGTGAGCCAGCAGAGTGCCCAGGGAGCTGAGTGTGTGCCAGCAGAGTGCCCAGGGAGCTCAGTGTGTGCCAGCAGAGTGCCCAGAGGGCTGAGTGTGAGCCAGCAATGTGCCCAGGTGGCACCTCCTGCCCCTGCTACCCACCCTACTCCTGAGCCCAGCCAGGATGCCACTGGCCTGCTTGCCCACCTGGGCACTGCTGCCTCCCGCTCAGGGCCTGCCAACCAGCACCCCCAGGGCCCTCTGCGGGCTGCAGCTTCCCAACCACACATGCCCAGGTCTGGAGCTCCCCACGGGGCTGCTGTGCCCCAGGGGCACGACCTGGCATTGGCCTCGCTGAACCTCACCCACTGAGCCCTGGCCCAGGGCTCTCACCTGCCCAGGCCCCACTGCCAAGCCTCCCTGCCCTCCAGCAGCTGCACACAGCCACCCAGCTCGGTGCCAGCTGCAGACTGGCAGAGGGAGCCTCAGTGCCCTCACCCAGATCCTTGGTGAGGACACTGCAGAGGGCAGGCCCCGGAGCTGAGCCCTGGGGGCACCCCTGGGGGCTGGGTGCCAGCAGCACTGAGCTCCCTTCCCCAGCACTCCCAGGAGGGAGCCTCCAGGCACAGCCTGCTCTGCCCTGCGCAGAGCCTGCAGCCTGTGTGGGGCTGGAGCAAGCTGCCAGGTGGAGAGGCAGCAGCAGAGGGCTTGAGAGAAGCAATGGAAGCCCTGAGGGAGCCAAAGAGAGTCGGAGTGGAGGTGCCCAGCTCTGGGCAGCAGCAGCAGCAGGTTCCTGTTCCTCCTCCTCTGCCATAATTCATCTCCAGTGGCTCAGTTCCCTTCCTGGACCGGTTCTTGCTTCCCTGTCCTGAAGCTGCCTTCCCACTGGGGAGGGATCTCAGGCAGCCCCCTCAGGCTGGCACCACACAGAGAGCCCTGCCAGGCTGCCTGCAAGGTGCCCTCAGCTTCTTGGCCATGCTGGTGGCTCCCTCCACATGGCCATGGGTGCCCATGAGCTGGGCACCTCTGAACACCCTCAGTGCCAGAGGCTGCTGAGCTGTCATAGAATCACAGAGTGGGTTGGGGTGGAAGGGAACTGAGAGCTCAGCCAGTGCCAACCCTTTGCCATGGGCAGGGGCACCTCTCACAGCACTCAAGGCCTCAGCCAGCCTGGCACTGAACACCTCCAGGGAGGTTGTGGAGCACAGAAGCACAGAAGGGGATCAAAGATCACATCAAAGATCACATCAAAGATCCCATTCTGTGCTCCTGTGCTCCACAGCCTCCCTGGGCAACCTCTGCCAGGCTCTCACCACCCTCAACCTCTGCCAATCTGTTCCCACCCTCACTGCCCACAATTCCTCCCTCCTCTCCCCTCTCCCAGCTCAAAGCCATTCTCCCTCCTCCTGCCACTGCCAGCCCTTGCCCNGCAGGGCAGTTAGGTTGGGCATCAGCAGGGAGTTGTGCCCAGGGAGGGTGGGGAGAGACTGGCACAGGCTGCCCAGGGAGGTGCTTGAGGCTCTGTGGATGGAGACATCCAGGCTCAGCCTGGCTGTGTCCCTGTGCAGCCTGCTCTGGCTGGAGCTGTCCCTGCTGCCTGCAGGGGATGCCCCTGGAGGGTCCCTTCCAGCCTGGCACACCAGGTGCTGGTCAGGAGGCAAAGCAGTGCCCTCCTGGGCCATTGCATCTGAGCTTTGCTCACAGCTTCAGCCCCAAACGTCCCTCCAGAGCTCCTCTCTCTGTTGTCAGCCTGCAGAGCACCCACCCTGGGCCAGCAGGAGGATGCAGCTGGCCAGAGCCCTGCTGCTGGGTGGGCTGCTGGAGGAGATAAGCAGCTCCTGGCAGGTGCACTCGGGCTGGTGCCAGCCCTGGCAGCACTCCGTGGGTGGCTCTCAGAGCTGAGGCTGCCTCAAGGCTCTGTCTGTGCCCCAGGTGACTCCACAGAGGGCAAGCCCTGCCCCTGTCCTGGACACCTGTGCCAGGCTGGGAGGTGCCACTCTGAAGGCGGTGGCAGAGCAGCACCTGTGTGCCAGCCTGGAGCCCTTCAGCTGTTCCAGCTTGGCTGGCAGTGCTGCTGGGCAGGCTCTGTGCAGCACTGAGGCCTTCAGCTGTGCTCTGCAGTGACCTGGGGAGGGCTGGGACCTAAATATGGACCTGAAAGAGGGCAGGAGAAGTGTTTGAGCTCCTCTGCTGCAGCCCTGGGGCCTCTGTTCCCAGCTGGGTGTTTGTTGCTCTGTGCTGTGGCACTGACTGTGCCTTGGCACTGCTCCCTGGGTGCTCCTCTGCTCTGGGTACTCCTCACTGGCTGCTGATCTTTGAGAACCACAGAATGTGTTGGGCTGGGAAAGCTCTCTGAGGGCATCCAGGCCAGCAGTGACCCAGCCCCACCGTGGGCACCAAACCCTCTGCCCAAGTGCCATGCCCACACAGCTCTGCAGCACCTCCAGCCAGGGGCACTCCCTGGGCAGCCTCTGCCCATCCCTGACCACTCCACCAGCAGAGACATTTTTCCTCCTCTCCAACCTAAGCCTCCCCTGGCACAATTCCAGCCCAGGTCCTCTCCTCCTATCCCCTGAGCCCAGGGGCAGAGCCCAGCCCCAGCTGGCTGCAGCCTCCTCTCAGGGAGCTGCAGAGAGCAATGAGGTCTCCCTCAGCCTCCTCTGCTCCACACTGCACACCCCCAGCTCCCTCAGCTGCCCCTCCCCAGCCCTCTGCTCCAGACCCTTCCCCACCTTTCCTGCCCTTCTCTGGACCTGCTCCAGCTCCTCAGTGTCCTTCTGAGTGAGAGGCCAAAACTGCACCCAGTGCTTAAGCTGTGCCCTCAGCAGTGCCCAGTCCAGGGGCACAATCCCTGCCCTGCTCCTGCTGCCCACACCACTGCTGATCCAGCCCAGGCTGCTGCTGCCCTTCTTGCCCATCTGGGCACCCCCTGGCTCCTCTTCAGCTGCTGCCACCCAGCACCCCCAGGGCTGCCTTTTCTGCTGGGCACTTTCCAGCCACTCTGCCCCAGCCTGGAGCCTTCCTGGGGTTGCTGTGCCCCAGGTGCAGGACCCAGCCCTGGGCCTTCTTGAACCTCATCCCATTGGCCTCAGCCATGGGTGCAGCCTGGGCAGAGCCCTCTGCACAGCCTCCCTGCCCTGCAGCAGACCCACACTGCCACCCAGCTTGGTGCCAGCTGCAGACTGACCGAGAGAGCCTCAATGCCCTCACCCAGACCATTGGGGAGGACACTGAGGAGAGCTGGCCCCAGGGCAGCACCAGAGGTGCCCAGCTGCCAGCTGGCTGCCCCAGCCCGCTCTGGGCCTGCCCATCAGCCAGTTACTGGCCCAGCAAAGCCTCCCCCCTGCAAGGCATTTCCCCCAGGAGGGTGCTGTGGCACCTGCTGCCCAGGGCTCTCCTTTAGTCCCACATGGCACTGAAGCTCTGCTGCTGCCTTTGCCCTGGGGCTGCTTCCCTACAGCCCCTCACAGCTTTGAAGCCTTTGCTCTGCAGCCTGTCAGAGGATGCCCTTGGAGGGGAAAGTCTCCATGCCCTGCCTGGGGCTCTGCCATGCTTCAGACACCTCTGGAGGGCCGAGTGAGTACCGGGCAGTGCCCACCAGGGCTTTGGTCATGGTGTTGGCAGGGCAGGGGCACAGCAGCTGGTGGTGGCTCCAGCTCTGACACCACCACATTGTGCCCTCTGCTTGTTTCCCCCCCTCTGCCCAGCCTGAAGCTGTCTGGGGGTCACTGATGCTGCTTCCAGATCCCTTTCCCATGGCTTCCAGCAGTGTCCTTCCCTGGAGGGAGGAGATGATGTGAGTGTGGGGATGGCTGGCAGAGGCCCTGCCACACACAGCTTTGGTGGCTGCTGCCTTCAACTGCTCCTGCTAAATGCTTGCTGAGTCTCGACTACTAAGTGCTGGTTCAGTGCTGATCTCAGCAGCAGTTGCCTCAAGTCACTGCTGAAAATTCCCTGCTCCAACCAGAAACTTCCTGGAAGCTGAACGGGAAGAGATGAAGAGAACCACAGAATCAGTCAGGGTTGGAAGGGAGCACAAGGAGCAGGCAGTTCCAACCCCCCTGCCATGCCCAGGGACACCCTACCCTAGAGCAGGCTGCCCACAGCCTCAGCCAGCCTGGCCTGAAACACCTCCAGCCATGGGGCCTCAACCACCTCCCTGGGCAACCCATTCCAGCCTCTCACCACTCTCCTGCTCAACAACTTCCTCCTCACCTCCAGCCTCACTCTCCCCACCTCCAGCTTTGCTCCATCCCCCCCAGTCCTGCCACTCCCTGACAGCCTCAAAAGTCCCTCCCCAGCTCTTTTGGAGCCCCCTGCAGATGCTGGCAGGCCACAAGAAGGTCCCCTGGGAGCCTCCTCTGCTGCAGCCTGCACAGCCCCAACTCTTTCAGTCTGTGCTCACAGCAGAGCTGCTGCAGCCCTCTCAGCATCCTCCTGGCCCTGCTCTGGACACCTTCCAGCCCTTCCTTGGCACAGAGGCTGCAGACTGTGGTTTAACAGCCAGGACAAGGACCTGTGGGACATGGTGGGATGGCCACGGTGCTGGTAGGTCAGCGATTAGACTCGATGAGCTTCGGAGTCTTTTCCAAGCCAAACAATTCCACGATGCTGGAGCTGAGAGCAGCTTCTGCAGAACAGCAGGTGTCAGCCGAGCGCCAGGAACGGGAGCGGCTCGGTCAGAGCCAGGCTCTGTGATGTGCTCTCAGCCGGGGACCTGGGCTGAGCTCCATGTGTGACACACAGCAGCACAAAGGGTCCCCAGAACGCCCCTGGGCCACCCTGCCCCAGCCTGCTGCTCATTTTGCTGTGCTGCACCTTCCGAGTTCCAGCTCCTCCTGGCTGGAGCTGCTCTGCGGTGGGCACAGGCTGAGAGAGTTGGGGCTGTGCAGGCTGGAGAGGAGAAGGCTGCAGGGAGCCCTTCTGGTGGCCTTGCAGTGCCTGCAGGGGGCTGCAGGAGAGCTGGGGAGGGACTGGGGAGGGTGTGGGGAGTGATAGGGCTGGGGGGGATGGAGCAGAAGTAGAAGTGGGGAGATGGAGATTGGAGGTCAGGAAGAAGTTGTTGAGCATGAGGCTGGTGAGAGCCTGGCACAGGTTGCCCAGGGAGGTGCTGGAAGCCTCATCCCTGGAGGTGTCCCAGGCCAGGCTGGAGGTGGCTGTGGGCAGCCTGCTCTGGTGTGAGCTGTCCCTGCCCACGGCAGGGGTTGCAGCTGGATGGTCCTTGGGGTCCCTTCCAGCCCTGCCACTTGTGTGACTCTGTGGCTCTGTGACACAGGTGCAGCCTGCAGGGCACTGCCCAGTGCCAGCATCCCCCTGCAGCTGCCCAGGGCAGAGCCATTTGCTGAGGGACCAGCAGCAGGATGCTGTGTAGGTGACCAAGTGCCTGTGCAGGGAGGAGCAGTGAGGCTGCTCTGGAGACCAGGGGCAGGCTGCAGGCTCCTCTGTGTGGCCAAACATCACAGCAGAGGCCTCACCCAGCCTGGCACTCAGCACCTCCAGGGAGGGGGCACCACAACCTCCCTGGTCAGCCTGTGCCAGGCTCTGCCCACCCTCACTGCCAACAATTCCTCCCTCCTCTCCCCTCTCCCTCTCCCCTCTCCCAGCTCAAAGCCATTCTCCCTCCTCCTGCCACTGCCAGCCCTTGCCCAAAGTCCCTCCCCAGCTCTCCTGCAGCCCCTTCAGGCACTGCAAGGCTGCTCTGAGCTCTCCCTGCAGCCTTCTCCTCTCCAGCCTGCACAGCCCCAACTCTGCCAGCCTGTGCCCACAGCAGAGCTTCTCCAGCAGCCTCTCAGCAGCTCTGTGGCCTCCTCTGGCCCCTCTGCAGCAGCTCCAGGCCCTTCCTGTGCTGGCTTCCCAGAGCTGGAGGCAGTGCTGCAGGTGAGGGCTGAGCAGAGCAGAGGGGCAGGATCCCCTCCCTGTGCTGCTGCTCTCCCTGCTCTGGCTGCAGCCAGCACACAGCTGGCTCTGGGCTGCCAGCCACCAGTGCTGGCTGCTGGGCACCTGGGCACCACCTGACCCCCCCAAGGCCTTCTCCTGCAGGCTGCTCTGCAGCCACTGCTCAGCCAGCCTGGCTGTGTGCTTGGCACTGCCCTGCCCCAGCTGCCCACCCAGCCTGGCTCTGTGCTTGGCACTGCCCTGGCAGGCAGGTTTGGGTGCCCATGTGGGGGTTGTGTCCATACAGGCAGAGCAGATCCCAGCAGCTCTCTGCCCTGAGCCAGCCCTGCCCTGCAGTCACCTTTAGGAGGGGCGAAAAGGAACTCAAAGCCAAAAGGGTTCAAAAAAAAGGTGCTGTGGAGCCCAGATTTTGGGGCAGGCCCCGGGGCAGAGCCAGGCTGGGCTGGGGGCTTTTTGGGATGCCCACGGGTGATGCTTTGCCCTCCCACATCATCCGTGGGGATGCCGCGGGGGACTCCGCCGCCTCTCCCGATCCCTGCCCACCCTTTCTTTTCCTGCCGGTCCGGGTGGGGCTAAGCCTCGCTGCCTCCTGGAGGGGACTCGTTAGTGGCTGGTGGTGGCACCAAGAAGCCTTCCGCCGCCCGTCCCTCGCCATCGCCGCCCACTCCTCTCCGGGGGTGGGCGGCGATGGCGAGGGGCGGGCGGCGGGCGCGGCTATGGGGAGGTGCTGAGTCCGTAGCCCACCCACCCACACCCCCACAACCCCCCCCGGGAGCTGCTCGGCCCCGGTGGGTGAGTATCGGCGGTCCNTGAGCTGGTGGTGATCTAGGGGGGGGTCGTGGCCGGCTTGCCGTGGGGGGATGGGGAGGGGAGAGTGGTGTTCCGAGGCTTTGTCACCTCGGGTGGGTCTTCCCAAGCCTTGGATCGGAGCATCCTGCTCCACGGGCAGAGGCTCCGAGCCTTGGAGGGAGCTTCCAACCTCTGGGGCAGAGCCCTCAGCCCCTGGATCAGAACTCCCCCATCCCCCTTCCCCTAGGACAGACCCTCCAGCCCCTGAGACAGATCCTTTATCCCTTGGGACCGATATTCCAACCCCGGGATCAGACCCTCCAACCTCTGGGACAGATCCCCCCCAACCCATGGGACAGACCCTCCAACCCCTGGGACAGATCCTCCAACCCCTGGGACAGATCCTCCAACCCTTGGATCTGATCCTCCAGCCCCTGGATCGAATCCTCCAACCGCTGGATCAGATCCCCCAACCCCTGGATCAGATCCCCCAACCCCTGGGACAGATCCCCCAACCCCTCAAGCAGACCTTTCTTGCCCTGGGACAGACCCCTGAGCTCCTGGATCAGACCCTCCTTCTCCTTAGACAGACCTTCCAACCCCTGGGGCAGCCTCTCCAACCCCTGTCCAGCCTCTCCACCCCTTGGGCCAGCCCCGCCATGGCTTTGCACCTCCCCTTCCCCGCTCCAGGCTCCCTTCCTGCTGGCTGGCAAAGTTGTGCTGCCCATCCCCGCTCTCTGTGCATCCCAACAGATGCCAGCCGGGCACAGGACCCCCCTAGGCAAACCTGGGGCCTGGTGACTTTGCTGGGCACCTCTGACAGCGGGGGTCGCTGGCAGCTGCCACCAGCTCTTCTCCTCCGGCCCTGAGCTGGGGGGAGCTGTGGCCAGCTGAGGGCTGGGCAAGTGCAGGAAGGCTTCTTCGGGAGCTGCTGGTGCCACCCTCGGTGCAGGGAGGGCAGCAGGAGGGGTCCTGCTCAGGGCTGGGCTGCTCCGGCTGCTGGTGCCACCCTCGGTGCAGGGAGGGCAGCAGGAGGGGTCCTGCTCAGGGCTCGGCTGCTCCTCTCCTCCACTTCCAGCCTCATCCGCCCGGGGAGCAGCGAGCGGAGCGCTGCGCCCGGCAGCCGCAGGGCGCTGGCGGGGGGGGGTTGGCTGGCAGGGAGATGCTTGCCCACCAGCTCTGCCAGCTTGAGGACCTGATGCCATAAACCTCGGGGTGAGTAACCCTCGCCTAGGCTGGAGGAAAGCCAGCGGGGCTGGAGGTCTTGGTGGGCAAACAGACCCTTTGGGGCTGCTCTCCACCAGCGGGGTGGGGGAGGAGGTGGAGAGGTGAGTGGAGAGCAGAGCCTCGGTGGCAGAAACATCTCCAGCAGGCTGCGTGCCCGCTGCTGACCCCCCAGGAGCCAGAGGTGCTCCGCGGGGAGGAATTGGGAGGATCCCTGTCAACCTAAGAGCTGCAGGCTCGAAGCCTCCCAGAGATGTACTTGAAGCTTACTGGAGAAGCCAGAGTCCGAATCAGGCTGGTGTGAGCCCAGCCCGGGGCTGCTTAGTCCTGGTCGAGCTCCTCCACCTCCAGCCTCAGCCCTGGCACTGGCTGGGGGCTCGCAGCTGCTGCTGCCTGGTGGCACTGGGCTTTTCTAGGGGCACACAATGGTTTGCCAGGGGCCAGATACCACATCCCGTGGAAGCAGGAGCAGGGAGCAGAGCGGGGCTGGGAGTGGGGAGGAGGAGGAGGAGGAGGAGGCAGGCTGGGAGCAGAAGCCTGGAGCATGTGGAAAGGATTTGTTTTGCAGAAGTGAGTCAGTGGAGGATGTTTTGCTGGAGCAGCCTTGGGGAAACGCTGCCTCCGCTTTGCTTCCAGCTGCCGCCTGGGACACGCAACTGCCGCTGGGGCACGGAGCTGCTGCTCTGCCCCTGCGGCATCCTGCCCGGCATTAGCCGGGGGGAAGGCACCGGCGAGGCTTCCAGGCGGCCCCACACCGCACCCGCCGGTGATGCAGGCAGCCCTCCAGCGCTTGCCTTGGGTAGACAAAGGGCCCTGGAGATGGCTGAGCCGGGGGCTGCCGGCAGCCTGCCCCTGCTGGCACCGCTGGCCTGTGCCCTGCTGTTGCCAGGACCTGCTCGGGCACCCCCGTGTGAGGGTGGGCAGGGTCAGACACCGCCAGCGCTGCAGATGCTTCTCCCTCCTCGCTGCCTTTCTGAGCTCCATCTGAAGAGGAAGGAGATGGTCTAGGGCTGTGGCGGTGCCCTGGGGGCATCCTTGCGCTGGTGGATGGCAAGAAGCTGGTGCGATGCTTTGGGGGGCTGAGGGCACCCCAGGGCCTGGCCCTTTTCCAGTGAGGTAAAACTCTTCTGGGGGCTGCCCACTGGAGCTGAGCTGTGGGTGAAGAGACCGGGGGGCAGGGGGGTTGGGCTCCTCTGCCAGGCACCAAGGGACAGAAGGAGGTGTTCAGGTTGGATGTTAGGAGGAAGTTGTTGGCAGAGAGAGTGATTGGCATCGGGATGGGCTGCCCAGGGAGGTGGTGGAGTGGCCGTGCCTGGAGGTGGTTAAGAGGAGGCTGCCTGAGGCACTTGGTGCCAGGGCTTGGTTAGTTAGAAGGTGCTGGGTGCCAGATTGGGCTGGATGAGCTCAAAGCTCTTCTCCAACCTGCTTCATTCTGTGGTTCTGTGATTAGGAGATGAAGAGGAGGAGGAGGAGATGCAGCTCCTGAGTCAGCCTGGGCAGGAGGGAACAGCTCCTGACCCAGCTGCCAGCCCTCTCCTGGCAGACACCACTCATGGGGCCACAGAGGACCCACCCAGCTCATGCCAAGGCAGCTTTCCCCTGTCCTGAGGCCTGAAGCCAGGTGGTGTCTGCCACAGAGCCAAGGCTTGGGTTTGCTCTCCCCCCCTGTCCTCACTGCCCACTCGTGGTCACCAGAGCCAGCCTGAGGGTGAGGAACTGGAGCAGAGCAGGCTGAAATCTGCCCCTGGCTGATGCCCACCACAGCAACCAGAGCAGAGCAGGCTGAAATCTGCCCCTGGCTGATGCCCACCACAGCAGGGTGCCAGGTGTTGGGGGATAGGTTAGACTCGAGGAGCTCAAAGCTCTTCTCCAAGCCGCTCCATTCTGTGGTTCTGTGATGCTGTGCAGCTGCTCTTTGCCCTGGTGGCGGTGGGGGGCACACAGCCGTGCAGCCCCCAGCAGTCCCCCAGCTCCTGTCGCTGCCATCCTGCCGCCAGCGCTGGGGTTCCGCGGTGCTGGAGCAGCTTTTCCCGGTCTGCCCAGTAGCCCACTCGGGATTGCATCAGCTCCCTCGGCCTTTTAGCAGCGCCGGTGCGGTCTGCGTGTGCAGACATCGGGGAGGCAGAGCTCCACCGGCTCCAGTTCCACCCAGTGGAAAGAGTTTGCCACCGACCGGGGCGGAAAGCCGCGCCCGGGGGAGCGCTGCCCGGCGGCTCGCAGCGCTCTCAATCGGGGCTTGTGCTGGGGGAGCTGCTCTGGTCTGCCGCAGGCAGGAGGGGACAAAAACAACCATGGCAGCCTCCCGTCCTGCTCCGGAGCAGCCAGCCCTCATAAGGAACTCTTTATGTCAGACCTTGGCTTGTGCTCAGAGGTGGGGTTTGGCTGGGGGGTAGGGAAAGGTAAGCGCAGAGGGGTGGTAGAGCAGGCAGGAGGCTGCAGGAGTGCAGAGCAGTGTGGAAAAGAGGGGAGGGGGCGGGAAAAGGATCACAGAATCATGGAAACAGTCAGAGTTGGAAGGGACCACAAGGATCAGCCAGTTCCAGCCCCCCTGCTGCGGGCAGGGACACCTCACACTAGAGCAGGATGCCCTGCTGGGATTGTTGGCAACACAAGGGAGCCTTCAGCCTGCCCCTGGTCTGCAGAGCAGCCCTGCAGTGCCTGAAGGGGCTGCAGGAGAGCTGGGGAGGGACTTTGGGCAAGGGCTGGCAGTGGCAGGAGGAGGGAGAATGGCTTTGAGCTGGGAGAGGGGAGAGGGAGAGGGGAGAGGAGGGAGGAATTGTTGGCAGTGAGGGTGGGCAGAGCCTGGCACAGGCTGCCCAGGGAGGTTGTGGTGCCCCCTCCCTGGAGGTGCTGAGTGCCAGGCTGGGTGAGGCCTCTGCTGTGATGTTTGGCCACACAGAGGAGCCTGCAGCCTGCCCCTGGTCTCCAGAGCAGCCTCACTGCTCCTCCCTGCACAGGCACTTGGTCACCTACACAGCATCCTGCTGCTGGTCCCTCAGCAAATGGCTCTGCCCTGGGCAGCTGCAGGGGGATGCTGGCACTGGGCAGTGCCCTGCAGGCTGCACCTGTGTCACAGAGCCACAGAGTCACACAAGTGGCAGGGCTGGAAGGGACCCCAAGGACCATCCAGCTGCAACCCCTGCCGTGGGCAGGGACAGCTCACACCAGAGCAGGCTGCCCACAGCCACCTCCAGCCTGGCCTGGGACACCTCCAGGGATGAGGCTTCCAGCACCTCCCTGGGCAACCTGTGCCAGGCTCTCACCAGCCTCATGCTCAACAACTTCTTCCTGACCTCCAATCTCCATCTCCCCACTTCTACTTCTGCTCCATCCCCCCCAGCCCTATCACTCCCCACACCCTCCCCAGTCCCTCCCCAGCTCTCCTGCAGCCCCCTGCAGGCACTGCAAGGCCACCAGAAGGGCTCCCTGCAGCCTTCTCCTCTCCAGCCTGCACAGCCCCAACTCTCTCAGCCTGTGCCCACAGCAGAGCACCTCCTGCCCTCTCAGCATCCTCCTGCCCTTCTCTGGGCACCTCCCAGCCCTTCCCTGGCACAGGGCTCCAGAGCTGGGCACAGGGCTCCAGCTGTGGGCTCAGCAGAGGCTGCAGAGGGGCAGAATCCCCTCCTTGGCCCTGCTGCCCACACTGCTCTTGCTGCAGCCCAGCCTCTGCTTGGCTCTCTGGGCTGCCACTGCCCACTGCTGGCTCAGGCTGAGCTCCTCAGCCACCAGCACCCCCAAGTCCCTCTGCCCAGGGCTGCTCTGCAGCCTGGCACTGCCCAGCCTCTATCGGTGCCCGGCATTGCCCAGCCCAGCCGCAGGACCTTGCCCTTGCTCTGGTTGTGCCCCCTGAGGTCGGCCTGGGCACAGCTCTGCAGCCTGTCCAGGTGCCTCTGGCTGGATCCTTCCCTCCAGCTGCCAGCTGCAGCACACAGCTTGGTGCTGGTGAGGCTGCTGAGGCTGCCTCAGTGCCACTGCCCATGGCACCAATGCAGATGGCAAAGAAGAAAGGTGCCAGTGCTGATCCTTGAGGGACTCCACCTGGCACTGTCCTCCACCAGTGTGGACCCAGTGACAGCCACTCTTTGGGTGTGGCCACCAGGCCAGTGCTGTAGCCCCTGAGTTGCCCATCCCACGAGCCCAGCTGTGACCAGCCTGGAGCCAAGGATGTGGTGTGGGGAGGCCAAGTGGCAGCTCAGGTTTGCTGTGGGACAGCAAGCCCAGGGCTCTGCAACCACCTCAGCAGAGACTTCCTGTCCCTCCAGCACTGCCTAAGGCTGCTGGGAAGGGGTCAGGAAGCTTTCCCAAGGAACTCTCCTCATAAGCCCTCATTGGTTTTGGTATCTCTCCCTTCCTGGCTCTGCTTTGGCATTCAGCTCTGCCCCAGGGCTGCACCTCTGCTGCAAAGCAGGCTGATAAAAACCTCCTCCAGCAGTGTCATGGTTGCTGAGTGCACCTCCAGCTGCCTTCCAGGTGGAACCAGGCTGAGTGGTGCTCTTGGCACAGCCTCAGGGATGGAACTGACCCAAAGGGAGCTGTTCAAGCAGGAGAAGTTGTCCCATGTAAACCTCATGAGGTTCAAGGAGGCCAAGTGCAGGGTCCTGCCCCTGGGTCAGGGCAACCCCTGGTGTCAGGGCAGGTTGGGGATGAAGGCTGGAGAGCAGCCCTGAGCTTGAGGGTGCTGGGGGTGCAGAGCTGGAGATGAGCTGGCACCCAGTGCTGCCAGCACTGCCCTGCCCTGTGTGGGCAGCAGGGGCAGGGAGGGGATTCTGCTGCTCTGCTGAGCTCTGCTGAGCCCTCCCCTGCAGTGCTGGGGCAGCTCTGGAGTGCTCAGCACAGAGCAGGGCCAGAGGAGGCCACAGCAGGGCTGGCAGGGCTGGCAGGGCTCTGCTGTGAGCCCAGGCTGGCAGAGCTGGGGCTGTGCAGCCTGCAGAGGAGAAGGCTCCAGGGACACCTTCTGGTGGCCTTGCAGTGCTGGGAGGGACTCCAGGAGAGCTGGGGACAGCCTTTGGAGCAGGTCCTGTTGTGGCAGGCCAAGGGGGGATGGTTGGAACTGAGAGAGGGAGCTTGAGATTGAAGGGAGAAAGGTTTGGCCCCGAGGGTGGGGAGAGCCTGGCCCAGGCTGCCCAGAGAGGTGGGAGCTGCCCCCTGGCTGGCACCATGAGGTTGGTTGTGGCTGTGAGCAGCCTGCCCTGGCTGCAGCTGTCCCTGCTGAGTGCAGGGGGTTGGAGTGGGTGAGCCCCAAAGGTCCTTTGACACCCAGCCCCTTCTGTGATTGCCCCTGGAGCTGCCCAGGAGAAGGTTGGATGCCAGCAGTGTGCGTGGCCAGGGGAGCTGCAGCAGGGCCCTGTGGCCCCACGTTGGCATGGGCAGTGCAAAGCAGCAGGGCACAGAACTACCTCTTCATTAGTACTTACCAGGGGAAGGGCTCAGAAGCTGTGGGCTCCTGTGGCTGGGAAATGCAGCAGGGCCTGGAAGGGGCTCCCATGCTTGGCTGCTGGGCAGGCTGCTGGCAGGGCCCTTGGTGCCCGCCACGCCTGGCATTCTGCTGCCTGCTTGCATCAGGAAGCAGCCTGGGAGGCTTCTCCTCACTTAAGTGCTGCTTTTCCATGCGTGGTGCTGGCTGCAAACAGGAACTGCATTAGGATGCAGGAAGGCAGCGTTTGTGTTGCCAGCAGCTGAGAGAAGGCTCCCAGCAGGCAGCCTGCAGGGAGTGCTCCTGGGACCCAGCAGCTTCCCTCTGCAGCTGGCAGGGAGCCCCCATGGCCTGCACCCCCTGCAGCCCTGACACCACCCCCTGGGGCTGCCCATTTCCTAGGGGCTGGATTAGCACAGAGGGGTTAGAAAGGCCTCCAAGGTCAGACAGCCCAGCAGCAACCCAGCCCCACCGTGGGCACCAAACCCTCTGCCCAAGTGCCATGGGCACACAGCTCTGCAGCACCTCCAGCCAGGGGCACTCCCTGGGCAGCCTCTGCCCATCCCTGACCACTCCACCAGCAGAGACATTTTTCCTCCTCTCCAACCTAAGCCTCCCCCGGCACAATTCCAGCCCAGGTCCTCTCCTTCTGTCACCTGAAACTGGGCAGCAGAGCCCAGCCCCAGCTGGCTGCAGCCTCCTCTCAGGGAGCTGCAGAGAGCAATGAGGTCTCCCTCAGCCTCCTCTCCTCAGAGGCTATCAAACACCAATGCCTTATCTCCCTGCAGCAGTGATGGACGTGTGGGAGATGTGCCATGGGTGGGACATGTGCCATGGGAGGGACATGTGCCATGGGAGGGACATGTGCCATGGGAGGGACATGTGCCATGGGAGGGACATGTGCCATGGGAGGGACATGTGCCATGGGAGGGACAAAGAAGCAAAGCAGGAGCTGCAGGGAGGGTTGGGCTGTGCAGCTCGGCTGTGGCTGCCTGCCTGTGCCAGGGATGCTGCTGCCTCCTGTCCTGCCCCATGCTTGGACCTTTCCCCATTTCCAAGCAGTAAGCCCAGAGCTGCTGCTGCTGCTCTGGCAGCCACAGAGGCAGGGTCTGCAGCAGGGCATGCAGCAGGCACAGGACTTACAGCAAGCAGCAAATCTGCAGGTGGCACCAAGCTGAGGGGTGAGGTTGATAAGGCTGCTGGATGGGATCCATCCAGGGGCACATGGGCAGGCTGGGGAGGTGGCTGAGATCCCCCTGAGGTTCAACAAGGCCAAGGGCAAGGTCCTGCACCTGAGTGAGGGCAATACTGGATGTCAGGCCAGGCAGGGGGTGAGGAGATTGAGAGCAGCCCTGAGAGAAAGGCCTTGGGGGTGCTGGTGGGGGAGAGGCTGGGCAGGAGCCAGCAGTGGGCACTGGCAGCACAGAAGGCCAAGGGCAGCCTGGGCTGCAACCACAGCAGCATGGGCAGAGATGGAGAGAGAGGATCCTGCCCCTCTGCTCTGCTCTGAGGAGACCTCAGCTGCAGGGGACCAGCTGTGGGACCCAGCACAGGAGAGACCTGGACCTGCTGGAGAGGGTGCAGAGGAGGCCACAGAGACGACCAGAGACTGCAGCAGCTCTGCTGTGGGCACAGGCTGGCAGAGTTGTGGCTGTGCAGCCTGGAGAAGAGAAGGCTCTGGGGAGAGCTCAGAGCAGCCTCCAGTGCCTGAAGGGGCTACAAGCAGGCTGCAGAGGGACTGCTGCCAAGGGCCTGCAGGGACAGGAGCAGGGGCAGTGGTTTGGGAGGAGAGCAGAGCAGATGGAGGTTGGGTGTGAGGAAAACGATCTGCCCCAGGAGGCTGCTGGAACTCTGCAGCAGGTTGCCCAGGGAGGGGGTGGAGGCCTCATCCCTGGAGACATCCAGGCTCAGCCTGGCTGTGTCCCCGTGCAGCCTGCTCTGGCTGGAGCTGTCCCTGCCGCCCGAGGGGGGTTGCACAAGAGGACCTGGGAAGGTCTCTTTTAACTCAATGAAATCTGTGAAGCTGTGAATCAACAGGCACAAGGCATGGGGCACAGGGTGTGCAGTGGGCACAGGGTGTGCAGTGACGACATGATGTGCAGTGAGAGCAGGATGTGCACTGGGCACAGGGTGTGCAGTGGGTGCAGGGTGTGCAGTGACAACATGATTTGCAGTGAGAACAGGGTGTGCAGTGAGAGCAGGGTGTGCAGTG
>WAAF01004396.1:3246-52188 GCA_013400475.1 Tricholaema leucomelas
GGAAGGGAAGGGCTCTTAGATTTTAACTTTGGGTCTCCTTCTGGTACCACAGGTTCTAGGCACTTCAGGACTTCACTGGGTTTTGTCTTCTTACTTTGGCATTTGGAAGTGTTTTGTTGCTTCTGGAAAGTAAGAGTAATACTGCTCCACAAAGTTAGGCAACTTCCAGACTAGAAACACTCAGGGCTAAGTGTTCACAAGGCTCACAGTAGTATATCTCTGAAAACAATCAGTAGTGCCAACGGTATTTGCTGTTGCAACTTCTGCAGACAGTAGGCCACCAGTAATAATCCCTTAAATTCACTAAAATTCTTAGTGCTTTGAGACTTATCCATGTATACAATGTCTCTCATGCTCTTCCCTTCCTCACACTGTTTTCATAGGTTGAGAAGCACTTTCATAGAATCAGAGAATTGTTTTGGTTGGAAAAGACTTTCAAGATTAAGAAACCCAAGGAGATCATCTGCCAGTGGAGCACCTGGGATAAAATGACTCTTTGTTCACCAATCTGGTTAGAATGGCCATTCTCCGCTTTATTTCCATGATACAGTGACTTATATGCTTTCTTAGAAGAGGCCTGCACAACTAAGATTGGTACATGTGGAGGGTACAGGGTTACATGTCAGGCATACATAGGCTTATATCAGATAAACAACGTGAGAGTCAACCTCTGGGGCTGGCTAACCCAGCCCCCTACAGCTGGCTAACTCTGCCCACTGCAGCTGTGTGTGGGGAGCTCATTGTTTACAGCTTGGTTTCCTGAGCCCCAGACGGGCCCAAGGACACTTCTCAGCATGAGTTGCTCATGTTTATCAATTCGTGTCCTCTGCTAGCAAGAAATTCATCCACAATCATCGACTCCAACTACCCCTGCCAGAGCAGGACCACACAATCTAATACAGATATCACAGAGGAACACATCCAGACAGACCTTGAAAGTCTCCAGGGAAGGAGCATCCACAACCCCTCTGGGGAGCCTGTTCCAGTGCTCTGTGACCCCTACAGTAAAGAAGTTCCCCCTTCTGTTGAGGCACAACCTCTTGTGCTGCAACTTACACCCATTGCTCCTTGTCCTATCCCAGGGAGCAAGTGAGCAGAGCCTGTCCCCCGCTCCTGGCAGCCTTCAGATACTTATAAACATTTATCAAACCCCCTCTCAGTCTTCTCTTCTCCAGACTAAAAAGCCCAAGGTCTCTCAGTCTTGCCTCATAAGGCAATGCTCCAGTCCCCTAATCATCCTTGTAGCCCTCTACTGGATCCTCTCCAGCAGATCCCTGTCCTTCTTAAACTGGGGAGCCCAAAATTGAATGCAGTATTCAAGACGAAGTCTCACTAGGGCAGAGTAGAAGGGGAGGAGAATCTCCCTTGATCTGCTGGACACACCAATACACCCCAGGATCCCATTGTCCTTCTTGGCCACAAGGGCACATTGCCGTCCCATAGTTAACTTGTTAACCATGAGCTGAATGCCTTAAATGAACCCATTATCCACCAAATCAGTATGAAGTTAAGCCAAAGTTGTAAAACTTGCCTGCCTGCCCTTCAGGGCAGTAGAAAACTGAATGTGAATTTGAACTTTTTCTGCTGGCCCATAGTTTCAGCTCATAATGACTTAAAATCTCCAGAATGATGGGGGGGGGGAGGAGAATTAACATAGAAATGTAGCTTGGACATGTTCTTTCAAGCTGTAAAGCAGTATTAACCTATAATCCTAACTTACTCATGCTTCAGCACCATGTCTAACAGACCAGTATGAAGAAAAGTATGATGTTTTGGGTGTTACCCGTCCCCACACACACTTAAGAAAATCACCCAGGCTAGACTCAGCAGAGATGGAAATTAGAATGAAGCTTTACATTTACAGCTTAGCACAATATACAAGCAGTTATTTACAATATATACAACTAAAGACAGTAACATACAAGTTAAAAAGGTAATACAGAAACACAACAGCCCTCCCAGAAACCAGAGTCCTCAGGAGGGGCTCCCAACAACCTTCCACCTTCTTCCCACCCCTCTACCTTACCCCAGACTTTGCCTTACGTTCAAGATGAGTTTGGGGGCTCGGCCAGGGGGGTTAGGAAGCAGACAGATTAGTCACACAGACAGCAGGTTAAGGAGAGAAAAAAAAGTGCAGCCCAAACCCCAAGAGCAACTGTGTTATCTATGTTTGTGTTCTTGGTCTCATACATTTCAGCAAGCCTATGAGTGCAGTAGACATCACCACTGTTTCCTTTTCACAGACTATAATCTAATTCTTCTCACCAAAATATCCCAACTAGGCTCAAACTAGCACAAAAAGCTTTTATGAAAGCAGCATATCATTGAAACATCCAACACATCAGTCACCTGTAGGTTGTGAGTCTACTGCCTCTATTCTGAACCACACAGAAGTTGTTTAATTTCAGAAATTACACTGAGAGGCCAGTTCCTCTTTCTTATACTAAAGAGATTTTATTATGGATACATTTAGTTGTGTTTTCCAGCATACTTCAAGCCTTGATCACTTTTAAATCAAGGAATGATGTTTTTCTAGGAGTTGGTGGAGTCGCCGTCCCTGGAGGTGTTGAAGAAAAGCCTGGATGAGGCACTTAGTGCCATGGTCTAGTTGATTGTCTAGGGCTGGGTGCTAGGTTGGACTGGATGATGTCGGAGGTCTCTTCCAAGCTGTTTGATTCAATGATTTTACGATTCTATCACAAGAGGGCACCAGACTCTAGCCTATTTCTGCTGCTGAACATGGCGGGCTTCACAGTGGAAATAAATAAATAATGTTTCTTAGATCTCTTAAGTTCACAGCTTGTAATCACAAACTTGTAAGGTTTCGTGCTGCTAAACAAAACGGTTTGTAACCATAAATGTGTGTGTGTGCGCTCACGCTTACCAGACAGATAGCTGTTGAGGCAAGCACAAGTTTGGGTTATAATCTTTGCCCAGCTATGGCAAAAACATGCAAGTTGTTTTCAAACAGTGGTTTACAAGAAGGCAGAAAAAAACAGAAGCAAAAAAAAACAAAAGCAGAACTGAAAACTATCATGAAATCTCATGGGGAGAAACAGAAAAATAACTGCTTTACATGGCACAACAGAAAATGGAGGATGATGGCTGGACTTGATGATCTTAGAGGTCTTTTCCAACCAAAACAATTCTATGGTTCTATGATGGAACTTGTCAGGATTTGTCCACGATTCCTTGAAGAGGGTGTAAGTGGCAGGAGGCAAATATACCATCTAAGGCGTTCAGCTGAGCCAGTGCCTGCGGCATCTAAACAACCACCAAACTCTAAAGAACTCTTTCAGGACTTCTCGTCTCTGCAAACCACTCTCCACACTGTCCTGCACCACTGTTCACTGCAGCTCTGGTGGCTTTATCCCAAATCTGTGGGCACTTTAGATAAATAAAGACTTTAGTAAGATTCAGGTAGTGGCAGGACTAGGGGGAATGGAGCAAACCCAGAGGTGGGTAGGTTCAGACTGGACATGAGGAGGAAGTTCTTCAGCATAAGAGTGGTGAGAGCCTGGAATGGGTTGCCCAGAGAGCTGGTCAAGGACTGATCTCTGGAAGTGTTTAAGGCTAGGCTGGACGAGGCTCTGGCCAGCCTGATCTAGCATAGGGTGTCTCTGCCCATGGCAGGGGGATTGGAACTAGATGATCCTTGTGGTCCCTTCCAACCCTGACTGATTCTATGATTCATTTTTGTGTTAACATCAGACATGTTGAAATGGTTGCTGGAAAGCCACTGGTTATGGCAAGCGCACTAGGAGACAAGTGCTGACATTCCTTTATCGGTACAAAAGTCAAAGCTGTCATTCCCATCAAAGTACTGGACCAGAGCAGAGCAGAAGATCGGCCCACAGTCTATTACATGTGTCCATACTTTTGCCTCTAATTGGGCTAACCCTTTAACCAGATAAAGCAGGCAGCCATTATCAATCATTCTGTCCGGAAGAATCAAGGTTTAAAAAAATGACATTTTTAATAAGCATTTTCACATCTTAGTTTACCTTATGCTCACTTTTGGATACCCTCATTAAACTAATTGCTCTGATCCTACTATATTTTTTTTTTTCTAATAGACTGTGTAATTCAGACAAGTCACCATCAAATCAACATCAGCAATCATCTGTGGATACGATAAGTTTTCCAGTTTAACCTAGCAATTCACCAGACTCTAAAACACAATCTGGAAACCATTCCAACACTCCAACAAGCCATCACTGCCTCTGTCTATTCTTCCAAGGTTCAAGGAGGATTGTCTGAACTGCAGATAAAGCATTAAATTCTATAACCACTGTACTTCTCTTAGTGATGCTTAACTTTATCCTCCTCATTATTTAGGATGGGTCAAAAGAAAATCACATATCTGCTTTAGAAAATGTAGAACAACTAATGCTGTCAATGGCTTGTTACTAAAGTCTCAACCATCAAAATTAAGTTGCTGTATAAGAAACTCAGTATTTTCAGTTTTTTACTTTCCCCCCTGTAGTTTTCATGGTCCAAATGCTTAACAACTTTAAGGCAAGCTCAAAAATAAACAACTGACCTACATATTCTTAAAAGTTTTGTTAGCTTTAATTGCGCTTTTGAATTATAACTCTCCAGCTTGCCACTACTGCAGAAATTAGTTTCCCACTGGTATTGTAATTTTCAGGGACAAGGCTTCTAGAAACAGCTCTGTTCCTTCCAAAAGCCTGGTTTCGAGAGCAAAACACTGTAATAAAATCAAAAGATGCAGAAGAGCAAAGGTGTAAGCCTCAAATTTGGCCTAAGAGATCTGAAAGCCACACTCTAATGTCTGTTCAAGGATACGTGAAAAAAAGGAATTATTCATTAACTTCGGCTTGCAACTGCTTCAGGCTATTTTGTTCTTTGCAGTTTTCAAAGGAAGGTAGCGCTGGTGGGGGAAAAAGAGCTTCGCATGCACAGCACAAATGCATTCGTCAGAAGCAGACTAACTCCCGAGATGGAAATATGGTACTTAGCTTGCTGCAAAGAAAGGAATACCTTGTGTAGTGACAGGCTGCACATGGTCTTTTCAGCTTGCGGGTGCTATTTAATAGTAGATGCTTAGTTGCTATAGCAACTGTCATACCCTATGGTATTTATGCTTAGATATGGAACACATATTTTAAGCAGCACCAGACAACATTCAAGTGTCCAGGATGCATATTTAGAAGAAAATCCCTATTATGAAGGAAATAGGTAGTTATTAGAAAATCTCTCTAACACAACAACAGAAACAATCCAACCCCTCAAAATCATAAACCAGAACTACCATAATGATCGGGGAGAGGGCTTAGAAGTTTCAAAACAAAATCCCAAACAACATTCGGCACTTCAAAATCCATCTTTCCTGACTGTTACTGCATAATCTGGAGGCTTCTGCTGTTTCGAACACTGCACAAAGCTTTGCCACTAGAGGCTTCAGTTTTAGTATCTCACTAGGTAGTGCTTCGTATCATCTGGGCTCTGTTTCTACCACAGATGTCCACTACCAACACAAAGCCACACACTAGCTGTTGAACTCAGCCTGCCAATGTCCCTGTGGATTATTTGTGGTGTCAGGGCTGGAATTTCTCAAGTGTGCTTTGTAGCCCTTTTGGCTTTGGTAGTTTTGCCTATCACCTGCCAAGAACACTTTGAACTGACTGGCAACTGTAAATCTTGCTGAAAATGCTTCTTTTATTTTTATTTTCTCACATCCTGGTGGTTGCAGAGCATAAATAAATATTGTAATACAAGGCTCCTCGTTCTCTCAGGTTCTTTCCACTGTAAGAAGAAACTGATGTTCAGTAACTTCTATTACTGCCTGTGAAAGGTTCTTAACTCCAACACAACCACTTCAAGTCCCATGGGCTAAAAGAGTTTGCAGACTAGTACAAGCCTGTTTTCCTGTGTCCTATTTCCACTGTATTTCCTGCAATAAAAAAAACTTAACACCTCTTCTTAGTAATTTATTGTCAATTCTTTAAAATTATTAGTTGAACTGGATAAACACAGTGGTGCTTGGTTTAGATTACAGAATTTCTCAGCCTGCACAAGCTCTTAAAAAAAAGTCCTTTCTTAGCTCATGTCACCCCTAATTCCCTTGGCCTCCTAGTAGATAGGTCAGATACCCACAGCAATAAAACCTAAAGCCTGAGGCTGGTGGCCTAAGGCAGACAGATCTCTGCCTCAGAACAGATTTGCTTTGTACTGACAGCCACACACCCACTCTCCTATCATTTGTCTACTACCACTCCAGTATTTCACCAATACAAACACCCAGTTGAGCCCAATCCCTGCCATATTCAGACATGTATTAGCTTGGTGCATGGATTAATCAGTGTGATGAGTGCTCTGACTATGCTAGTCTCATTTTGCAAGCCACTAGCATGTGATGCCAGCATCATTACCATCCAATACCAAGCCACAGTCAGTCCCCAGATGCTGTCTCACTTACTACGAATGCTTTGGTCTGTTTTACAGGCACCAGACGTCTGCTGCTCTTTGTCCGACCCCCTCCTACAGGTAGAACGACAGACTTCCAGGCTGAGCCATGAAAGAGAAGCTTACCCTCACTGAAGGCTGCGTAGAACTCTTAGCCACCTTTGGTGGTCCACACATTAACAAGCTGTAATGATACAAAACCACTTTCTCTTAAATTCAGTGCACTGTGACTGCACAAAATGAAGTTGTATCCTGTACCTGGCTTACAAGGCCCAGCTGAGCTGCTACAACAGGCTTACTTCTTAGGGAACAGCCACATTTAATTACTCTCCTTAGCCTTTCTTCCATCTGCTCCTGGATTTTTTTAGGCTAGCTCTGCTACAGGAATGTGTCTGTCTGCAGAAGCACTCAGGACTGTTTCATAATGCTGCCTATCTCAGAGGTAATCAGAATTTGCCAAGTGGGCCTCCTGCCCTACTCTGAAGCCAAACTAAAAAGACAAACATATCTTAAACAGCTGAATCAAACAGTAATTACGAGAGAAACAATACAGCCTCTCAGCAAGTCCACGCTGTCTTTAGCAGGCAGAGGCAGGCAAGTTCTGTCCCTGTTCTGAACCAGTGGGATCACAGCCAAACCTCTTCCAAACCTCAAGCAGTCATGCCAGTACAGCACAGAGCTTGAGCTAACACACCTTGTCTCTCAACAAGATTCACTAGCCAGAGCACAGCACTGCCCTGATGACAGCTTACAGCTTCCAGTTCAGGGCTGAGTCATGTCTGGTTGGCTCCAAGCACCAGCAGCACAAGCATGCATTTTCCTGCCTCTGCACAGCCATGCTCTGAACTATTCATCCAGCACCATAAACCCCAAGGCCCTTGGACCAGAGACAGAAAATACTGCAACCATAAAGGAGTGCAGAGTGGGAAACGCTTTACTGTCAGCTTGGTACTGGATTTGAGACAGGATTCCATCTTATCTCACTGAAATTATTTGTTTCAAAGCTTGAGCAACCTCCTAACTCATCTTTCTGCCCTCTTTATCTGAAAGTTTGCAAGCCATGGGTTGTGAAACACTGCACTAAGCCTCACACAAATACGGAGTAAGAGGTAGTGCCTGTCAGAGCCCAAGCATCTCCTCCAAGAGACATTTCCATGAGCTCAAAATAACGATAGCAGTGATCCAACAGAAAGTGAGGAACTTCGCTCTGCATGGATTTCTGTTTCTCATTCACCCACAAAAATATTATCTGCAATTAGCCCTTTAAAAATATTAAACTCAACTATTAACATCACCATTTGTATTGTGGAAATGTCATAGATTGAGAGTCTTTGTGCAAATATACTAGAAATAATGGGGGGGGGGGGAGGGCGGTATTGAGGGGTTGGTTTGTTTGTTTGAGTTTCTTCCTGCATGTCTTGTAAAAGTGCAGTTTCTGCTCCGCTCCTGGCCACTGAGTTCCTATTAATTTCTGCAGCTTTGCAAATGCTGTCCAACTCTGAACCATCCTCCCCGTCACCGCCGATGTGCGAAAGCCTGGCCAGCTCAGCAGGGGCTGAGCTACTCTTGAGAAAGGAGCGAGCCAAACTCCTGAGGCATCAAGCACAGCCCAGCACAGGCTTGCTCCAGAAGGGAAGGAAGGGGGATGGGAGGGAGTACGGAGTAGTGGCTGCTTTCCAGCAAGCATGGCACGCAGGTCACACCACCCGGTACCAGCCACCGCCAGAGGAAGAGGCAGAGCAGAGCTCCCGGGAGAACAAGCATACTGTGGGATGGGGAGAGCTAGAGCTGGCTGCCAGCATGGCTCCCGCAGCCAGCGCGGCTTCGCCGTGGGGGAGGCAGCACGGCTGGAGCCCTTGTGCACATGCAGCTCTCGCAGACTGAAGCCGAGCCTATTCTTCATCTACATCGAGCACAAGCTGAACACTGTCCAGCCAAGGCAAGCGGCTTGGGGTAGCAGCTGCTCTTGACTCAGCCCTCCTGATCTGGGGCAGCAGCTCCGGATCAAAAAAAAAAGTATCATCGTGTGCTAAGCATAGATCTGCACTTTGGACCCACTCAGAGAGGTCGAAGTGATGCCTACTTCTATTAAACCAACCCTGTACCTCCTGTTCTCACACAAAGAGATCATCTCATTCACCCCTCTTTGTCGTTCACACTTTTATTTATAAAAATGCTTCCAGAGCTTTTAAATCCTCTCAGGACTGTCACTCACTCTGAAAATTTTGCTGGGTGCCAGTGGTGACCTATCTTCTTAGGGAGAGATCAGCTGAGCTGGTTTGCATCGTTTTCTTCCCAGTCACTCGTGTTAGTCATTTCATCAGCAAGGAGGTTGTTCTGCAGTGTCACACTAGGCACAATGCCTCTCAATTGTCTAGAAGCTTTGAGTACATATTCTGTTTCACTTTTCGATTTAAAAGTCTCCTGCCATTTCTAAGCAGTAATTTCCCCACCCTTTTTTCTGTTTTGGGTTAGTGGGTGAGGGTGTATTTGTTTTGGTTTGTTTTTTTTATGCAGCTCTTATCTTCACTTCAGTTTCCCTGCTTGTTTCCAGAACTTCACCTTTAACTCAGGCATCAGTTCTGCTTTTACTTGCAGGTTATCTTAGCTCTGACAGTTTCGTGGACTGACTTTTCTCAATATGTCTGTTTAGGAAATTAGCAGGTTTTCTTTTTTATTTTAACCTCTGGTGTTAGAAATATCTACTGAAACCAGTAAAAGTACAAAAAACTTCAGCACGTAGCTAAAATTTGTTCATTCTCTTTATCACATTGTGGTCACAAGTCAATTAAATTCTTTTTAACACTATTTTAGTTCTACCAGAGATTGTTCACTTTCCAGTAAATACTTTGTACTGTACTGTTTTGCACAGGTCAGTCCAGATTTTTCCACTTTTACCTTTCAGGTTTTGTTTCTCACATATGTGAGAGTAATTTTCTCCCAAATATAAACAAACTTTGTTACAGAATCGCGAATCTTAGAATCAGCCAGGTTAGAAGAGACCTCCAAGATCATCCAGTCCAACCTAGCACCCAGTCCTATACAATCATCTAGACCATGGCACTAAATGCCTCATCCAGGCTTTTCTTGAACACCTCCAGGGACGGTGACTCCATCACCTCCCTGGGCAGCCCATTCCAATGGCAAATCACTCTCTCTGGGAAGAACTTCCACCTAACATCCAGCCTATACTTCCCCCGGCCCTTGATGAGGCATAGTTTCTCAGCTTCTCAGAGAAGATGGAGTGTTGAGAACCATTCATAATTTTTCTTTCAGTGGCTTGATCACTTTCTGGAAAACAGCCCTGTGGAGAAGGATCTGGAAGTCCTGGTGGACAACATGCTATCTATGGGACAGCAATGTGCACATTGTGTCAATGATATCTCCGTGTGTATGAAGAAGATCATGGCCAGCAGATAGAGTGAGGTTCTCCTCCCCCTCTGCTCTGCCCTGGTGAGACCTCACCTGGAATGTTGTGTTCAGTTTTGGTGTCCTCAGTTCAAGAGGAACTGGATCTACTTGAAAGAGTCCAATAGAGGGCTTCAAAGATGATTAAGTGTCTGGAGCACATCCCCTTTCAGGAGAGGCTAAGGGACCTGGGACTTTTTGGTCTGGTGAAGGGAAGCCTTAGAGAGGATCTAATCAATGTTTATGAATGTTTGAGGACTGGGTGTCAAGGAGGGGACAAACTCTTCTCAGTTGTGCCCTGTGGTAGGACAAGGGGTAATGGGAATAAACTACAGCACAGGAAGTTCCACCTCAACAAGAACTTTTTTTCTGTAAGTGTCATGTAGCACTGGAACAGCCTCCCCAGAAAGGTTGTGGAGCCTCCTTCTCTGGAGACTTTTAAGACCCATCTGGATGTGTTCCTGTGCAACCTGCGTTAGATTCTATGGTCCTGCTCTAGCAGGGAAATTGGACTTGATTTATGGAGGTCCCTTCCAATCCCTAACATCCCATGATCCTAAGTCATCGAACATCCCCTCATTCCACTAGCAAATTTATTGGGGAAGAAAACAAAGCCCACAGTGTCAAGATCCTCTCATTATTAACTATGGACAAAGTACTTCTCTCTCTTACTATATAGTTGATGCCATCACTACAAAGAGCAATACCAATGTATGTTTCTGGCAGTGACCCACACTGCCTCAAATGGGAAGCCCAGTGAGGCTCAAAGATTCTCACAGGATTTACTTATTTGAATTCTTTGCAAAGAAACCAGGAGAAACCAATGTCGAGATGAACAGACCATTAGAACGTCTGTGCTTGTGGTATTGTTCTTTGTAAGTTTTGTATTTTTTCACCATGATTCCATATATATCCGTGGGGAAAAAAAAACGGGGGGGGGTGGGGGAATACTACACGTTGTAACCTGTCTTGCCTCGAAAGCAGATTATGCGTTTCTATATAAATATTATTTCTTCCTGAATCCTTGCTACATCTGTGCCGTTTCACGGCCTTTCTTACCATACCTCACAACCGAGCCCGGCTGATGCCCCTGCAGCCTAGCCCACCCCTCCTCCATTTTCTTTCTCCCCTCGCTCCCCGCCCCACCGCGCCGCCGGTGGCAGCTATCCTCCGCCTGCCCTAGCCGCAGGCTGGAGGCAGCAGCTGCTGTGCTTCTGCGGATCCCTCAGCAGCAGCAGCAGCCAGGACAAGCCCGCCTCCCCCCTCCACCCCCATCCTTCTAGCTGCCGTGGAGACAGCCGGCACGTAGCTGCAAGACCGGGAAAGCGACCGAGAAAGGCTCGGTCTCCTTAAGTACTTGCAGATGTGCAGCAGCGAGCTGGAAGCCACAGAAGCATTCAAGGCTTTCAGTTGTATGTTTGTTTTTCGCTCAGGGGGGCGGTTCGAACTTTTGGGGCTGCGGCTTGGTGAGAGTGTGCGAAACGTCACCCCTTGCCCCAAAGAATCGTTTTCCCCGTGCTCTGACTGCGGGGACTGGGACTGGGAGGCCAGGCCCAAACAGGAAATGCCACAAGCCTTGCTAATGGAGTCATGAGGCCTGGCACCCCCTGCGGGGCGGCAGCACGAGGTGGGGAAGCAGCTGCGAGGGCGGGCCGGCAGCGGTCGGCGCCGCGAGCTCCCCGACCCTGAGGGAAGCGGCGCCTGACAGCAGAGAGCGGCTGGGTCCGGCGAGGGAGGTGACGCAGCCTGGAGTAGCAGCCGCCCCCCTTCCTTCTTGCGGCTCCCCGGGCGCCCCGCGGGCTGCAGCACGTCCAGGTCTGAACCTGTTCCTGCCAGAGTCTGTGGCCGAGAGCCCAGACACGCCGCGGGCGCTTGGCTGCTGTTTGAAATCGGGGCGGCTCCTCCTCGCCCTCCCCCTCCGCCTCTCACCAGCCTCTCAGGGCCGAGGGGAAGGGCTCGGGCACCATGGCAACCCCGCAGCCTCCCGTGGGAGCCACCAGGGGGCGGGAAATGCTAAGCACCATAGCAACGGACCGCCAATCGCACTGTCGAGCGGAGTCTGCGTGATTTGGCAACAGCCAATAACAGCCGCCATCCCTTTATGGGCATGGCTGCCGGGAGCGGCCCGCCCACCAGCGGCGACAGAAGGCGGGGGGGCGAGGATGCGAGTTCCTTTGTGGGCTTTGACAATAAGATGGCGGGCGGGCGGGGGGAGGCGGGGCTGGTCCCTACGGTTAGCCACGCCTCCTCCCTCAAGCGCGGAGCGGTCGGTGAGGCGGGAGCGGGGGCTCCTAAGCTGGCAGGCGGCGGCGACAGCAGCGGCCAGGTGGTGAGTAGATAAACTGCGCTGGGTCGGGCGCGGCGCGGGGGCTCCAGGCTCACCCGCCTGTCCAGTGGCTCAGCGTCGGGACGGCGTGAGTGGGTAGCCGGTGCCGGCGGACCCCGCGGAGGAAGGAGCCAGCTCAAAATGGCGGCGGGCCGTTCGCCGGGAGCGCGGGGCGATGAGTAACCGCCGCCCGCGGCCGCTGGTGGCCGCGCGCGCGCCCGCCCGCCCCAGGAGCGGTGAGGGGCCTGGAGCAGCTGGGCCACTGAGGTCACTTCCCCGTCCGCGCTGGGCGCCCTCTTCCTCCGCTCGGTCCCTTCCTCAGGCTCGCCTCCACTCCCGGGCACCCATCCGCCGCTGCCCCACGCCGTGGTGCCGCATGCCTCCCGCTGCTGGCGTGCTGTGGCTGGGAACCTCCCCCGGCTCCTCAAGCGCACGGATCGCGGCTCAACCCCGCCTCGGCCGCCGCCGCGCTCCCTCCGCAGCCTCCGTATGCCGGTGCTCACTTCCCGCCCCGGCCGCGCCCGCTGGTCACGCCTCTCCCCGCCGGCTGTGGTGGGCCGCTTCCTCCGCCCCTCGTTCAGTCCGGCCTCTGTCGTCTGCGTTTCCGCGACCTTTCTGATCCCCGCACCGTCTGCTGTTGCCCCTGCCCCGGGCGTGTGGCTACCCCAGCTTCCCACTCTGTTCTTCGGGACCTAGTTCCCCTTACCGAAGACCTCATGTCCTGGAGAGATGCCTGCTAGCCCACTACACCCGTGGAGTGGACTGGATCCCAGTTAGTTATCGGTGCCTTTGTCCCAGTCCTCATGTTTTCTAGTCCTAGCATCTCTCTACTGTGTCTGCAGCTCACCTTATATATAATTCAACACCATACGTGTGCCTAAAGAGGTGTACCTGGCTTCACATCTTAACTTCGCAGTTACACACAGCTGCGATTTCTTCCCACAGTTGTTAAAAAGGCCAGTTTTGGAGTGGGGAGGGTTAGAGTGATAGAAGGTGAAAACAAAACCTTGTTTTTCCATGCTAACCATCACTATATTTAATAGCTATGCAAAAGGAAAAAGTCTGCTTAAGTGAGCCTCCATCACTGGCCTAGATAATTCTTGTTTGCATTCTCATAAAGAAGAAAAGTGTTGAAATTTCTCTGTTAACTCTTAGAAAGCAACTTTTTCACTTTAATTATGTATGTCTTTGGCAGCATATCATTACGTGAATCTGAATTGAATGAATCTGGAATGTTTCGTGCTTTAGTAAGAATTGGATCAAATTTCAAGCACCTTATTTGTAGATGAGATGAAGATTCTGTCAATCCCTAAAATAATTAAAAAAAATACATAATTCTGTGCTACTACCAGTTAAAAAACAAAAAAGAAACCAAATCTTCCCACCTCACACANAAAAATCTGCTAAGTTCACTAAAGCTCTTTTAATATTGTATTTATTATGCTACGGATAGCTGTTGTCTCCTCGGTAGCTTTTTGTGTACAGCTATTTGAGACAGTAGATGAGGTTAACACACAAAGTTTGACTCTTGGTACTCAAATTGCAGTGGAAGAAGGGAGATGATACAGCTAGTCTAGATGTTGGGTCTTGGATAGACACAGATTGTGCTTGAAATTAGTGGGGCTTTTGAACACTTCGACTGGATTTGATTGCAGCAGCGATCCTTACATGTACCAAGAGATTTTATACAATGGCTAATGCCTTTTCAGTGTGTTCGTATGTAAACCAATAGAGAAATATACTTATGTTTTAATTAGCTTTTAAATTTAACATTCTCTTGAGATAGATAGTGTAGAAAAATCTGGAGGAAGTTATTTATTTGCAAGGTTTTAATTGCATATCATAATAGCTATGAAGTTGGCTTACTTGTTTGTTTTTTTTTTTTAACTGACAACTAGAGTTCTGAGACGCACTCTTGTGACAATTAATAGAATCTGAAGAAATAATTGCTGGGCATATTCTGTACATTTTTACTAACAGAAGTCCACATGGTTGGTTTATTGCTCTAGGGAAGAACCTGGAATCACATGCAGCAGGTCTTAAACACTGTTGTATTGCATAGGAAAACCATTTCCATCTTTAGGATGTTAATAGGTTGCAGACTGGACTTGATCTGCCAATATCCTTTATGTATTTAAGGTTTGTGGGTGTGATTATGTCTCTTTTACCAGAAACTTTTGAGTTCTCATCAGAGTCCCCTTCTGTATCAGGTCTGCTATTTTGGGAGGCAAATGACTGAAGTGTCTTCCTTTAAATTTGTCAGAAATACAAAATAACACCAGCAAATACTTATTTTTCTTATGACTGCATGATCTTTAATTGTTGTGAATGAATTTTTTTGCATGCTTCTTTTTTTAAACAAAGTTTATGCCTTTTCACTGTAGTAAACTAATGCAGGAATCAGGAGATTCAAATAGTTGCTATATGCAAGCTTTGAAAGAGTTTGGTCTTCATTTATAGAATATTTTGAAAGTATACTCGGGGAGCAAAAACTTCTGAACTTAATATACTTTATTAGTTTGATACTATGATGTTTAACTGGGGTTGTAGTTCATAGATGTTATGGTCCAGAATGAGACTGAGCTGGGTTACAGTTTCTATGACATAACAGCAATTTAGTCTGAGTATTTTGGGATGAAATAAAAATATTTTGACTTGAGGGTGTTTTAAGCTGGGTGGTTGGTTTTTTTTTTGTTGTTGTACTGTAACAGTATGCAGCTTCCTGAGAAAAACCTTTTCCCAAGTCCTTTGTCGACCATCTCTTCCCCCCACCTTCAATTTTGAGAGCAAACACTTTTCAAAGCTTGTTTATTAGCCCAAATAGAAAACAAAAATAGATGTCTATATGCATGCTCTTGTTTCTTTCATAAATACATACTTCAGCTGCTGAAGACTGAACTGTCTCATATTGTACAGACATGCCCAGAAAAGTGTCTGAATTATTTTCATGTTTTATCATCTCAGTTTTTATAGCCAGATGAAATGGAGCATTCTTTCTGACTTTAGTAACTAAAGAAATTTTTGTGTGTGCTTGGTCATTGAATATTGTATATAAAATTTTGATTTGCCCTACATATGTTTTTAAAACAGCCTTTCTTGTTAAAGCAATTTAATTACTGTCATTACATTCATTATTGTCATCTTGCAGAGTGAATCTTAGTCATAAAGTTTTTCTGCCGGTAGAAGAGACTTCTCTCTGGTCTTACTTTGTTTCAGTTTTGTATTTGTGCATGTGTGCTGTTTCACTAAATGCTACAGAGATGAGTGGTTTTGTACAAGAAAGGCGAAAACTGTAGTTTTGTTCTAAAAGTTATGAAGACTTGCTTTCAGTACACTTCTGTTCTGGTTTAATTTTTTTTTCAGATGGCCACTAAGGATTTTGTTTGCTCTTTAAATGGCAAAGGTGTAGGGATAAGGGAGAGGCTGGTCCAAAGGTCAGGATAATAGCACAGGACTTGGATTCAAGCTGGCAGTTTCCTTCTGCCATAGATTTTGTGTGTATTATTAGACAAATCACCTTTGTATACTAGATGTAAATTTGGTATTGTAGTGCTATTCAATTCTGAGGAGTGTTGTGAAGCTAGAGATACTGAAGCAATTGACAAAATAGAGAGGTGTCTGAGTTTCTGATCTGGGAAACTATTTTGTCCTGTGTCTCTTGTACTTGCCTGACATCTTGCTTCCTGATACTTGGTAGGTGGTGCTTTAACTTTTACTGTATGGACTCTTGCTCAGTAGCATGGGAGAAGAGGAAGGACTACATCAAACACAATTACTGGTATGTAATTTTTTGCTTCTTAAATTAAACTGAAATCCAGTCGTTTCAGCAGTCTCAGGAACTGTTTTGATGATGTAAGATGCTAAGCGGAAATAAGTGTTGTAGAAAAAAATACAGTGAATTAAAGGTTTACCTTTAAGAATCCATAGACATTTTTTCTTCTGCTTCACACCCATCTCAGTCATGTATTGAGGTTTTTGTGTTTTCTTTTGGTTATGTTTTTTTTTCTTTTGGTGTGCCTTAGAAGATGTTTAAATGACAGATTAGTGGATGTATGAAACCCAGATTAATTAATTCAAGTTTAAATTATTCTTTACACGAATATAAGTGGGAGTCAAAGAAGCTTCAAACTCTACACAGGATTTAATGTTTGATGATGTAATCATACATCATTGATTAGTAGTCCCAAAAGATGTCTCCAGAGGTCAGGTTTCACATGGAATGTGTGCATAGGTGCTATTAAGCCAAAAGTTGGGTCATATTTCATGGGAATAAAGTGAATACATTAGATTACAGGGGAAAAATAAAAAGCATTTAGTATATTGGTAATCTGTGAGTAGCTCCTAAGAAGTCTATGAAAAATGACCATGAGACCAAGTTCATATATTCTGTATTGTAGCTTTTACACATTATGATTTTTAGAGAGTTTTATACCTTCAAGGGAAAATCTTTAAAAGTTGTCAAGTACAAAATAACCAAAAGGTTATTCCATGAATATATACAGCTCTGTAGGAAGTGGTATGCATAGTCAGACCAAGTGTTTATCTAGCTGCTGTTCTATCCCCAGGTTTTCAGAGTAGATAAGTATGTAATGTATTTCAAAAGGGACAATGTTGCTGCACTTGGGTGGATTTTTAGTGACTCTGAAAAAAGCTGAGAGTGCTCTGAAACCGTAGCAACCAGAGAAGCAAGGCAGAGGGTGAGGGCCTACCAAGAGAAATGGAAAAATCATATAGAAAAACACTGCAGTAGTGTTTTCATTTTAGAAGCTTTTAGTTGTAAAATTTGGGGGTTTGTGTGTCGCTACATTAAAAAAATCCCCAAATATTGGGCAAAAGGAGCTCCAAGGACAGAAGACATGACAAAGGTGCATGAATGTAAAGATCCAGTACTGGCTCTCATTTGCAGCCTAATTTTTTCTTAGACTAAAAGAAATTACATCATCTACTTAAAAAAAAGGTTACCTTATTTCAAGAGATCTGCTGCAATATTTGCAAGACACACTTTTGACAAAATTAGTTCAATTCCTAAGAAGATCTGGAAATTAGCTTGAAAATTCAGCAAATGATTTTTAGCTGTTAGTAATGAGAAGCCTACATGCACTTAACTTAATGCTGGCAAACCTGAACTAGGAATACAAGAAATTCACTCTTATAGTCATCTGGGAAAGAAGCTCACACAGAGGATGATTGTGCATCATTATTGATCTTGCTCAATTCATCCTGGAATTACATTATTCAGTTACTTACCTGAGTAAGGGAACTGAAAGGACTGTTTTAGACACCTCAATCGAATGTCTCAAGCTATATGGAACAACCTTAGATCTTATTCTCCCTAGAGTCAAAATAAGCTAAGCTTCTCAAGTGCAGAGCCCATGATAATTTTTTATGTTATTCTACTAGGCATGTTGATGTTCTGGAGGGGTCAAATCTTTTAAAGATGGTGTGCCAGGTTGTATTTTTATTTCCAAAATTAGAGGTTAAGCGTGCCAGTAGAAACCTGGGAGGAACGAGGAGAAACTGCCTCTCCAGTAGGTGAAATACTGCCGTTGAGATGTTTGCTTCTGTACGAAGCATCAGCTAGTGACTTCCATCAAGTGTGCAGCTTAATGGGAGCCAGGAGCTGGGATCCCCTGCTTCTCTCCGATGCCTTGGCTTGTGGACCTGCTCACCCCTGGTTCCCGAGTGCCGTTTTTGGACCCAGTCCATACGTTCCTGACCCCTGTTGTACCACACTGGCCATTCTATAACCTGGTATGACAATTCTGATGTTTCTATCTTAAAAGAGTTTGCTGTTTAATATTAAAGCTTTATGTTTTGTTTTTAGACTTTTTTTTTTCACCTGCCTTTTGAGCTGTTTGTACTGTACAAGAATTCTTTATTTTCTCATTTTGTTTTTTTTTTAAACAGGACACAATGTTTGTTCGAGGACTAAAGAGAAAGTGTTTTGATGGTGAAGAAGATATTGAAGGATCTCTGGCTGGTATTAAGGCAATTCCTTCATATAATCTTCAGCGACAGTCACTTTTAGATATGTCCTTGGTTAAACTTCAGTTGTGTCACATGCTGGTTGAACCTAACCTTTGCCGTTCAGTGCTAATAGCCAACACAGTACGGCAGATCCAAGAGGAAATGACTCAAGATGGGACTTGGCAGATGATAAATACACAGAGTACAGGGCAGGCATCCCTGGATCGTCTTGTTTCAACAGATATCCTCTGTCGTTCATCTAGGGAACAAGCTGAGGGAAAGCATGTTTCAGGCTATAGTACTTTCAATAAAGACTTTGAGAGCGACCAGGCACAAGATAGTTCAGAAACTATGTCAACGGCCTCTTCAGTGCAAGCCTCAAGAAACCTGCAGAGCAATGCATGGGAAATGGAGAATCCACAAGAAAATAAAGGAAATTTTCAAAAATCATTAGATCAAATATTTGAGACACTGGAGAATAAAAGTCCTAATTCTGTTGAAGATCTATTTTCAGAAGTTGACAGTTCTTACTACGATTTTGATACTATGTTAACAGGCATGATGAGCAATACAAAAATGGGACACTGTGATGGGCTTGAAACATTTTCTTCTCCAACAACTACAGCTTCTAACTCAAATTGTAAATCTGATCTTAATGAGCTTGATCATATTGTGGAAATCCTTGTTGAATCCTGAGACTCCTTGTGTAGGAGATAAAAAATTATTAATGGGAAGAAAAGACTCAAGAAAGCTATTTCCACAGTTCTATGAAATCTGCACGTGTATTTTACAAATATCTATATATTATATAGATATATATATTAAAAAGCACTTCATATTGCAAAACAGTGTTAACTCTTAAAGTTAACCTGCAACTAGCAGTGTAATAATCTGATCTATTGTCCATTGAACTGTAAGTACATACGGTAATGTTTTTAAGTTTGGGGTCCAAGGCTCTTGAAATTGAGTTCCTTTTGCCAATTTGTTTTAGCCTTTAATGGAGCATATGCTCACTGAGAGTGATTCTCTCAAATGTTTCGTATACTTCTCCCGATAAAAATGGTAATAAACACAGAGAGAAGTTGGGTAACTGGTTTCATACTTTCCTCCTGTTTCTACTTTGTTGCACCACAAAGCTCCCACCTTATCTGCTGCTTCTATTCCAAGTCGCTACATGGCTCTTAAAGAGCAGTATGCAATAGTTCCTGTTGTCTTAGCTAGCTTGTTCTGTTTTTTGCTACAGTTTTTACTGCAGAAATAGTTCTAAAGTGTTTACTGGTGTTTAGATTTTTCCAGGTATTTTCCTAAAATATATTTTTACTACAGATGTTGTCTCAGCTGCTAATGTAGTAACTTTTGATCATATCTGCAGTTGATGTATTTTTTGAAAGATTTTCAAAAAGGGATGTTTTTTTTTACCGTGAGCTACCCAATGTAGTTCAGTAAAGTGTATGTAAATGTAAATATATGATTTTATACTTTACATTAAAATGTAAGACCTGTTTTCATGATTCTGTTTTGCAGAGTAGTACTTTACTAAATTGAGAATTGTACAGGTATGCTTTTCATACCCCATATACCTGAGTATCGTTAGAGGAAGAGCTTTGATCCAGCTAGACACAATTACATTTAATTCATCTCAGACCATACCTTTTGTTAACAAACCTAAGCTACATGGAGGTTTACTTATACGTATTTTTATGTAAATGTCATCAAGTGATTTGTTTATCAGCAAAGTCTACCATCCAATATTTGTTTTTTATGGGGTACTATCTTGAATTAATTAATACCGGAAGTGTTATTCACACTCTTTAAATCTCAAATGATATGTCATGATGTCATCATTAATATGCTCCACTCTTACTCCTCTTGGCCTTTTTTAATAAGGAAAGATAATACAACATGAGATGATGTCCTTTACTTCAAGTACTCACATGTGTTTTAGATGTATATAATTAAGCTAATTCCTATGAGACTTTTAGGGGTAAAGGGATAGGTCAAAGACAGTGTATGATTTTGTTACAAAATGACAAATGTTCACCTTCAGGAGCTGATAATGTGGAAGTGCTCTGAAGTAGCAGGGAAACAGAGAAGGAGGAAAAGATTGATTGGTTTCTGGAATGCGTTAGCATTGGTTATGTAACTTAGTTGTTTTCTGAAGACCCAAACCAAGAAATTGCTGAACATGAAGAGAGTACCTTTCTGTTCCTTCCAGCAACTGACCTTACCTACTACTTACTATCCTCAGATTCTCAAACACCTGAAAAGGGTGGGTGATGATAGAGTTTGTTAAAGATGTTCCAGGGTCACCTCCACAAAAGGAACCCAATAAGCTTATGGTTTCCACAAGTGCTTTAGAAGCATCTGGTTTGGGGAAATGATGCTACCTTGCATAATTTTTCAAACTCAATAGTTGAGTGAGTCATGTGAAGCCATGCAGTTAGTATGAGTCTAGTGAACTTGAAAATGCTTTTTATATTACACTTGGCAGGAGAAAACACATAGTTTCTGTAGTAGTTAAACACTGCTTCCTTAATTAAAGGTTAACAACTTCATAATAAAGGGTGAAATGACATACAAACACTTGCAAGTTCAGTCCACATGATACAGATAGACCAAAGAAACAAGCCAATATTACGTGTCTTATTCAACAGAGGTATAACTGAACGGTGTTGCAGTAGTATAATCTCCTGAAGCAGGATCTAATTGATGTGAGGTGTCATATTTCACAATGAAATAAGTCTGTTCTATTTTTCAGTGTTAATTGTTGTATCAGAGAATGCTTTAAAATTATAAGTCCACAGGAAGTTTTTCTTCATGTTTTTCTGTGTATATAGGTCCACTGAATCTGACAGCAGATGCTTTAGGATAAAGTAAAAACCCAAGCAGCTTGACAGTTTTATAAAGGGAGCATTAGTATTGAATAACTAAATGTCTTATGTCCCTCTGGGAGAGTTCCCCAGAACTGTTCTGAACTGTCGTTGAAAACCCACAGATTTGAACAAGTGTGGATATTACCCTGTGTTCACTCCATTTTCATTAAGTGAGCAACAATACAGTAAGATGTTCAAAAAGATGCTTTCCCTCAACTCATTAGTGTGCATCAGTCTCCATGTTATAGTTAGGAATTGGTATAATTTGTTCATAACTTAATGTCAAAAGCATATGTGTGTGTATGTACAACTGTGTCTCTTGCTGCACAAAGCATCTAGGTGGGTGCACTCCTTCACTGAGAAGGCTATACTTAGAGCAATTTGTAGGGACTATGTAGCTTAACAGAAAAGTTATTAGGTAAGTATGCATTTATGTAGTTAAGCATTCAAACAGAAATACTGGAGGGGGGGTTACATTCTTAAAATGCCGAGTCCTGTGTGCTTTTACATGCCCAGTATCTTGCCTTACGTCTTCCACAGGAGTAAGACTTTGTATTGCTGAAACTTGCACAGCCACTGTACAGAACTTGTGTGCTGAGAACTGGTCTGACTATGAAAGGAACAGTCAGTGTAAAATCGGCTTGTCTTCCTGCTGCTTTATTGGGCTGTCTGATTCAGCTGCTTATGCTGGGTAGCTTCACTTCTGTTTTTCTGTGGGGTGTTTTTTGTTGGTTGGTTTGTTTTTTTAAAAAAAGCTTTATTTTCTAACTCACTTTTTTTTTTTTATTTCTACAGTATATTTTCCCTTCTGTGGCTTCCTTTTAGGTACTAAAAGACATCAGAAGTGATGGGTACCTGTAAAATCGTGAATTTAAAATTATTTATTTTGTGAACTGTTATTACAAGTGGCAAAATGGGTTGATTTTTTTAAATTATTATTTCTATATGTAAGTGGGAAATAATTAACTCTTAAATTGGGAAAGGGCTTTTGTCAGATTTTGCTACTACTTCTAAACAGCCTTTTTTCTTTAATTTGCTTCTAGGGAAGAAAGCCATGAAGTGAACAGCAGTTGACACTGACACAAGGTTGAATGTCTGAGTGATGTAACTCAGCCATTGACTTGCACAAAAGAAAGTGATTTAAAGTAAACTACTGATGTTTCAAGCTAACAGCAAATCTGCTTCCTTCTCAGGTAACCATGAATATCTGTCCTGCCTCTGTGTTAGTGGCTTTATTTTCCCTCACTTACCAGAAAATCCAGAACACACATTCATCAAAGGCAAGAAATGCGAGAATCTAGAGTGCATCAATAATGTCTTCTGTGCATGAGAACCTGTCTGTTTATTGCTTCCATGCTTTCCGAGGTGTTTATGTTTGTTTGGGGTTTTTTTTCAGTCCACTCTATTCCACAGCACTGTGAGTTTATCTAGCAAAAGATGCTGCCTATCTGTAAGAATTTGCTGTAAGGACAAATCTAGTAAATTAAGAGGATATCTTGGGATGAAGAAGTTTCTTGGGATGAAAAGCACCTTTTCACACTGTCAGAGGCACAACAGTGAGGGGTTTCCGACTTCAGCAGGTTAAGGATTTGCATGCAAGTCTGCACACTCGCCAGGAATTACCTGTTTTCAGAGCTCTCCTTAGCCTGTTCTTGAAGTCTGAGGTATTTCTGGACTGCATAAGCAGGCATTTTAAAAAACATTATTGTAAATTGACTGATAGTATAGTGTTGCATTGTAATCATCAGATCATTATGGATGTCTTGTGTCTCAGAATATTGATTTTGAATGTATAACTGCTTTGCAGTTCTGCAGCATACTCCATATTCCCATATAAGTAAAAAAACTGTCAAAAGTTAGGACAAAAAATCCCCAAACCAACACCTCTATTTATTTGCTGACATATTGGATGAAACAAGTAACTGCCTTCAAAAGTTGCTTCTGTTCAAAGCGAAAGTATGCTTATGTCTCACACCTAAGATGTATAGTCCCTTATGTTAAAAGAATGGCTAATTATGACAAATTTTGATCACTCATCAACTCTTAAATGAGTGTGATTTCACACTATGTGACTAATACCAAAAGTACAAAACCTCCAAGTTCCAAAGAAATTAAATATAAATCATGGGAAAATAAGTCTTTTACCAATTTGGCTCATTCAACTGTAAGCTTTCTCAAGGACTGACTGAACTCCTTTTGAGTCTCTTGAAAAGATGACACAAGATAAATTTTCTTGTTTTTTCAGTGAAGTTCTGTGAAGAAATAAAATCCCACCGAATAATTCCAAGTTGTCAGGAAAGATACACTTCAAATGACAGTAGTGACTTTCTGGGGCATTGTTTTGGGGTTTATTGTTTGGTTGGTTTTGGTTGTTTTTTAAGCCAATGAAAAAGAGTGAAATTTCATGACATGACATGATTCTCCTAAGTTTGAATGGTACAGTTACTCCTTTTCTTAACCAAGATCCCCTCAAAATGAGCGTACTATGACTTGAGGAATTATTGTGGTAAACGCTGATGCATGACCAACATGTCAACAGAAAACTATCGAAGCTAGAAGCAGCTTTCCATTGCAGGGGAAACATTCAGTAATTTCATCTTTTTAGGGAAAAATAATTGATTGCACAACTTCTTCAAGAACAGAATTAAAAAGGAATTGTATCCACATGTCTGATGTATTTGGAAGTCCCTTAGATGTATGTGGGAAGTGGCAAGTACATACTGCAATAGTAAAATGTTACAGCAAAGGAATAGTATACAACATTTTTACTGTGCCAATTATATACAAGTTTGGGAGATCAAGAAAATGTAGCTTCAACCTCAGTTTACATGGGCTTTCAAAACAGGAGTTCTAAAGGGAAGAGCAGATATGTTGCTAAAAAAAACTTAAGCAAGCTAAACTGAGAACAAAAGAGGAGAAAAACAAATGCACTTTTCTCTGTTTGAGATCATTACTGAGAGAAATGATAGATTTGGAAAGTAATGGTTGTTGAGATTTTTTTTTTTTTGTCCAGTAAGCTGACTGAAGTTTAAGAGAGAATTGGTGAATGATTATTTGTTTTAATTGAAGCTCAGTAACATAGTTTGCTTTTGTGTCTCTGCTTTGTTTGGAAGGTATGGGGGAAAAACACTTTTTCCTGTAAATTTTGACTCTTCACAAAATACAATAATGGCTTACTTAGTGTTTTGACAAATGTTCAGTAATAGGGCTTAAAAAAACAGAGCAAAAAAGCCCAACATCTTGACCCATACCTTTTTCTTTAATACTTAATTGCAGGATTAGTTACTAATTCACAGGAGCTTTACTAGGAAAAAAAAAGGTGGTAAAACTAACTAGGCTTTAGTGCAGTAGGCACTACTACCCTTTGTCACTTTCCTATGGAAATGTGGCATACACAATTGCTTTGTCATGTATCACCATAGAATCAGTCAGGGTTGGAAGGATCATCTAGTTCCAACCCCCCTGCCATGGGCACGGACACCCTACTCTAGATCAGGCTGGACACAGCCTCATCCAGCCTGCCTTAAATGCCTCAAGGGACAGGGCCTCAACCACCTCCTTGGGCAACCCATTCCAGGCTTTCACTGCTGTCATGGTGAAGAACTTCCTCCTCACATCCAGCCTGAACTTACCTATCTCCAGCTTTGCTCCATCAGACAGAATTGCTCATTCATTTCAACGAGACATTTTTAGCTTTTAAAATTAATATTTTAAATGTGGAGGTGAAAGAGAGATCAGAAAAAAAAAAAAAACCACACAAAAAAACACCCAAAAAAACCCAAAACCCAGCATTCAGTACTTGATATCCAGTAATCCAGGTGAGGAGAGACACAAGTTTCCAGGCATGAGATCAACTTCAATTAGAGCTTGTGCCTTAGATGCAGAAGTAATTAATCACCAGTATAAATCCATAGGAAAGCAGTTTTCATTAGTTCTTGTGTTCCTGGAACTGTGTGTTTGAATAGATGCCTAGTATGAAGTTGAGTTATGGAGAGACCCTGATTCATTTAGGGGTTGCTTTTTTCTGATGCATGTAAAATTTGCTGCAGAAGCAAAAATGAGGATGGTCTCCTAGACTGCAGTGGTGAATATAGTCATACTGAAAGACCATGTTTAAATTATAAAAACCCATATTGTTACATTCTCTGTTTGCCTCAAGGTTAGTTTAAGGCAGTTTGGGAGAGTGAAGACTCTTAGAACATGACCTCATTTGAGAAATGAAGGGCCTTGTAGGAAAGGTTTTGTAAGAAGGATGTTATATGTGAGCTTAAACCTCTTGAATCCTTAGGCCTGTGAGACAAACAGGGCTTCTCTAGTAGAAGATGCAAGTTTCACAAGACACACTGAGCTGAACTAGATTCCACTCCTCTTACGTGAATCTCAGTGTTCACAGAAGTGAAAAAATGATAAAAACCTTTGTAAATAATCAGTGTATTTCTGTTAAGTTATTCATATGTTAGGCCATAAATCAAAAGTTATAATGCATGTATTTAAACAACTCCACTCATAGATCTTGCCAGAGCATGTATGAAAGAAATGAAGTACTCTCAATGCACCTGCTGCTTTAAAAGTGTACACACTTTTAAAACAAAAATCGGTTACAAAACTCCTGACCACATAAGGTTAGTAATAATTGAAGAAAGAGTGAGGACAGCAGGGTGACTGCTGTTGGTGTCTTTGTGCTGAAGAGGAAAAGAATGGCAGGGTGATTTCAGGTACTGCATTAACATGCTGTAGCTGTAAAGAATTAATTGTCCACTATACCACAGTTATGGAGGATGTAATTTTGGCCAATGAGAGTCAAGTCTAGAAAACCTAGTTTTTGCTGAAATTGTTAAAACATGGGTGCTGCTGATGGTTAAATAACCCTTTTACACCCTGCGTTACACATAAAATCCTTCCAGATTTGTACCTTCAACACCAGCACTGTTTGTATGCCTATCTTGCATCTATTTCTTGGAGGTAATCCCTAGCATATGGCAGGAGTCGGTCCTGGTCAAATAGTCCTGGCTGTCCTCAGCTGACTTGAGCAAAATCCTGAACATCTTTATGGTGGGATTTGGTATAGAGTGATTGGGCTTGTATTTGATCCACTCCTCCCACTTTGTGTTGCCACCAGTTCGTTGCTTACACTTCGTGCAGCAGATGGACTAGGTGGGTAGGGATATTACCCCTCAGCCTTTTGAGGAGGCATCCTCTCCAACACAGCCTCAGTAACAGAAAGGATTTATTAATGCGTCTTGTGGCAGCACTCACTCCCCTTTTCTGCTCCATGACCCCTGGCAGTGAGGTCAGAGCACAGCTGTGGCCCAGAAATTGGTGAGGCCATGCTGCAGAAGAGAGGTGGCCTAGACAGATGTTCCCCTTGCCTCCAGTGATGGATCCTGCCGGGTCAGCTACAGCTTTCCATACCTCTCTGCCTCTTCCTAGGGGTCAGGGGCCTGGCATGCTGCCCCTTAACAAATGCTGATCAGGACGCACAAGGGCTAAAACCTGTCAGATCTGAGCAGTTAAGAAACCCATCAGTTTTCTTTATACAACCACAAAAAAGTCACTGGTCATTTATAAAAGTTGTAGTTTATTGTCCACCAGAGAACTGGAAGTGTTTCTGTTGTATTTACTAGACCAACATATATTCTGTGTGTGTATTTAGTCTCATTCAGTGTAGAAGGAGCCTGTGTCGTGTGCGCTTGTTTTTTGTTTGGCTTTAATGGCCTGCAGATTAATTTAAACCCATCTCTGAGAAAGCTGAGCAGCTTTTTGGGGATTCATTAGGAAACCTATAGTAGGGATTCCAGAAAGGTTCAGAATCAGTCTTTGCTAAATAATTGTCAGATTTTGAAATGTGGTTTGCACAAACACTCGTGCCGTTATAACTTGATTACACAAATGTCATCAGAAAGCAAATACAAGAGGTTTGAGCACGGCCAAAACCACCACATCTTTAGAGAAAAAAAAAACTAGGGAAGAATTGTGTAATATTTGTAATTTTATTGCCGGCTGAGATACATGTGTGCCTTGTCTCTCGACTGCCCTGGAAACCGGAGTTGTCAGAATGCTGCGGAGGCCCTTGCGATGCTTCTTTAAATTTGGCAATTCCTGTCAGAAACTGAAGAGTTTAAACGGGGGAAAAAAAAAAGGGGGGGGGGGGGGGGAAAGCTGGGCGGGGCCGTGGTGGGCTCGGGCCCCGGCTGGCCGGCGCCTCCGCGGAAGGTTCCAAGCTGCAGCGTGAGGCAGGCTGGCCGGCTGTGACCGCCCGTCGGGGCCCGGCTGCTGGGGCGGGGCCGCGCCCTGCCGTGCCCTGTCCGCGGGCGGCCGTGTGTGCGGCCGTGCCGCGTGCCGCCCTGTGCACCGCCCATGCCTGCCCGCCAACTCCGCCCTCCCGCCCCCTCCAGTCGTCAGCGGCACCAGCGCGGGCGGGGCCACCTCCCGGAGCGCTGGAGCCTGGAGATGGAAGGCGGGGGGGGAACTCGGTGGTGCCCGTTTTCCGATTGGGCGAAGCCGGCTCGCGGCCCCGCCTGTCTTTGCTCTTTTGGCTTTGTCATTGGACGGTGCCGTAGGGCTAGGCAGGACCCAACCCCTCCAACTCACCGGCCAGTGAGAAAATGGTTGCTGGGCAGGTTGAAAGGATCATTGTCCAATGGAAAGGCGGCCAGCTGGTGGGCGCCGTGCGCACAGAGCCTCCCTCCCTTCCCGTTGTGGGTGCTACAGGAGGAGGGAAGGGCGGAGCGGAGGCTGCCGGGGCCCGGCGGGGGTGGCGCTCGCCTCCGCCTCCTCCCGGTCGGAGTCCCAGCCCCGTTGAAGGAAGCCCGGCCGGCTGGCTAGGGGAGGGCACGGCAGGCTGCGAAGGAAGTGAGGGGTTTCTCCGCTTACAGGTGAGACTTCGGGCAGGGTCGAGCCGGGCTGCAGCTCTGAGGGAGACGCTCTGAGGGGGTGGGGGGCAGGAGGGTAGCCCCCACCCTCTGCGGTCGTGGAGCTGGCGAGCCTGGGGGCAGGGAGACAGCACGGCGCGGCAGGCGGGCAGTAGGGGCCGCGGAGGGACGGCTGGGTACGGTGGCCAGCCGAGGCGGGGGTAGTCATAAGCCCCCACGAGGGGGTACGGGGCCCTGCCTGGAGGGCAGGAGGTGGGGGCAGGGCACGGAGGTCGGGCAGGAGGAGGGTGGGGGCTGGTGGGAACAGGGTGGTGGAGACAGGTAAGGAGGAAGGATGGCGGGAGGGGGAAGTGTGGGCACGACGGGCGCTGGGGAGTTACGCTGGGTGCGGGGGCGGGGGAGCTGAAACGCGTCCGGAGCTGGAGAGGCCGGCGACTAGGGCGCTAGGAACGGGGACTGCGGTGGAAGTTGTTAGCGCAGTTATAATTAGCTTGGCCGGGGTCTCTGGTAAGCTGGGGAGGAGGAAGGGGGAGGAGTGTAACTTTTCGCAGCTCGGGAAGCCCAAGGTTGTCTCTGGTTACTGCTGCCCACTGCCGCGGGGGGAGGCGCGGGCGGCCGCCGGCAGGAAGTACCAACTAGTCTCCTTCCACAAAGGCCAAATGGTGGCAGGCTCCCTTGGGTTTTATTACTACTTGTGCACTCGCAGGAGTGGCTGCAGGGAGGAGGCTTTCCCTGAGTCGCAGCTTTTTAATTCTGCCACTCATGATCGCTACCTCCTGAGAGTTACTACTTTTATATATGCTGCTGTTGCATTTTTAATAGCAGTTTTTGTTTGTCTCAATAAACGTTTATGTTAGGCTGAACTGCAAGTAGGTGGGTAAGGCTGGAAAAGCATAAACCAGGTCTCTTATATGCGTATTGTAAATTCATCTCTCTAATAGATGCAGTTAATTTCTGTCCTAGATAGGCCTGCAGCAAACTTGCAGCGATTTTCTGCTTTAATTTTGATTCACTTAAGATTCTTTAGTTCAGGCAGTTAACTGCAATTAGCAAAATACCATTGACATTGAAATGAATGCTCTAACCTAGAACGTCTAAAATGACCCATGAACAGGTATAAGGAGACTGCAAGGAAAGAAAAATGGAAGGAAAAAAAATCTATTTTACGTATAATTCAGATGGTGTTAGTTATATTGTGTTTTTGACAACTTGTAGAAGCCAAACACAGTAAGCTGTGAAATCACACAGGGGAGAAAAATCATACCCGAACAGTTAATTTTGCAGAAATACTTCAAATTATATAATTCAGTTTGATAACTTTGGAGTTCCTTCTACCAAAAGGTCAGACTCCTGAAATACAATTAACATTAATAATTTTTTTTATCACATGTTTTTATATTATTTTTCTTTCAACTAAAATGCTGAAACTTAAAAAAATTCAACGTTTTAGTACACTTGTTAGTTTTCGTAGAATTCTTTTAGAATGTGACATTTAGTTAGCATCTGTTCTTTTGCATTCGTTATGTTGAAAATACAATGGATGTCCACCCCTTCTTGCGACCTAACTGGTACACTTTTAATAGTGAACTTGTGAAGTTATACTGTTTCAAAGCAAGTAGATAATGAATCTTCATTTGTCTCTTTGGATTTTTTTTTTTTTTAATTTGAAGATAGCATAGATACCTTTATGGGAAGAAGTCAGCTTCTAGGAAGAGGAAGATACTAATGTGTTCAGTGCTGTGGGTTAGATTTGATGTTCTTGGGTCGTGGGCATTTTACTGCTGTTTTACTGCATCTTTAGAGTTCAAGATTCTGTAAATGGAGGAGTCCCTGGCTAGCATCAGGCTATGAGCTGCAGTGTAAGATGAACTGTATTTATTTACTAGTCCATCTGTCTGAGATTGCCTTTCACTACGTATTAACATCTGTAAAATAACATGAAGTCTTGCTCTTGAGAGGCTACATTTATCTGGATCCTTGCTCTTGTGGTAAACTTGTGGAGTTTGCTGTAGTTGAAGACAGGTGTCTGTGTGTGTACAAACACATTAAAAACAATCTCGACTGTAGGCTGCTAGTCTCTATAAGGGCTTTCATCATTGGAATTAAAAAACTTAGATTCTTGAACTGGAGTTGAGGCTTCAGGAGCTCAAATCATGCATTTCCCTCCACGTCTGGCCTAGTCCATAGTTTGCTGTTGCTTCAGCCTTTTCATATTTCCCAAAGTTTCCAGTGCCTTAATCTAATCCATGATTTAATCTGTGTGATCTCTAACCAGATTTCAGATGTTACTTTATCAGGGTTTTGATGAAAATTGTGCCATACTTATACTTTATGTATATAAATACTACCATACTTATATATAACCATAGAATATCCTGCCAGCTGTATTTTCACACTAGTTTCATGTATGTTGAAAATGAGGGAAGTTAAGGAATGTAATAAAAATCTAACTCCTTTTGCAGCCTGTGTTAGGTGATAGTTCTGAAATACATTTCTTGATAGTTCATGGTACTGCCTCTCCAGATACGTGAATTCAGAGATGACTACAACCGTAAATTGATGTTCAGTAACTTGAAGTATCAATGCAAATTCTTACCCTAAAGCCTAATGCTTAGAGAATTATCATTCTGTTCTGTAGTATTCATTTATGGAAGATTTTTTTCATGTTTTATGTATTAATAGGTGAAGCTAATAGATCCTCTTATTTCACTGTAACAATGAGCTTTGGATTTCTCAGTGTAACTGTTTCAGTAGCAATTAGCACAAAGAAGAAGTTGTATTACATTGAGTGCTTAATACATCTGGTTTTAAAAAAGAAATAAATTACATAGTAATGAACTACTCTGTTTTTTCCCCTTAAGACACATCGTCATACCTCGGTGGATGGCTTGGCTTCTTGATTAGTTCAGGACTCTTGGATGACCACGCTTTATGCAAAATTTGGAATCTTCCTGCCTGGAGTCCTTTCTATTTTCTAAGGGTAACTACTTGTATGTTTCTATGAAATTCTGTCTTATGTGCATAGCACATTTTCTGATCATCAGCTGTAGGTGTTATTTTTTTAGGTTACAGTGGTAAGCTGATATTTTTTTTTTTTTAAATGGGGCATATATAATAAAAATTGAACTGTTTTAGGCTTACCAGGTGGTCTTTTGGTTTGAATATTCTGAATGTGTATTATGTTGAGGTTTTTTGCCTCCTTTACCTGAACATATTATAAATGTAACAAAGAATTGCCATGAGATCCTGTTCGTGGAAACTTACTAATTTGAAGCCTCAGTCTTATAGTGAAATTGGGTGTTAAAGACATGTGAGGAGAAGGTGCTTTGTATACTGAAGAAAAGTTATTGTGTGCTACTTCAGAAGAAGATTTGAAGTGGTTTCTGATTTGGATATTGAAAATTATTTGCCCAAATGTCTTGTACAGAGAGGTAAATACATGGTCTTTTGTCAGAAAAGAGCTTTTTTGTTTTGTTGGGGCTTTTTGTTGGTTGTTTTTACTGTTAATCATCTGATTTTTCTGTTAAAGTGTAGACATGCTGATTTGATACAGTTAAAAAGCTGTAACTTTTGTTATTAATGGATCTTTATTTAGATCACTGAAACCCTAAAATACATCAGTGTCCTGTAGGTGACTACATCCACTATCTTTGTATCTGAAGTGAATAGATACAGTAAAGAAAATGACTTGTGAACTGTTCAGTTGATTAGAACAAGCTGTAAAGAGGTATGTCATCACATTTGTGGTTCCAGTGATCATTCATCTCTTCAGTGAGATCCTTTGGTGGAACTGTGGTGGTTTGGTTCTTGTGTGTATTCCTTTATGTTTTCAGTTAATTACAGTGTAGTTTTACTATGGTAGTTTCTAGAGTTAGTAACTGTTGATCATGTGTTAACTTTTGCTAACTGTTACTGATTCTTAGTTTAAATGATTCCAGGCCCTTCTGTTTAACAACAATAAAATCCTCCAAGAATTAGACCATTACTAGAAATATATGGTTCTGAGCCTTATTTGTACATGTGGAATTAAGTGCACGATTGTATAGGGGAAGGGGAAAAAGAGTGACAGCGACTTTGTTTTTTCTTTAAAGGTGAAGGTTTTTCATTATCAAACACTGGTGCTGCCTCAGTACCTTTCTGCTTTTCTGTATTAGCCTCTAGTGATATGTATGAGCTGCTGAGAATGTGGTTCATTTGGTGTTGTCAACAACCCAGATTTACTTGTTTTAGTTTGTGGAAGGTACACATCCAAATAGAGGAGTTTCTTCTTCAGAATGAAGTGTCGTGCTCTGAAACTTAGCTGTGGTAATTTGTAAAGCAAAGCTTTTAGCTTTATGAAATAAGATGGAAATAAGGAATTTATGAAGTCCTTGAAGTGCAGGAATTTTTCGCTTCCCATTAGACATAACATAAACACATCGGGGTGGCTGGGGGAGTGTCAAAGCTAATTTTCAAGGCAAGGTAAAATTTTCTCTGACGTGCTTTATAAACATAATCTCAGCTTCTAAAATGCCAATGTATGATACATATTTACTCTGTTTCCACAGATAGTGAAGTGACAGTGTGAAAGTTATGAATTCCAGACTAATTCTGTGCTAGACTCAGTGTTTTTCTCATTCCTTTTCTCTCCTTAATTTATACTCTTCAGCCTAGTCTTACTTTCAAAATGCAGAGGTTATTTTTCTTGTGTGGCTTTGGGATTTGTTTTTTGGGAATGAGTTTAGCCCTTTATTAAAGTCTGAACAGTAGCATAATTTTATTCTTGCTTGTTTTAATAGTAACAGACTTTAGGTGTGTTATAGGTCAGGATTTGGTAACATTAATTCTCCCCTCTTTGAGCAGGCTTTTTCTGGTCATTTCTAACTCCTGTAAAGAAGTTGTTGCATAGGAATTTAGGTATGGGAGTAAGCTGGTAAGACTCCTCCCTCTATGCACACTTTTAGCCACTTGTGCCTTCCCCAACAGTTACTCATCTTGACTAAACTGGGGCAGGGCTGGGGAGGTGGGGAAGCAATGGACTTAAATACATTTTTGTGTATTTTTAATGTGTCTTCAGGTCCAGATTACTTTTTACTTTGGTATTTTCTAAGGTGTTTAATCCTCCTTCCCTCACTTCCTCTCAGTTTTGCTAGCAGCCAAGATGTGATGTTATGGGGATCTCCAACACTTGCTGAGGACACCAGATCAGATGCACTGTTCAGTGTAGTCTGGCAGCTTACTGTGTTACGTAAGTCATGTTTAAGTGATCAGCGTTAAGTCCGGATGGGAGAAAGGATTTACACTGTGTCTGTTAACTGTACCTTCAGCCTTACCTTTTTCTTGTGCAGCTTCTTATACAGGGAATATTAGTCAAGAGACAGTCCACCACTTAAGTAAAACCTCTAATGAAGTTGTTCCGAAGCCTAAGCTAAAATGCATGTTGGGTAGAGGAAAGATGTGGCATGCATCAAGTGATTCTGGGAAGTAACTGTAACTGTGGGAATGTTTGTTTTCCTGTGCACTTCCTGCAGATAGATGTATGCTTGTGAAATGTGTGTCCATGGAATAGGGGAGAGTGGGAAACTGGGTTATCAATCAGCCTCAGATTGTTACTAGCACAGGTTTACTAGCCGAAGAGACTTCCGTCTGATTTGTTAAGTGCTTTCTACAGTTGCTGGCCAAATGAGACTTTGCAAAGAAATTACCCAAATTACAATAGCAAGTAGCCTCAAATTTCGATTTTTAATACATAAATTGCATTACTGAAAACTAGACAGGCAGCTTTCACTCGTGAGATGCTTACCCCTATTCAAATCTGTTATTCCTATCCTGTGAAAAATGTAACACTGTGGCTATATGAAAAGAATTAAGGGACTCTGAGTTTAATAACATCCTAAAAAAGAAAAGGTATAAGGAACTGCTATGAATTAAATTATTTTAACCTGCATAGTGCAGGCCAAGTGCTACTTAAACATACTCTTTAATGGAGAGTAACTCTAGTGTGTTGACTATAGTGCTTTTTTTGTGCATGAAAAGTTCATGTTCAGACAATGGAAAACTGTAGCACTTGCGTTTTATATACTCATGCTTTTTAAAAGTGTTTCTCTAGAGAAAATGAAAGTTTTGTGCAGTTCTAAATCCTAAACATGGCTTAACTTGTTCTTAAAACCTTTTTTTTTTTTTTTTTTTTTTTTTTTAAGATGAGGAAGAGAAAATTAAATACTTTGCCCCAATAGAAGTAATTTAGGGTTTTCACATGCTGCATTCTTCTTTGTGACTGTTTCCAGCTGTACTTCCTAACCATGTGCCAGTGACAGCTGCACTGCACTATCAGACTCTGTGACAGATGGAGCTGTGTTTTTAACTCTGTAATAGTGGCACGAATCCTGTATTGTCCACAACACATTGCAATGTGAACTTTTCTTGGTAGCCTGGAACGTTTCTTCTGAGTAGGTGCATGCTCTGACCAGGCCTGGTTTTTCTGCGTGCATTTGCCAGCCAGGGACATGTCTCTTCTCTCCCAGGTTTTTTTCAGACCCCAGTATGGTGTAGGGTTACAGTGCATGGATGCTTCTTCCCATCTTAGCGTGGAGGAGTTCTTATTAAATGCCCTCCATGGAACTGAAAGGAACTGAGGAGTATGCTGTCAGGGGCACAGTTTCTATATGCAGACTCCTTTGTAGTTCATTGGCATAGATGGAGAGTTTGACATTTACAGACATTGAGTTCGTTTTGCTTTCTTTTCTAAACATTTGCAAAATAATTTTAATTAAAAAAAGCGTTCTGCCATAACTGGCTTGCATTACTGTAAAGAGAAGAAGAAAAAATGCCAGAAAAAGAATACTGAAATGTCAGATTCCTCATTGTTCTTGTTGATTTTGTTGTTGCTGTTTTGTTTTGTTTTTTATGACAAAAGATTGTAAAATTGAGCATCTGAACTCAAAATTTGGTTGTTGAACTTTAAAAGTTCAAGAGAAGGGCAGCTTAACTTGCTTCTTTCGTTATCGAGCAGCCATCTGTAGATCTCACATTTGGAATTGGCATAAACTTTAATTTTTGTTAAGTTTACTTACAAATTACAGAGTTATCACGTTGGGAAGCTCCAGAATACTGGTCCTTGGTCCATTTTTTTGAGATGTGAGTAGATTTCATGGAATTAGGCTGGAGCAAGGAGGGTGCAATTTCTAGACACTGTTTTTTAGTATGCCCAACTTGCCCTTCTTTGAACCGACTGTGCTGTTCTGTCAGCTGATGGAAAGGACTAGCAACTGTCAGTTGATGATAGAGGATTGTCTGGCCATGGTAGTGTGGATTTTTGTGTGGACTTAGCTTGCTGATTTTCTGTAGGACCAGAAATTGAAGTGGGGGAAGCACTGCATAATTAAATGTGATCCATGTCTTATTTTGCAGAGTAATGCTGTCAAAAGAGAGTGTTTGGTGTGTGGATTTTGAGGTTGGGGTGTCAGTGTTGCTATGCATTGCAGCAAAAGGACAAGTTACTTAGAAAACCGGGAGTAGTTTATTAAGGATATGACCCTATCAGAAATTCTTGTTCTAGAAAGTAAAGCAAAAGTTCTGATAAAATGTAGATTAGCTGGTAACAAAGGGCCTTTGTATCTTTTGTAGGTCAGCAGCTGAATGTGTTTGACAAGAACTGAAATTTAGTGTCTCCTGTAGCAACCATGACACTAGTCATTTTAAAATCCACTGTACCAGTTAAACTCTGGTTTTCTTTAGCCTTTTCCAATTTTTTATGTAACTTCTGAAGTCATCTAGCTTCTGGAGTGGAAACTTAGGCAAAAATCTTACTAAACAGGTAGAATAAGACAGGACTAGGGTTATCTATTGCCAAAAAATCCTTTGCCATTTACGGAGTGAGTAGAAACATTCAAAGTTGGAGCAAATAATGTTTCTTCCATGTAATTTTTGTAGTTTAAAGTGCTGTTAGATTCTGGGACAAATATTATTAGGGAAATTTGGGGAATGGAAAGGAAGCTGTCTACATACATGAGCATGAAATATATAGTCTAGTTAAACTACTATATGAATGTAAGCATTTCGTTTTGGTTTTGTGAAATTACATACCCTCACATGATTGTTTGCTGGCTTTCTTAGCTGCTTTCAGTATTTAAATGCTAGAACATATTTTAGGTGTTAGAAATTAACATTGTTTATATAATATAAATAGATAAATCTTGCGTTTCCTGCATGTCTAACAAAGTGCAAATACAAATCTAAAAATATATTAAAACCAGTAATTTGTCAAAACCAAGCGTTCTGAAAGTTTAAAATGTCAGAATTGTTGTTCCCTGTATGATCTTAATTTTGTTCCCTTGTGGAATGTGTATTTCGGTCTGCTTTAAGTAGTGGCAAGAGAAAAAGAAACAAAAAAAAAGTGACTGTGCAGTGAACAAATAGCTCTTTTGGTGTATATTTTTATTCTTTGTAGTAACAGTATGGAGTAGTGCCTTGGGCAATACACATCTAAATGTACTTGAGAGTTAATAATTGTGAGTGTTTTTGTGATTTGCAGACACTAATTGTTTTCATGATATGTTATGAGTAGTTATATTTAGCAACAGTTCTACTGGAAAGTCCTGCATAATATGATTGTTTTTTTCCATAGATTGTGTCTAAAATTACCTGCTGAAACACTGCCGACAGTATTGTTGATAGCTTGATTGAGAATGCCTCTCTCACACACACAGCCCCCCAAATAGTTTCTGTTATATTTGGTGTCTGTACCCTGTTTTCTTCTGATTTGACTTATAATTGGGAGCTCAATAATGTCTTGATCTGTGTGCTCTAAAAGGGGTGCTGTAATGGGGGAGTGAAGAGGCACACCACATAGCAGACATCTTTAAGGTTTTTGAAAGAGATTCAGCTGGTGCTGTGGTAGGTTAGCAGAAAACTCTGGAGTAAAACAAGTTCTAAAAGTTTTTAAGTCGCAGCACTGGTAAAACTACAAGTAATTAAAGGATTCTGCTGTTGTTTTAATACATGTTAGTAAGCTGAACTATAGGCTAAACTACTACCTGCTATGTAGAAATGCATTCTTAAGACAAATGTAATTTCATCCAGATGTGCATGTGTGTCCCCACCCAAAAAAAATGGGTACGATGAAGAAATCTTAAACTTCTGTATCAATTGTCTGTTTTCTGTGCGCCTTACTGAGAAGTATGCACTGCTTGCTTACTTTCTGTTCCTCCAGAGGAGCTGAATTCTCCAGCAGTCTTGTCTAGGCAGATGGATGTAGCCATGGAGCCCTGCAGTACTTCCTGCAAATCTGGAGAAATCCCAAAAGTAAAAGAGGCTTTATCCTGCTGCCTTCTCCTTGTCCCCAAAAGTCTAGCAACAGGCTAGCAGCTGGCAGCTGCAGCAATCAGCTGAGCTATTGCTGGCAGTGTCCATTGCTCACATGAAAAGGAGGTTGGGAGGCCCTCTGCAGCGTGCAGGGTCTGGATCATTGTGTATGAAGGATCTGCCCTTAATCTGCCACTGGGTGTCTAATTTATGATTGCTTAATTTTCTTAAATTGTTTGGGAGCAAGGTGTCTGTATTCCACAGACACGTTCTGAGGGAGTGTAATCAGGATTTTACCAGTGTTTCCTGTGCACAGTATACTCCTTTTCTGTGAATACATAGTGCTCGTTGTCCCTAATAATAAAACACTTTGTATTTGGAATGGTAATTGTTAAGTATCCAAGCATGTGTGTGTTTGGATCACATTTAATTTGCGTGTGCATGCATACTTTTTTTTTTTTCATACTAGGGTGTTCTAGACCTAGCATATTTTGATGTAAAAGTGCACAAAGCAGACTGAAAACACCTAAATTCTGGTTTTCAGCTATTTGCCTGCTTTTAAAATGCCATTTGATAGCCTTTTGCTGGATGCCCTGTGTGTTCAGTCAGTAGCAGGTTTGAACCAGCAGCTGTGAGCACTGGTCATCATTCTTTGAGGTCTATGCCCTGGCCAAATTTCTTCCCACCATTTCATTAAACTACTAAGCTATGGAATGGATATAAGGATCGCATGGGAGGCCCTGTTACTGGTCTTGCTGGGTGGTTCAGCTGTAGTAAAACAACCTTTAAGTTGCCAAAGAAGTGGGAGAGAAAGTAGTTCTGTAGAGAGAGGTTTCAGAGACATAGCTTAATGAGATAAAAATGTCATAACTTTAAAATCTTACCTACTGTACCTAGGAACATATGTTGAAGTAATCATAATCCTTAGTATAAGCATATATTTTATTTCATTTGGACATTCGGATATTTCTCATTACTGAATTTCTGTATACTGCATAGTTCAAAAGGATAAGAGGCAAAACCCACGTATTTAAGAGTCTAAGTAATTCATATTCTCATAGTAGAATTAAAAGTAACTTTGAAACCCAAATTTAGATGCCTGTAGCTTTTCTTCAAAAACCAGTTACTATATTTCTTCCATGTTTTCTGTTTAAAAATGAGTGATTCTTCTCAAAGACAGTAGTATCTTGTGCAGAATTTGATTCTGTCTTTCCATGCTTTATGGCATTAGAGTTAGACAATGCATTGTATGCTACAGACCTTTCAAAACTGTCTGTTGCCATCTGGCCCTAGGTAAATTCATAATTTCTCTCTTTCAGGTTCATGTTGGGGAGAGGTCTAAAACGCAAGCTGAGTGACTATGAGGAGAACATGGCTGGTCTGTCGAGTGCCTTTGATTCCAGTCGAAATCTGTCATACCCACTTAAGAGGCAGTTGGTGCTTAATATGTGCCTCACCAAGCTACAGACGTACAAAATGTTGGTGGAACCGAACTTGCACCGCTCTGTCCTCATAGCCAACACAGTACGGCAAATTCAAGAGGAAATGAGACAAGAGAGTAGTCAGCAGCCAATTAATGTCTGCCCTGGCATTACTCCTAGTTCTCACAGCTACACAGGGATGGAGTCATCTGGAATTTCTCTACAGTTGCCTTCAGGTATTAGTCAGCAAGAGTCTAACTGTTGCAATTTGCGGTCTGTAGAAGACCCAATTGAAAATAGCCTGCTGATAGTTTCAGATGATGACATGTCATCTGCTATTTCATCTATACTGAAGGATTTAGACTTTGTGGAAGATATCAGCCCGTCTACATGTCTGGTTCCTACTGGAGATGACCAGCCAAAGTTTCCAGAAAATACTGGTCTAAAACTAGAAGATGATAGACAGGATTTGAAAGGAGCTGAATGTGTATTTGGTTCCTTTGAGATTTCAAATTCAACTAGCTACTTGAAGGATTTGGCAATTGATGACATTTTTGAAGATATCGACACGTCAATGTATGATTCAGACTTTTGCTGCCCTCCACTCATGCCCCCCAGACCACCATCTCTTGCTACGGAAGAACCGTTGAAAACCTTTCCATCTTGTAATTCGTCTTCGGCAAGCAACATCCAGATATGTAGAACAGATCTGAGTGAGTTGGACCACATCATGGAAATTCTGGTTGGATCCTGATACTTGTTTTACCCAAAGATACTTTTTAACTGCCGCTTTCATTTGGTTTCTGGATATAAGCCACTGGAAAGGTTGTAAAGAATTCTTTCAAACACAAACTAAAAATAATTTGTCCATAGTGGGATTTTCTAAATAAGTCCAAAACTTACAAACCAAAAATGTGGCAGATTTTTTTTTTTAGAAAAAAAAAAAAAAAAAAAAGAAATATTTATTTATCAGAACTGTGCAATCATCTTTCTCCTTCCAGGGTGTGTGTACGTGTGGAACTACAGTTGCATACTCTTATCACCCCTCATGCCTCTTTCAATAAACTTTTTTTTTAATGTGCAATTTTTAATTTGTCAGAAGAATCTACATGCGAAACAAAATTTCATATGAGATGATCTTTTACAAAGCCTCCACTTTATTTTTACTATCAAGAGTCTATGCCGGGTTGGTGTACGTCGAGTCGCGTAGCTGGGTTGTGTGGATTGCAGGAGCGTTACTAGAGATGGGTATATTTTAAAAACGAGACACGCTTTGCTTTCTTTTTGCTCAGAAAAGCAGATCAAGACGCTTATCAACAAAGTCTCTTGCATTTTCTAAAGCATTCAGAACTATTTATTTTTGTAAATTTTATAGTCTTTCTACATTTTACTACGTTATTTCATCATAGTTCGAATATACTGGACTCGTAGTTGGATGTGTTTAGCACTACCTCTGGAGCTGAAATGCTTTAATTCTTTCCAGTGCTTCGTCTAAGACTGCAGATCTTTTGGGGTGTTTGTTTTGCTTTTGGGGTTGGTTTGTTTATTTGTTTGGGTTGTTTTTTTTTTTCCTGGGGGAAAGTACTTCTAACTCTAGGCTGATCCTTTGACAGTGACCTAGCTGATTTTGAAATCAAAGGTATTCAATGTTTTCAAACTTAAGTATTTACAATTGTAATTTATATGTAGATTGTGCAATTTAACATTTTCCTGTCAGTATTATGTGCTTAGATTTTGAATAATCTTGGCGTTCTTTAAATTGAAACTTACTATGTACAGGTAGCTTTTTAATCTGTTTTGGAAAACACTGTCCTTTGACCCTGCTTTCACCACAAAGTTTAAGATGACTTTTATGTGCAATATTATTTAAAAAGATCCATATTGTATACCTGGCATTGTGGAAAGAAACGCTTCAAACATAAAACTTCCAGCACCTTCAGAGGATACTTGGGAGAGTCAACATTTCTGTATCCTTTAAGAAACAAAGTCGAGAACGCTTCTGACTTACACCAGTGCTTTCTGCTTTGACTACTCCTGAAGTGCTCACTGACGTGGTGAGTCAGTGCTGATGACCAAGTTCCATCGTGAAGCAGTCAGTGCCTGTAAGAGCTCAGGGGTCTGGCTGCTCCGAGCCTGCCTGGCCTTCAGAGGCATAGTGGTGGTTGCTGCTGCTGCCTCAGACTGTTCTGGGGAAGGAGGGGCACATGTCTGTGGCAGGTGTGGACATAAGCATCTGTAAGTGCACTCGTTAATGGAAAGTGAGATTCGCAGTGAGAACTGTTTCTCCCTGAGACCGTTTGGATCCCATTTCAGCCTGAACTGAGGTCTATATTGATCCTTGCTGTCATCTTCTGAACTACACACTTGCACAGTAGGTTTTGGTTTGTTGGTTTTTATTTTTTTAATTATAAAACTACTTTGAAAGCTGCAGCACCTGTCTTGTAAGAAAATTTGGAGTTGTAAAAGCTTTGCTTTGGTTTCTTGGGTTTTTGGGGGGTGGGTGTTATTGTTTGTTGGTTTTGGTTTTTTGGTGTTTTTTTTTTCTGCTGAGACTTTTCATGAACAGGGCATCGGCAGAGGATGAAAATGTTCTCTGTGTGGTGCATCGCACAGAAGCTGAAACCCTGTCCCTGTCACAGGGGCCAGGGTGTCACCTTGTGTTTCTAGTCTTAACCGATGCTGTGGCACACCTGCCACATCTCCATTTTTTTTTTTACTGTGACTGTTTTGGTTAACAGTTAGCTGCCGATGCAATTTGGTATCTCAAACCAGTGGAGAACCAGTTCAGGTCACATCCTCGCAGCCATCTGGGTTGTTTAGCAACCGAAGGGTATAAATGTATTTATATGCATATAATGTATTGATTCTAATATAAAACTTCTGATCTAAAGTATTTTGAATTGCTGGATAAAGGGATTTGTTTGAAAAGTGTATAAATAGTTCTTGAAGAGGTACAGGTTTGGAATGTACACAGATCGTGCATTGTGTATAGACTACTCTGGCTTTTCCTTAGCCTCTACTTTTGTACAAAAAGATGTCTGAATAAATCCTTGAAATATTAAGGGCCTTCTGCACTGTGATGAAGCAGAGTTGTGGTTAAAAACGTCTTTAAATTCGGTAATGAGGGATGAAATAAAAAGACTGCATCTAATTTCTTTTTGCATTTGAAAATATGGAATCTTACTATGCAGTAAAGATATTTTGGTATGACAGTTGTATTATGTAGCAAATAGAGAACGCTTAATAATTCCACTTACCTTGCAGCCCCTATGGGAACATAAGAGAAGACAACTTGCTTTTCAGGATTGACATGCTAAAGATTTTTATATACTTCATAAAAAAAAATGAAATTGTTGGTAGATGTTTTATCAACAGTTCAAAATTTTAATTTTTGTTCAGGTGCTTGCTACAAAGCTCTAATTGGTTGCTTGCATCACAGTGCCAAGACCGTAAGCTGGTATGTAATGCAGTTCAGTTACCTATGGAATTATGTGCAAAGGGAAGTTTAATTTTTAAATATGCACAAACTAATTTTAAAATCCTTCCATGTAAAATGAAGTTAGAGGCTAGTTGTGGTGGACCTATTTATTGTATGTTTGGAAATAAAAGCCACAGTTTTGCAGTTTAACCATTTCTATTTTGGAGCCTTCTGTGTTTGATTTTTAAAACACAACCCCCCACGGTACCTTGCTACTCTTCATTTGGTCTTTTACTCTTGAAAAATTTAGCCTTTTCAAGGTATTTGCTTTTGTACATGTTTTCTTTTTTCTCCCCTCCTTTTTCTCACTGGCTGCCCAGGGAGGTGGTGGAGTCACCATCCCTGGAGGTGTTCAAGAAAGGACTGGATGAGGCACTTAGTGCCATGTCTAGTTGACTGGATAGGGCTGGGTGCTAGGTTGGACTGGATGATCTTGGAGGTCTCTTCCAACCTGGTTGATTCCATGGCTGTTACACAACCCAGCTATCCTAACAGAGTTCAGCTGTAGGTTTCTGCCTAAGCCAAAAGACAGATTCCTTGATGAAAAGTACTTTTTCTTAATGGTGCTGTAGCTCAAGCTGGCTGCCACCGAAGAGGCAAAATAAAGAAATCTCTGGCAATAATAATATAAGAACCTTATACAAATCATATCCTCCCAGTTGGTTTTGGCCAATTCTGCAGTTATGTTGTGATGCAGTTGCTATGGTTCGTGTACTGTCATCTATGGGCTTTGCTTACTGAAGCTATTCGTGTGTGTCTGTCTAGCTGCTATTAATGCTTTAGTTCTTTGGTGCTCTGTTTCAACTAACTTCTACAGCATCACATTTCCCTTTGCATCCCATCCTCACAGGACAAGGGTTGGTGGTATTTGTGTTGGGAAGAGGTGATGTTTGTTAGCATTTTGCTGTCCTCTGGGCTTTTTCTCAACTGCCTGCTGTAGCACTCCCAGTCCACGCAGCTGTCACTGTTGCTTCAGAAGTTGCTGTGCCTCAAAGCAAGTATCGAATAAAGTGTCCTTGATGCATCACTTGACACTTTAGGCTTGTCAGTCCGGAGCAAAACCACTGCCACTTGATGCTCCTTGAAGATCCTTTGCTACTCTGCTAATGTAAATTGCACCAACAACTTCAGGTTTAAAGGGGTCTGTCCTCTTGTGGGCCTCTGAGATCCTGACTCTTAAAATGAACTTCATTTTATCAATGAGGCTGCACTGGCTCCCACTTGCAGGCCAGAAATTCTTCCTGCCTTTTGTCCATTCACAGTGTGAAAAGCCAAGTTCCAGATGCATGTTCATCACAGAAATGCAGTTCTGGCTATGACAGTTGGCACTCAGACATCAGCTCTGTGTCATGCTACTGTATGGTGGGTCTTGAGGTTTGGCAATAGAAAATGCTGCCTTGTGAAGGTATGCTGCAGGTAGGCTGAAGTACTCAGAAGTATTTCTGAAGTTTCCAGGTCATGTTGAGACCCTTTAAAGGAAGTGTCATGGTTCATATACTTTCATCACTTTTAGCCATGCTGAACTTGTAAAGTCTGATGAGCAGCATAAGTCAGTGCAGTGCTGGTTTAGAACATGGCTAGCTGGAGAGGACTAGGTACTACCTCAAGTGCAGTGTCAATATTTTGTATGCTGGGAGTGAGACTAAAAGAAGACTTAACTTTCCAGCTTAAGCAAGAGTCAAATACACAACAAATAATCTATCCATTAATTTTGTGAGGATGAGTTACCAGTTGCAAAACTGATTTTGAGCTACTGAAAATCAGTATCAGCAGTAAGAACTTCAGCTATTAAGACTTGGGAGGAATGCGCTCAATGTGAAAGGAGGTTGTAGTGAGGCAGGATTTGGCTGCTTCTCTCTAGTATCAAGGAGTAGGACAAGAGAAAATGGCCTGGAATTGCACCAAGGGAGGTGTAGATTGGATACTGGGGAAACTTTCTGTTCTGAAAAGTTGTTCAGGTATTGGAATAGGTTGCCCAGGGAGGTGGTGGAGTTGCCATCCCTGGAGATGTTCCATAAACACATGGACATGGCACTTTGGGACATGGTGTGATGACCATGGTGGTCTTAGGTTGACAGTTTGACTTAATCTTAGGGATCTTTTCCAATCAAAACTATTCTATAATTACAAAGCAGATGTTCAGGGAAGCTGAAAAATTTTTGGCATCAGAAGTACGCAGGCATCTTGCCTTGATTGAAAAAAATAATGTTGCGATATCATTCTCTGCATTTCCTCTCATTAGGTACCATTTATCCCAACAGGGGGCTCAGTGCTTTGGCACCCAGGCTGTGCTGTGAGATGTCAGAGGTTCTCCTCCCCATTTATCTGAAGGAGCAGAGAACGACTGCTACACAGAACTGAAGTGAGCCTGTTGTGCATGCTGGGTGGGTTTTGTTTTCTTTGAATCATCCAGAGGAGTCTGGCAAATTAAACTCAGATTCACAGAGAAGGTTGGGCTTAACAATTTTAATGCAGCTTGATTTTAGCCACATTCCTCCTGCCATCTTAACTGGTGTGATAAATAGGAGCACTATTACAGAATCACAGAATTTCTCAGATTGGAAAAGACCTTCAAGCTCATTGAGTCCAATCATTAGTTTCACACTGACAAGCCCTTGACTAAACCAAATCCTTCAGCACAACATCTAATCATAGAATCATCCAGGTTGAAGACACCTCCAAGATTAAAACTGATCTTTGCTATTCAAACTATCAGAGTGCTTTTAAATCCTGTAAAGACCCTGCTCTTTAAAACAAACATTTTTCTCTGTAAGCCCACTAGTGGGCTTATGAAATGCTTGTAAAGCATCAGAGGGTCTGGAATTCCTCTTTCTGGTTTGGTGGTTTAAAGGAAAAACAAAAATCTACATGCCATTTGCACTTTAAAAAGTGAGTTTGCACATACTAGCACTATGCTGTTTCTAAAACAAAAGGTCCCAAAAATTTGCCTTCCTACTCTGCTCAATTTTAAGGATTGTTTCTTGAAATAAGTTCCCTGAAATTTTACCTGCATTACACCTTTGACCAGAACCTGCATTGAAATGTTTTCAGTCTCACAAAACTGTTCACTGTGTTCATAGAATCAGTCAGGGCTGGATGGGACCACAGGGATCATCTAGTTCCAACCCCCCTGCCATGGCCAGGGACACCCTACCCTAAATCAGGCTGGCCACAGCCTCATCCAGCCTGGCCTTAAACACCTCCAGCCATGGAGCCTCAACCACCTCCCTGGGCAACCCAGTCCAGGCTCTCACCACTCTTATACTCAAGAACTTCCTCCTCATGTCCAGGCTGAATCTCCCCACCTCCAGCTTTGCTCCATTCCCCCTAGTCCTGTCACTCCCTGATAGCCTCAAAAGTCCCTCCCCAGCTTTTCTGTAGGCCTCTTTCAGATACTGGAAGACCACAAGGAGGTCACCTGGGAGCCTCCTCCAGACTGAACAGCCTGTCTGTCTACAAAGGAAACATCTCAGTAATTACATTGCCAAGTTGAACTTCTTAAAACTTTGTTCTATGGATATATTATCATCCTAATCTCAGGTGGGAAAAAAAGGTATTTTTGTCTAGCTCTGGTTTGTAAAACCCTTGCTGTAGTTTTCACCTTTTCAAAATCCTAAACAAATGTCAAAAGTCTGTGGTATTTGCTTTCTGCAAACAAAAGACTACAGTAACATGTTTAGTTCATCAGAAGTCAGTGTTTCACAGCTGAGAGCTCACACCTAAGATGAGAAATGATGACGTGGTAGTTTAAAACGTACTAAGAGAGAAAGTTTTCTTTCCTCTGCGCACCATTTCCACAGCAGAAACACCTGCTGCTCCTCAGCAGGGGCTGTGCTTTCCGAGAGTGGGCGTGCAGCAGTGGCTGGGTGCCGGGGAAGGCAGGAACAAGGAACGGACTAAAGGAAATGAGCAGCCAGTATTTGTGCAAAACACCCCAGAAGGGTTTCCTGCACCCCTCGTTTCCCAGGATAACAACAGAAGACAATGCAACAGGCTGAAAATGATCAGCTAATATTTGGGTTGTCTGCCTGAGCATGTTCCAGTCAGTTGAGAGAATGAGTGCAATTTTCTCTTGTGAGTAGCCCCAAATATAGGCAGATTGTGTCCAAATTCTGACAAGGGCTGGAGGACTGCCAGGACTACACAACTGGGAAGCCAAATTGGATTACTTCATTGTTTCAAATCTGGTAGTTTATTTCTTTGAAGAGATGAACTTGTTCTTCCCAGACTGGAGGCAGAAGTCAGAAAGTCTCAGTTATCTTGCACAGCCCATGTTCACAGGCAGTAAGGGCTCAGGTGGCCCAAAGAATCTGTCCAAAAGAGAAAGACCTGAAATGTGGAGCCCATCACCTTTAGAACCTCACTCATTTTTTTCCCCACTGAATCATAAAGGGCTGAAACCGTTTTTTCCCAATCCATACCTTGAACATGGCTGTAAAACCTGTTACTATGAGGAAAACATTCATCCAGAATTAGCATAAGCAAAAGCAAACTCAAAAGCCTAGAAAGAGAGATGGCCTTTGGGCTCTGGTGCACCAGACATTGCTACACATGCTACGAATTGCCTCCCTAAAGCCCTTCTGCAGGGCCCTGCTTGTCTGAAAGCATAGAAATGGGACTTTAATAACTCATGTAAAAAATATTAATTATCCACCTCAACTATCCATCATTTATTAGCAGTTTACTATTCTATGAGTTTATGGCTATATCCTATTTAATACATATTTAAGTGCTCTGAAAGACTTACAAAAGAAATGGAAAAATAACTCAAATCCAGTGTTAAGTGGACAAGTTAACCCTGCTCCTGCATCTACATGGAGTTTTCAGTCTGATGCTTCAGGACTTTCTCTAGGGCCAGGGAAGCTGTTGAGCCACTGTCAAACAGCACTTTTCCAAATGGCCCATTACCATCTACTACTACACAGTTCATCCTCTGCTTAATAGCACTGAGGTGTCATAATCATTACTGAAGTTAGAACTTACTATAGCAATTGTAATTTCACTGCTCAACAGTTTACTAGATTAAGGGCTGGAGTCTGACAGTGCTTTGTGGTATTTTTAATTCTAAGAGCAGGACAGGCACATCTTTAAATCATTCACTGATTTAGTTTTGGGATATTTAAGCTTGTTCCCTGCTTTTAACACATATAAGCAAAAGCTATATCAAAATCTCATATTCAGAATGGCCAAAGCAGTAAACGGATTAGTACCTTGCATAAAAGTCACTGCTGATGAATAAATAAAACTGTTGTATTTGGCAAGAAAGCACCAAGGATTATATGAATGGCAGTGAAGTGCATCTCCTCTTGTAGTCAGGCACACAGGGAGATGGGCACCACAGTTAGTAATTACTATACAATATAGTATAGTATAATACATTAGTATACATTAAGGGCAGCAATTTGCAGCACCATCAGTGCCATTCCTGAACCACAATGCTGTTAGGCTTTAACAGGCATGGTTATGCATGCTTTAAGTGTTTGGTAGCCAAATGAATCCAAGAAGTCCGGTTAAAATCAGCTTCAGAGAGGTGATTTATTTCAGTCAAGAACCAATGCCAGGACACAATGAGCAACCAACTCTACCCACATTATCACAGTAGGCTTCATCAGACAGAAGTTAAAACAGTTTTCTTTTCCTAAAGCCCAAGGAAAGCCACCAGATGTGGGAGGCTCCTCACATTATGTTCAACATTGGCAGATCTTGCCTGATCCAAACTGGACGACAGATGGTAACAAGGCACACTTCACAACACACTCAAGGTGTGTTCAGACTTTGGTAGAGAAATAAGGTTTTTGATCAAAGAGGCATTAAGGCCTCAAGGTCAGTGGTTCAGGAGAGTAGTCCACCAGAGTGGACTTTAAAGTGTGATTGCAGATGGATTTACTGTAAGAGGCATGACCCTGCAGTAAAACCAAGTAGGACAAAATTACACATTTGACTTCACAACTAAGTAAGATAAATATCTTCTAATAATGTGGCTTTAGGTACCTCACATACAGCAAGCGTCACTCTCCTAAAGAACATATGTAGTCTATAGTACCAAGCCAGTAACAAAACGAAGGTAAACTGTAGTCAGCTCAAAAAGAAAAACAAAATTAAAGAGGGCAATTGCTTCAACAAACATCACTACTAAAAAATTTCATTTTTAAGTTGTGTGTGGTGAAAATGTGCTTCTTCCTTGGGACTGTTACATATTGCCTGTTTCCATCGGACGATGCAGCTTGCAGAAAGAGCTTACGAGTGAAAAGACCGTTCCTGGAATCCGGTGATACAGAAAGCTGAGTGGAGAAGAAAAACTCTGGTTGGTTTGGGTTTTGTTTTGTTCTACAGTAAATTAATCACTTTGCATCTTTCAGTTTAGTTTTTATAAAACCAAAATGAGCATAAGAAAAAAAAAAAACATTAAAAAAAAAAAAGCAGGACATAACTCAGAAGGTAAATGAAAAACAACCCACTAGGCCATTTAACTTACTTAACATTAGAGAAGCCACCCTAAGTTTCCTAGTGAGCTTTACTTTGAGACATCAAGACACAGGACTTCTTGCACTTTAAAGGCTACTCCAGAAAAATACTGTTCATTTTCCTTAACTTTGTATCATGATTCCTTTTAGTCCACCTACCGTGAACTACTTCTTCTTTACCTAAACCTTGTCTCTGCATTTTACACGGTTCCAAGGACATTTCAGCTACTGTGATCCTACCCTCAAGTGCTCATTGAAGAAGGCAGGATTAAATTATGAAGGAGTGGAAAGTTTCTTTTGTTTTTCTCTCTGACTTCTCCACCTAACCATCTCTTAGGTACATGTGATGGTTTGGGTGTTACTTGCCCCCCCNGGCCGGGGCGGGGTTAGTAAGCAGACTGATTAGTTACACAGACAGCAGG
>WAAF01004398.1:1264-23339 GCA_013400475.1 Tricholaema leucomelas
CCTGGCCACAACCACCCCTCAGGTAGCTGTAGACAGCAATAAGGTCACCCCTGAGCCTCCTCTTCTCCAGGCTAAACAATCCCAGCTCCCTCAGCCTCTCCTCGTAGGGCTGTGCTCGAGGCCTCTCACCAGCCTTGTCGCCCTTCTCTGGACACGTTCAAGCATCTCAATGTCCCTCTTAAATTGATTATATTGCAAATCAGAACAATTGATGCTAGGAACTTGTCTTTTTCTGGGGTCATTAAGCTGTGTCTGTAGTCTGTTCTTGTTAATTTCCTACTTCTTTAACTCTTGGTACTATCTCTTGCTTTACTTCTTTCATCCTTCTTTTATTTCTTCACAGAAAGGGTTCTCAGGCTGCCCAGGGAGGAGGTGGAGTCACCATCCTTGAAGTGATTGAAAAGACTTAAGGACTGGGACAGGGCTTAGGACTGATCCCTGCTCATTTTGTTTGTAGAGCAAACACTTTGAAGTGAAGAGCTGAATGGAAAGAGAAAGCTGAAAGCTATTAATGTGTATGTGAGCTAACCCTTGATTAGCTGGATACCTATAGCCAGTTCCAGCTTTATTGATTACCTGTTGCTAAAAGCATCACAAAGAGAAGAGTTCTTGCTGGAGACCTGTTATCCAGAGAGATTTTAGGGGCTCCTGCAGCTTCCAAGCCATCTCTGTACAATCCCACCATGGTAAAATAAGTTTTCAAGAGCTTCCTTGATTCCCAACCATTTCTTATCTGTTGTGTTGATGTTCAGGTGCTGACTGTTGTATGTTGTTGCCCATGTTTGTATTTCACAGTTTTTCTGAGTTGTTTCCATGTTCTGAGGTTTCAGCTGAAGTTCTTTGTGTGTTTGTAGGTAGAAGACACAGGAAGATACACGTGTTTGGCATCTAGCCCAGCAGGAGATGATGATAAGGAATATTTAGTAAGAGTACATGGTAAGTTGAGTTTAGGACAAAACATGATTCTTTCAAAGCATAAACTACCAAGGAACATATCAATATCTGCCTTGAAAAGTTACATATATAAAGGCTGGATGGGTGGGCAGAGGCCAATGGGATGAGATTGAACAAGGCCAAGTGCAGAGTCCTACACTTTGGCCACAACAACCCCAAGCAGCGCCACAGGCTGGGGACAGAGTGGCTGAGAGCAGCCAGGCAGAGAGGGACCTGGAGGTACTGGTAGAGAGTAGCTGAACATGAGGCAGCAGTGTGCCCAGGTGGGCAGGAGAGCCAATGGCATCCTGGCCTGGATCAGGAACAGTGTGGCTAGTAATGAGGGAGGTTATTCTTCCCTGTACTCAGCACTGGTCAGGCCACATCTTGAGTGCTGTGTCCAGTTCTGGGCTCCTCAATTCAAGGGAGATGTTGCAGTGCTGGAAGGTGTCCAGAGAAGGGCAACGAAGCTGGTGAGGGGCCTGGAACACAGCCCTGTGAGGAGAGGCTGAGGGAGCTGGGGGTGTGCAGCCTGCAGAAGAGGAGGCTCAGGGCTGACCTCATTGCTCTCTACAGCTACCTGAAGGGAGGCTGTTGAAGGAGACACAGTCTCAAGTTGTGCTGGGGGAGGTCTAGACTGGATGTTAGGAGGAAGTTGTTGCCAGAGAGGGTGATTGGCATTGGAATGGTCTGCCCAGGGAGGTGGTGGAGTCGCTGTCCCTGGAGGTGTTGAAGCAAATCCTGGCTGAGGCACTTAGTGCCATGGTCTGGTTGATTGGCTAGGGCTGGGTGCTAGGTTGGAGGTCTCTCCCAACCTGGTTAATTCCATGATTCTATGATAGTGCTGGGAAGGTAGGTGAAGTTATCTATGGCATCTATGATCATCTTTGTTTTTTAGGAGAAACTGTAGGAAATATAAAGCAAAGGAGGTGTAGATGAGAGTCCTGCAGTTCAGTATGCCTTGGGTTTCTTCTGGAAGATCAGAGCTCCCATGTCTATTGATGGAAAGTTTATGGAGCTGTGGTGATCTCTGCTCCACCTGGCTTAATTCTGTGAAATGCTGCTGCTGTCTCTGAGAATGGACATGCATTTCTGTCACAGTAGTTTCTGGTGTGTGACAGTTGGACTCTTGGTTGGGTTGAAAACTGGCTGGATGGCAAATCCCAGGGAGCTATGGTCAGTGGAGTTAAATCCACTTGGGAACTAGTCACAAGCGGAGTCCCTGAGGGCTCAGTTTTGGGGCTAGTCTTGTTTAATCTCTTCATCAATGACCTGGAAGGGGATTGAATGCACCCTCAGAAAGTTTGCAGATGGCACCAAATTAAGCAGAAGTGTCAATCTGCTGGAGGGTGGGAAGGCCCTGCAGAGGGGTTTGGACAGGCTGCAGCCATGGGCTGAGGCCAATTGCATGAGGTTTAACAAGTGCCAGGTCATGCACTTTGGCCATAACAACCCCCAGCAGCCCTACAGGCTGGGGCAGGAGTGGCTGCAGAGCTGCCTGGCAGAAAGGGACCTGGGGGTGTCGGTGGAGAGCTGCCTGAACATGAGCCAGCAGTGTGCCCAGGTGGCCAAGAAGGCCAACAGCATCCTGGCCTGTATCAGCAATGGTGTGACCAGCTGGAGTAGGGAGGTGATCATGCCCCTGTACTCAGCACTTGTGAGACCACACCTGGAGTACTGTGTCCAGTTTTGGTCACCACAGCACAGGAGGGACATTGAGGTGCTGGAGTGGGTACAGAGAAGGGCGATGAGGCTGGGGAGAGGTCTGGCAAACATCACCTATGAGGAGCGGCTGAGGGAGCTGGGGGTGTTTAGTCTGGAGAAGAGGAGGCTGAGAGGGGACCTTAATGCCCTCTGCAACTACCTAAAAGGAGGTTGTAGTGAGGCTGGAGCTGGTCTCTTCTCCCCAATTACTAATGATAGGACAAGAGGAAATGGCCTCAAGTTGCGTCAGGGGAGGTTTAGGTTGGATGTTGGGAGGAAGTTCTTTCCTGAGCAGGTGGTCAGGCACTGGAACAGGCTGCCCAGGGAGGTGGTGGAGTCACCATCCCTGGAGGTGTTTAAAAGGAGAGTGGATGTGGTGCTTGAGGCTATGGTCTGGTGATGAAGGATGCTGGGATGAAGGCTGGACTGGCTGATCCTGGTGGTCCTTTCCAACCACAGCAATTCACAGTGATGAGATGTTGTGCTGAGGGACTTGGGTTAGTCAAGGACTTGTCAATGTGAAACTAATGATTGGACTCAGTCAGCTTGAAGGGCTTCCAATCTGTGACATTCTGTGATTGTGTGTGACTTAGGGACTAGGTTCAGCAGGCAAACAGACATTCTGCCTTTAACACAGGGATTGAAAAGTAGAACTTCTTACTGATAATTGTGGCTTTGCATTGGTTTGAACCTGAAGAAAGACACAGGAAATGTTCAGTGACTAACAGTAATGGTAGCTCAGAGATGTGGTGTTGATTAGTTTTTATATCTCTTTTTGCAACAGTTCCTCCTAACATCGCTGGTACCAGCAGTCCACAGGACCTCACCGTGCTGCAGAACAGACAGATTACACTGGAATGCAAGTCAGATGCTGTGCCACCTCCAACAATCTCCTGGCTTAAAAATGGAGAAGTCCTAGAGGTACAGTGCTTATGTTATTTCCACTGCTCTTTGGCTCCCTTTATTTTTTTACACACAGTGCTTGAGGTTTCTTACTCTGCTCGCTTGCCCCCTGAGTGCAGTCCAAGTCACAGTGCCTTGAATTCAAGAGCAGCTGAGTAGCCCCACTACAAATGCAGTTAGTCCTAACTGAGTACCTGAAGCCAGCAAGCATGTGAAGTGGCCATCCCGCTGTTACTTGTTCTTTTTTCCTTTAGGGGGATCCCTTGCTCCTCCTGGATCCTCTGAACAATGCTAGAAGCCTTCGGTATACTCCTGAATGGCTTCCCAGGAAAGGTAGCTGAGAAAAGCCTGCACTATATGTTTCCTTTGGGTATATGATGCATCCTCCTATTCTAGCAGCACTTAGAAAGGAATTTAAACCTTGGAGAAAAAAAAAAGCCCCAAACAAAAGGGGTTGCTGATCACCACAGTTTCGTATCAAATGCTTCTTTTTCACTCAGAATTCCATGTGGGGTCCTATTAAAGCATCAAGCTGGTTGAGATGCTTTATACAGAAAGAAGTTTTTTACTTCCCATCCTCTTCCCTCAGGAACCAAGTGCTTTCCAACTGAACAAGTTAATTCCATTATTAGTGGAAGTGATCATTTTCCCTCAGATGATCTTTATTAATGAAGGGGAAACAAATTCAGCTTATGAATTGTTTCCCTTAACTGTAGTCCATCAGTAGTCTACACATGAAGTTCTGCTTATCTGTTTTTCTTCTGCCATGCCATCCCTCACACCCTTTCCTCGTTGTAAATTTAGAAGGAAGAAATATTAGTGGAAGAAGTAAGAATATGGTGGGTAATAATGTCTTACCAAGGGCTGCCAAGGAATGGTTACCTTGATGATGTGTCCAGTTCTGGGCCCCCCAGTTTAAGAGGGACATTGAGATGCTTGAACATGTCCAGAGAAGGGCAACGAGGCTGGTGAGAGGCCTCGAGCACAGCCCTACGAGGAGAGGCTGAGGGAGCTGGGATTGTTTAGCCTGGAGAAGAGGAGGCTCAGGGGAGACCTTATTGCTGTCTACAACTACCTGAGGGGTGGTTGTAGCCAGGAGGAGGTTGCTCTCTTCTCTCAGGCAGCCAGCACCAGAACAAGAGGACACAGCCTCAAGCTACGCCAGGGGAAATTTAGGCTTGAGGTGAGGAGAAAGTTCTTCACTGAGAGAGTCATTGGACACTGGAATGGGCTGCCCAGGGAGGTGGTGGAGTCGCCGTCCCTGGAGCTGTTCAAGGCAGGATTGGACGTGGCACTTGGTGCCATGGTCTAGCCTTGAGCTCTGTGGTAACGGCTTGGACTTGATGATCTATGAGGTCTCTTCCAACCTTGGTGATACTGGGATATTATAGTACAAGACCTAGCTAGAAACACTTCTTAATGCAAGAGTGATCAGGCATTGGGACAGGCTGCCCACAGAGGTGGTGGAGCCACCATCCCTGGAGGTGTTCAAGAAATGTGTGGACATGGCACTCTGGGACACAGTTTAATAGCCATGGTGGTCTTAGGTTGATGGTTGGACACAATGATCTTAGAGGTCTTTTCCAACCAAAACAATTCTATGATTCCATGGAAAGACTGTCTTTTAAATGCAGTGCTTGAGAAAAAGAAACCAAGCAAAGCAGCCACAGGTACAAACAGTCCCCAGAAACCAGCAGAGTAGAAGAGCAGTGTGACAGACATAGGTACTCAGCTGGTAACCTGTGAGTTCACTTTTGTGATACCAGTTCTCCTCTTTTCCTCAGGAGTTCATGCCAGTAGGTGAGGGATGAAGCATCTTGCTTATGGTCAAGGTCTCTTCCAACCCAAACCATTCTATGATAATAGAGTAGGGAGTTTCAGCTCTCTTCCAGCACTAAACTGAAGTTATGAAAGTAGTTCAGACAGCACTCTGCATTTGTCATGTATACTTTAAGTAGCAGACTTAGGTTTATTTTGTACCCTACCCTCCTTTCCATCATTCAGTTTAGCCTGTATTAATATATACTGTAGGTATCAGGAGAACATTATCATAGAAATGTTTGTGTTGGAAGGGACCTGAAGAATCATTAGTTCCAACTCCTTGCCATGTGGGACACCTCCTACTAGATCACCTTACTTAAGGTTGTCCCATCCAGCCTGGCTTTCATAAAATCATGGAATCAACCAGGTTGGAAGAGACCTCCAAGATCATCCAGTCCAACCTAGCACCCAGCCCTATCCAGTCAACCAGACCATGGCACTAAGTGTCTCAGCCAGGCTTTTCTTCAACACCTCCAGGGACAGCGACTCCACCACCTCCCTGGGCAGCCCATTCCAATGCCAATCACTCTCTCTGCCAACAACTTCCTCCTAACACCCAGCCTAGACCTCCCCTGGCACAACTTGAGACTGTGTCCCCTTGTTCTGTTGCTGGTTGCCTGGCAGAAGAGACCAACCCCACCTGGCTACAGCCTCCCTTCAGGCATTTGTAGACAGCAATGAGGTCTGCCCTGAGCCTCCTCTTCTGCAGGCTGCACACCCCCAGCTCCCTCAGCCTCTCCTCACAGGGCTGTGCTCTAGGCCCCTCACCAGCTTCGTTGCCCTTCTCTGGACACATTCCATCATCTTAATATCTCTCTTGAATTGAGGAGCCCAGAACTGGACACAGTACTCAAGATGTGGCCTGACCAGGCTTGGAGCCTCCACAACTTCTCTGGGCAACCTGTTCAAGTGCCTTACCACCCTCATGAGGAAGAAATTCCTCCTAATGTCTAATCTAAACTGAGCTTCTTCCAGCTGGAAGTCATTACCCCTTGTCCTATCACTAGATGCTTTTGTTTAAAGTCCCTCTCCAGCTCTCCTGCAACATCTTCCTGGGCATCTGGTTGCTTCCTCAATCTCAAAGCAATATAATAGCCAACTAATTAATACTAAGCAGCTAGGAAAGATCTCCCCTTGGATGTAGAAAGCGAAGTGCTCTGTGGCTAATCATCCTCCTTGTCTCTGAAACACAGAAGTCTCATGGCAACAAGAGGAGTGGAGTAAGCCAGGTTCTTAGATTGTGGTTTTGTGAAACAGCCTTGTGGTAGAAGGCATCATTGCTCCTGGTTATGTTGTCTTCCACTCAACAGATTTTTGAGGCATACTCTGGGTGCTTAATGATGTAATTGTGCAGCAGCACTGTTTTTTGGTAGCAGAATATAGAAAGATCTAGACAATAGCAGCTTTGGACTGCTACTCTTTGGACTACTCCCAATGGCTCTGGAAATGCTCATGGCATGTTTAAAAAAAGAAGTAGGTAGGAGCATCTTGACCTAATTTGGCTTTATTTAAACATTGAATTTGGTTTGTTTTCAAAGATGAAGTTTCTGACACACCTTGGATAGAGTTGAAGGATTAAATGATAGCTTCATCCCCTATCTTTTGTCATCTATGTGCTTCTGTGTTTCAAAGCCATGGCATAAGCTTTGGAACAGGAAATATCAGTTATTACCCAAAATCTGACTGTCTGTAATCCCTACTGGTGGTGAATTGTTTTGTCTGTGAGCCCTCAGCACTGCTATTTGTTCTGTGTTGGTAGACTGGCTGAGTTGGTGCCTAGGGTGAGTCTGGCTTACAAGGGCACCAGTAAAGAGAAGTGCACAACTGGAGGAGATTCCCTCTCTCTTGTAATTGCTGTTCTCCCCTCTTCTAACCAAAAGAGTAGGTGGGGATGTCAGCTTTCCATTGCACCCAAAGGGAAAAAGTTTGAGTTTCTCTTCTTTCTCTACTGCTTTTCATCCAGTCAGGATTTTGGAAGGCTTGTAGTTGATATTACTGTCAGTCATTCATGCTGATATGACCCAGGCTCGTTGCAGTCATATCAAATGGTCTCAAGTTACACCAGGGGTGGTTTAAATTGAGTATTAGGAACAATGTCTTCCTTGAAAGGTTGTCAAGCCCTGGAACAACCTGCCCAGAATTAGAATAGAATAGAATCAACCAGGTTGGAAGAGACCTCCAAGCTCAGCCAGTCCAACCTAGCACCCAGCCCTATCCAGTCAACCAGACCATGGCACTAAATGCCTCATCCAGGCTTTGCTTGAACACCTCCAGGGACAGTGACTCCACCACCTCCCTGGGCAGCCCATTCCAATGCCAATCACTCTCTCTGTGAAGAACTTCCTCCTATCATCCAGCCTATGTAGATGTGGTACTGAGGGACATGATTTAGTGGTGAATTTGGTTGTGCTGGTTAAATGGTTGGACTTGATGATCTTAACAGTCTTTGCCAACCAAAATTCTGTGGTGGAAAAGCTTTGACTTCAAATGACTACCTCGAAGATGCTGCAGGCTCATTGTAGAGCTGAGAAAAGTGGCATCCTTGTGCTCAGAAATGCTGGCTAGTAAACTTAGCAGGCTGACTTAATGCTGGCTCCCACCTGCTTGAGACCGAGTGTCTGAAGAACAGTATAGAGAATCCTGTTTCTTCTGTCTGCAGCCTGCATGGATTTTTGAGCACTTAAATAAAACTCATCCTGTACTGAATTTATCACTAACTGCCCCTTTCCATAAGAACTCCACAGCCCTTTGGCTACATAGTCCCCAAAAAGCTGTCTTGTTCAGGCACAAGATCCAGCAGGGATTTCAAGGGGTACCATTCATCAGTGACAAGTTTGAAAACCTTCTTTACCCTTCCTGGATGTAAATAAAAGCAAGGCAGCAATGAATTCAACCCCTGGCTTATCTTTGGCTTTCTTTCATGCCTTTTATTACTCTGCAAGGAAAAAAAAAATGTTCTCTCTTCATCAAGAGAGACAATGGTCAAGTTAAGTCTGTCACATTTTCTCTCTCTCCCCTTAGGGAACTCCTCGAGTTCGGATCCTATCCAGCGGGCGCTACCTGCAGATCAACAATGCTGACCTCAGTGACACAGCAAGCTATACCTGTGTGGCAAGCAACGTGGCAGGAGAGATGACCAGGGAGTTCCTGCTGGCAGTTCATGGTAAAACAATGGACCCAGTGTTCTGCTTTCTCATCTCTGCATGGTACTTCTGCAGGAGTTCATGTGGTAAAGAAGACTCACACATAGTCTCTTTCTAGTGTTGTCCACTTCAGAATCATAGAATCAGGCAGGGTGGAAGAGAACTCCAAGCTCAGCCAGTCCAACCTAGCACCCAGCCCTAGCCAATCCACCAGACCATGGCACTAAGTGCCTCAGTCAGGCTTTGCTTCAACACTTCCAGGGATGGCTACTCCACCACCTCCCTGGGCAGCCCATTCCAATGCCAATCACTCTCTCTGCCAACAACTTCCTCCTAACATCCAGCCTAGACCTCCCCCAGCACAACTCAAGACTGTGTCCCCTTGTTCTGTTGCTGGTTGCCTGGCAGAAGAGACCAACCCCAGCTGGCTACAGCCTCCCTTCGGGTAGCTGTAGACAGCAATGAGATCACCCCTGAGTCTCTTCTCCAGGCTCACTGTAGCTTCTGAAGGCTAACTTTAGGCTGTGACACAGCTGTAAGACCATGTGTGATACCTCATGAGTGGCACCATCTGAGTTCACAGTTCTCCTTCACATTGAAGGACCTGTTGGAGATGCTCCATCTGTCTCTCCTCCCTGCTGATAGAGGGTGCCAGCATCCTGATGTAGCCACAGTGAACACCCAGAAATGCTTTTGGATAAATTCAGAGAAATTCTTAAAAGCATTTCATAGAATCATACAATCAATTAGGTTGGAAGAGACCTCTAAGATCTTCCAGTCCAACCTAGCACCCAGCCCAATCCAATCAACCAGACCATGGCACTCAGTGCCTTATCCAGTCTCTTCTTGAACACCTCCAATAACCAGACCATGGCACTCAGTGCCTTATCCAGTCTCTTCTTGAACACCTCCAATAACCAGACCATGGCACTCAGTGCCTTATCCAGTCTCTTCTTGAACACCTCCAGGGACGGCAACTCCATCACCTCCCTGGGCAGTTTAGGGCTCAGGTTTCATAGCTGGTTTGGCCACCAGTTTTTAGTGCTACTTGAAAACTGTGGCTGGTTTTCTGCTCTTGTAAGCAGGAGATAGCAAGGAGACAGCTGTTGAAATGTCCTATACATGTCAATATTTGTCCTGTACCACCAGAAGCTTGAGTTTCATTTTCAACCTATTTATTTTCTCACCTTTAGTCTGATGAGAAACAATTCTCACAGCATGATGATGATAAGAAGCTTCTTTCCTTGGTCACACACACCCCAATCATAAGTACCTGCGTTACACTTTGCCTCCCAGTGGCTGCCTTTGCTGGTCTAGCTGAAATTCTCTTTTTCTCCTTAATGTATCAAGCAAGGATCTCACCAAAGGCTTCTTTTGCTGAACTCTGTAACTGTTTTATCCATGTGCTAACCTTTGCAGTAACTTGCAAAGATGCTCTTTACAGACAAACTTTCTTTTTCCTTCCCTGCTGCATCATGGCAATTGCCCTGCACTACACAGGATGGTAAGGAACTTGTTTCTGTCTCTTCAGTGATCCCCATACCTGTCACTGTGTTTATTTTCGTGTCTTTCAGTCATTGCAGCATAATGGATTTTGCTTTGTTGTATCATCAGTGATTATTTTTTCTCTTTACAGTGGCTCCTACGATCCAAAGTGGTCCTCAGAGTGTTGTTGTGCATATAAATGCCTCCGTGGTTCTGGAATGTGTTGCAGAAGGAGTGCCAGCCCCGAGGATTACCTGGAGGAAGGATGGGGCTGTCTTTACTGGAAACAATACAAGGTATTGTCCACAAGTCAGCACAGTCCCCGGCACAACTTGAGACAAACCCTATGAGGAGAGGCTGAGGGAGCTGGGGTTGTTTAGCCTGGAGAAGAGGAGGCTCAGAGCTGACCTCATTGCTGTCTGCAACTACCTGAAGGGAGGTTGTAGCCAGGTGAGGGTTGGTCTCTTCTCCAAGACAACCAGCAACAGGACAAGGGGACACAGCCTCAAGTTGTGCTGGGGAAAGTATAGGCTGGATGTTAGGAGGAAGTTATTGGCAGAGAGAGTGATTGGCATTGGAATGGGCTGCCCAGGGAGGTGGTGGAGTCACCATCCCTGGGGGTGTTCAGGAAAAGACTGGCTGAGGCACTTAGTGCCATGGTCTGGTTGATTGGCTAGGGCTGGGTGCTAGGTTGAACTGGATGAGCTTGGAGGTCTCTTCCAACCTGGTTGGTTCTGTTCTGTTCTGTTCTCTTGTGTTCTGTTCTGTTCTGTTCTCTTGTGTTCTGTTCTGTTCTGTTCTCTTGTGTTCTGTTCTGTTCTGTTCTCTTGTGTTCTGTTCTGTTCTGTTCTCTTGTGTTCTGTTCTGTTCTGTTCTCTTGTGTTCTGTTCTGTTCTGTTCTCTTGTGTTCTGTTCTGTTCTGTTCTCTTGTGTTCTGTTCTGTTCTGTTCTCTTGTGTTCTGTTCTGTTCTGTTCTCTTGTGTTCTGTTCTGTTCTGTTCTCTTGTGTTCTGTTCTGTTCTGTTCTCTTGTGTTCTGTTCTGTTCTGTTCTCTTGTGTTCTGTTCTGTTCTGTTCTCTTGTGTTCTGTTCTGTTCTGTTCTCTTGTGTTCTGTTCTGTTCTGTTCTCTTGTGTTCTGTTCTGTTCTGTTCTCTTGTGTTCTGTTCTGTTCTGTTCTCTTGTGTTCTGTTCTGTTCTGTTCTCTTGTGTTCTGTTCTGTTCTGTTCTCTTGTGTTCTGTTCTGTTCTGTTCTCTTGTGTTCTGTTCTGTTCTGTTCTCTTGTGTTCTGTTCTGTTCTGTTCTCTTGTGTTCTGTTCTGTTCTGTTCTCTTGTGTTCTGTTCTGTTCTGTTCTCTTGTGTTCTGTTCTGTTCTGTTCTCTTGTGTTCTGTTCTGTTCTGTTCTCTTGTGTTCTGTTCTGTTCTGTTCTCTTGTGTTCTGTTCTGTTCTGTTCTCTTGTGTTCTGTTCTGTTCTGTTCTCTTGTGTTCTGTTCTGTTCTGTTCTCTTGTGTTCTGTTCTNACACAGTACTCCAGGTGGGGTTTGAGGAGAGCAGAGTAAAGGGGGAGAATCACCTCCCTTGCCCTGCTGGCCACACTTCTCTTGATGCAGCCCAGCACTCGGTTGGCTGTCTGGGCTTCAAGGAGACCTTAGAGTGGCTTTGCAGTATCTGAAGGGAGCCTACAGGAATCCTTGAGGTCCCTTCCAACCTAAACCATTCTGTGATTCATTCTATGATTCTATGATTCTGTTCTGCTCTATTCTGTTCTGTTCTATTCTGTCCCCTTGTTCTTGTTGCTGGCTGCCTGGCAGAAGAGACCAACCCCACCCCGAGTCATCTTTTCCATCTGCAGCAGCAGGGTAGCCTATGGGTCTGTTGTGGGGATAGCAGAGCAAAATGCCTGTTTTGGTTTCAGATATTCCACGCTGGAGGATGGATCCCTGCGCATCCACTCGGCGCACGTGGCTGACACGGGGCGATACGTGTGTATGGCAACCAACGCAGCTGGCAGCCAACGCAAGCGGACTGACCTGCAGGTTCTTGGTACCAGCAGAGGCTTTACATCACTCCATGTGCTTTTACAAGCTTCACATCCTGTTACATCACTTTTCTTGTTCTGCCAGATGCAGCTTCAAGTTTAGCCACTTTTAGGCTGCTCTGCTTAAAATAAAAAGGGAAGAACTTGATGGCCTTAGCAATACGACCCAAGAAAGTATTCCTTGTGCACTGGGTCCCCTGCAGAGTGACCCTGCCAGGCTGGATGGGTGGGCAGAGGCCAATGGAATGAGATTTAACAAGGCCAAGTGCAGGGTTCTACACTTTGGCCATAACAACCCCAAGCAGCACTATAGGCTGGGGACAGAGTGGCTGGAGAGCAGCCAGGAAGAAAGGGAACTGTGGGTGCTGGTAGAGAGTAGCTGAAGATGAGCCAGCAGTGTGCCCAGGTGGGCAGGAGAGCCAATGGCATCCTGGCCTGGCTCAGGAACAGTGTGGCCAGCAGGACAAGGGAGGTTCTTCTGCCCCTGTACTCAGCACTGGTCAGGCCACACCTTGAGTGCTGTGTCCAGTTCTGGGCTCTTCAATTCAAGAGAGATGTTTAGGTACTGAAAGGTGTCCAGAGAAGGGCAACAAAGCTGGTGAGGGGCCTGGAGCACAGCCCTGTGAGGAGAGGCTGAGGGAGCTGGGGGTGTGCAGCCTGCAGAAGAGGAGGCTCAGGGCAGACCTCATTGCTGTCTACAACTACCTGAAGGGAGGCTGTAGCCAGGTGGGGTTGGTCTCTTCTTCCAGGTAAGCAGCAGCAGAACGAGGGGACACAGTCTCAAGTTGTGCTGGGGGAGGTCTAGGCTGGATGTTAGGAGGAAGTTCTTGCCAGAGAGTGATTGGCATTGGAATGGGCTGCCCAGGGAGGTGGTGGAGTTGCCATCCCTGGAGGTGTTCAAGCAAAGCCTGGCTGAGGCACTTTGTGCCATGGTCTGGTTGACTGGCTAGGGCTGGGTGCTAGGTTGGACTGGCTGATCTTGGAGGTCTCTTCCAACCTGGTTGATTCTATGATAGAAGCACTTGACCCATGCCATCTGCGTGTTTAGTAAGTGTGCCACTGCCAACTCATTCCTATCAATCAAGTGAACATGTTCAGGCAGTTCAGTTCTGTATCTATAGGTGTGAGAGGAGTCTGGGCACATGTGTAATTATTCTGAATAATCAGACTTTGTTTGTCTTTAGTTCCCCCATCTATTGCTGCTGGACATTCAAACATCACAGTTACTGTAAATGTGCAAACCACTTTGCCTTGTGAAGCCACAGGAATTCCCAGACCATCAGTTAGCTGGAAAAAGAATGGGCACCTGCTTAACCTTGACCACAACCAGAATACATACAGGTGAGTGGGCTTTGCTTTTCACTCTGGGTTTAATGTGCACAGAGCTAACTTTGACACTGCAAAAATCCAGCCATGCTTAAATGTAGTCTTGTATAAGCAGCAAAATCAATGGTCTGCTTGCCTGAGAAGATTTCAATGGCTTTTCCTTTCTTCTTTTTTTCTTTGTTCAGACTTCTGTCATCAGGTTCCTTAGTAATTCTTTCTCCCACTGTGGATGACACTGCTGTCTATGAATGCTCTGTGTCAAATGATGCAGGAGAAGATCAAAGAGCAGTTGAGCTCACTGTTCAAGGTAGAGGGGCTATTGCTATTACACATGTATGGCACCCAGAGTTTCTTTGGGGTGTTCCAATGTTGAGATGAGATTTTTTTTGGTCTCATTCTTTTGTGATCCTGCTACCCATAACTCTCTGCTATTCAGAGTGCTGTTCAAAGTGAAGTTGTTTCCAAGAATTCCTTAAAGTGAGCAAGTAACCTTTACACTCATCTTCATTTTTAGTGCCCCCATCCATAGCAGATGAAGCCACAGACCTTTTGGTGACCAAGCTGTCTCCAGTGGTAATTTCCTGCACTGCTTCAGGGGTTCCTGTGCCCTCTGTTCACTGGACCAAAGATGGCATAAAGTTGCTTCCCAGAGGAGGTGGCTACAGAATCCTCTCTTCAGGTATTGTGTGTGACCAAAGCTCGGCCACCATCAGTGAAAGGTTGTGGTGGAGCACATCTAAGAGGATGCAACCGACTCCCCAAACAACCCTTCTCCAGTTTCCTAGCCTGAAGATACAGACCTCTTGAGCTCAAGAGAGTTTTGCTGTGATTGCAGGCTAGTGCTGTATGTGACAGTGCCCTCTCTCTGCTGCAGGGGCTGTTGAGATACCTGCTGCTCAGCTGGCCCACGCAGGGCGGTACAGCTGTGTGGCCCGGAACGCAGCTGGCTCTGCTCACAGACATGTCACCCTTCATGTGCAGGGTAAGCTGGGAAGCTGAAGAGAAGCATATTCTGCCAGTAAGCATTGCTCACTGGTGCTGTTTGGTATCTTCATCAGTGACACAGAAGGATTGAGTGCACCCTCAGTGCATCTGAAGGTGGCACTGAGTGATACGGTTGACATGCCTGAGGGATGGGATCCATCCAGAGGGATCTGGACAAGCTGGAGAATTGGGCCCATGTGGACCTCACAAGGTTTAACAAGGCCAATTGCAAGGTCCTGCATCTGGGTCATGGCAATCCCTGGTACCAGTCCAGGCTGGGAAGGAAGGGATGGAGAGCATCCCTGTGGAGAAGGATTTGGGGGTGTTGGTGGGTGAAAAGCTGGACATGAGTCAGCACCATGAGCTCATGGCCTAGAGCAAGCTGATCCCCAGTCCTGGGCTGATCCTCAGCAGCGTGGGCAGAAGGTGGAATGAGGGCATTCTGCCCCTCTGCTTTGCTCTGCTGAGATCCTCCCTGTGGTGCTGGGGCCAGTTCTGGAGTCCTCAGCACAGCAGAGATATGGAGCTGTTGGAGCAAGGCCAGAGGAGGTCACAGCAGTGCTGGGAGAGCTGGAAGCCCTCTGCTGTGAGGCCAGGCTGTGAGAGTTGGGGTTGTTGAACCTGGAGAAGGCTTTAGAGAGACCTTCTGGTGGCTTTTCAGTGCTTAAAGGGACCACTAAGAAAGTCAGGGACAGACTTTTTATCAGAGCCTGTTGTGGCAGGACATGGCGTGATGGCTTTAAACTAAACGAGGGAGATTCAGACTAGAGAGAAGAGAGGAATTGTTTATGCTGATGGTGGTGAGACTGGCCCAGGCTGCCCAGAGAAGTGGTAGATTCCAGGTCAGGTTGTTTTCATCTCTGAGCAACCTGCTCCAGTGGCATATGTCCTTTCTGGCTGCAGGGGCTTGGACTGGATGACCTTTAAAGGTCCCTTCCAACCAAACCACTGTATGATTCTAATAACACAAATGCTGCGGAGGAATGGGGACCATCACAAGCAGCATCCTGCTCAGCTCAACTGTCCTGTGGGTGCAGTCATGATTCACAAAGTTACTGTTCTGCATGTTCCAACTCTCACACCTTGGCTAGAACACCCCAGCCCGCACTGCTCTCTTTTATTGTTGTATGGTTTGTGTTCCTTTGCTTTGAGGTGAGCTAAAGTGTGCCTGTGCTGGCAAACTGTATGAAGCAAGGCCAGAACCTGCACCTGGACTGAGCATGCTCTTACATTTAACAGCTCTTCCACTGAGTTCCTCATCAGGGGATGGAATTTTAGTTTCTTTTCTATTTTCTGGCCTTGAAGGTTTTGCATTTCCCTTTTTATTTCATCCCACAGAAGCACCAGTTATCCAAAGTCAACCAGGGACACTGGATGTCATTGTGAACAGTCCCATCCTACTACCGTGTGAAGCCACCGGTACGCCTCCACCCGTCGTAACGTGGCAAAAGGAGGGCATCAATGTCATCACAACAGGTAGCCTCCTAAAGCCTCTAACTTCTGCAACTCAGAAGCTTATTTTCTCTTTTTTTTGAATGCTCAAACTTAGATCTGAGGAATGCATTAATTAAAACCACAACAAAGGTGTCATACTTTGCTTGTATTTGGTGTAGGCAACAGTTACATGATTCTTCCAAGTGGCAGCTTACAGATTGCAAAATCAGCTGTGGAAGATGGTGGTACTTATATATGTGTTGCTCAAAATCCAGCTGGCACTGCTCTGGGCAAGATCAAACTGAAAGTTCAAGGTAAGTCATCCTTTAAACTCTTACAGTGATTTATAGACAAGAGATTTGGGAGCGCTTTCTGTTAGCCAAAACACAACTCTTAAGTAAGAGGAATGAATCACAGAATTACAGACAGGTTTGGGTTGAAAGGGACCTTTAGAATCATAGAATCAGTCAGGGTTGGAAGGGGTCTCAAGGATCATCTAGTTCCAACCCCCCTGGTTAGCCTAGAGAAGAGCAGCCTGACAAGAGATCTGTTCAGTGCTCAAGAAGAGCTAAAGAGTGGCAGACAAGAGGATGGGACCAAACTCTTTTCAGTGGTGCCCAGTAACAGGACGAGGGGCAACAGGCATAAACCAGAACCCAAGAGGTTCCATGAGGAAAAACTTCTTTGCTGTGGGGGTGCTGGAGCCGTGGAGCTTCTTCTTTCTAGGTGGGACTTCAACTTCAGGTATCAAACTTTGTATTGATACTGACTCAAGCTTTATAACTAAGGTATTAGTGATGGAATCATAGAGTCACAGAATCAGTCAGGGTTGGAAGGGACCACAAGGATCATCTAGTTCCAACCCTCCTGCCATGGCCAGGGACACCCTACCCTAAATCAGCCTGGCCACAGCCTCAGCCAGCCTAGCCTTAAACACCTCCAGCCATGGGGCCTCAACCACCTTCCCTGGGCAACCCATTCCAGCCTCTCACCACTCTCATGCTAAACAACTTCCTCCTCACATCCAGCCTGAATCTCCCCACCTCCAGCTTTGCTCCATTCCCCCCAGTCCTGTCACTCCCTGACAGCCTAAAAAGTCCCTCCCCAGCTTTTTTGTAGGCCCCCTTCAGATCCTGGAAGGCCACAAGAAGGTCACCTGGGAGCCTCCTTTTCTCCAGACTGAACAGCCCCAACTCTTTCAGTCTGTGCTCATAGCAGAGCTGCTCCTGCCGTCTGAGCATCCTCAAGGCCTTTTAAAGCTTGTCTGGTTCAACCCTCCTGCAGTAGCAGGGACATCTTCAACTGGAGCAGATTGGTTAGAGCTACATCAAGCCTGACTTCGAGTGTCTCCAGGGATGGGGACCTAATGATTTCCTATTTGGTGTGAATAGAGCCCAGGAGGTTCATTTCCCTTTCGTTGTCTGGCTGCTTTAGGATCAAAATGTGCTTTTAGGATTGATTTCACTAAGAACCAAAATGTTCTGTGCTTCTTAGAAGAGCTAATTCTTTCAAATATTTTCTCAATTCTTCTTAGTCCCTCCTGTTATCAAATCCCACCTCAAGGAATATGTTGTTTCTGTTGACCAACCTGTTACTCTGGAGTGCGAGGCTGAAGGCTACCCGCGGCCAGAGATCAGCTGGCACAAAGATGGACAGCAGATAACTGAGTCCATGAGAAGAAGGATTCTCAGCAGTGGTGCTCTGCAGATTGTGTTTGTGCAGCCTGGAGATGCTGGCCATTACACCTGCACAGCAGCAAACCTGGCAGGCTCCAGCACTTCCAGCATGGAGCTCTCTGTGCACAGTAAGTGGGGCTGGAAGGGAAACGTTTGTGACCCCATGGAGGGTGAGCAGCTAGGCTGTAACAGAGAGCTTCGGCAGAACTCTGTTACTTACTGGGTGAGTGATTTGTGCTCTAGACCCTTTACTAGCTTCATTGCCCTTCTCTGGACACACTTCAGTGCCTCAGTTTCCTTCTTTGAGTGAGGACAGCACTGCTCAGGCCACATCTTGAGTGCTGTGTCCAGTTCTGGGCTCCTCAATTCAGGAGAGATGTTGAGGTGCTGGAAGGTGTCCAGAGAAGGGCAACGAAGCTGATGAGGGGCCTGGAGCACAGCCCTGTGAGGAGAGGCTGAGGGAGCTGGGGGTGTGCAGCCTGCAGAAGAGGAGGCTCAGGGCTGACCTCATTGCTGTCTACAACTACCTGAAGGGAGGCTGTAGCCAGATGGGGTTGGTCTCTTCTGCCAGGCAACCAGCAACAGAAGAAGGAGACACAGCCTCAAGTTGTGGTGGGGGTGGTCTAGGCTGGATGTCAGGAGGAAGTTGTTGGTAGAGAGAGTGATTGGCATTGGAATGGGCTGCCCAGGGAGGTGGTGGAGTCACTGTCCCTGGAGGTGTTCAAGCAAAGCCTGGCTGAGGCACTTAGTGCCATGGTCTGGTTGACTGGATAGGGCTGGGTGCTAGGTTGGACTGGATGATCTTGGAGGTCTCTTCCAAGCTGGTTGATTCTATGACCCCGAAACTGAACCCAGCACTCAAGGTGCAGCCTCACCAGTGCCCAGTACAGAGGCCTACTCGTTCTGATCACACTGTTGCTAATACAGGCCAGGATGCTGTTGGCCTTCTTGGCCACCCTGGGACACACTGGCTCATCTTCAGCCCTTGTTGACCAGCACTCCCGGGTCCTTTTCAGCAGCTAATCTGCTCCAGTCCTGGAGCATTCATGGGGTTAGTGTGACCCAAGTGCAGGACTTGGCACTTTGAGTTTTTGCATCCCCTCCAATTGGCATTGGCCCATTGATCCAGGTCCCTCTCTAGAGCATCCCTACTCTCAAGTAGATCAACTCTCCCTCTCAGCTGAGTGTCATCTGCAAACCTACTGACTGTGCACTCATCCTGTCATCCATATCATTGATGAAGCTATTAAAGAGAATGGGCTCCCTGAGGAGCACCACTAGTGACCAGCCTCCAGCTGCAGTTAACTCCATTCCCCACCACCCTTTGGGACTGGCCTTCAGCTAGTTTTCACCCAGCAAATTCACCACCCATCTGATCCATGAGCAGCCCTGTCCTTAGCCATTTTAATACTCCAAGTGTTTCACATGTTCTTCTGACATGCTTAATGCAGAAGTTGCAGGCAGTGGTTCCTTCAGGCCAGTGCTGCATGCTGCAGCAGTTGTGCTTGGATAATGCACAGGGGAGAGTCATTTTAATCAACTTTCTCCCAGTTCCACCCAGGATTCGCAGCACGGAGGTGCAGTACACAGCCACAGAGGACTCCCAGGCCGTCCTCTCCTGTGTGGCTGAGGGGATTCCGACACCAACAGTGAGCTGGAAGAAGGACAACACATTGCTAACAGAGGTAGCAGGAAGATACAGACCTGTGTCAGATGGAGACCTCATTTTGGACAATGTTGTTGTAAGTTCCTTAAATCTCAGGATCTTGAATCTAATTCAAACTAGATGTTAGGAAAGGGTTCTTCATAGTGAGGGTGGTGAGACACTGGCACAGGTTGCCCAGGGAGGTTGTGGATGCTTCCTCCCTGAAGGTGTTCAAGGCCAGATTGGATGAGGCCTTGAGTGACCTGTTCTAGTGGGAGGTGTCCCTGCCTATGCCAGGGGGTTGGAACTGGATGATCCTTGAGGTCCCTTCCAACCTAAACCATTCTGTGATTCTAAGCTACGACTTAGCTCAAAGGAACTTCCCAAGGAACTTTGATAGGTTGCACTGGATGATCCTGGAGGTCTCTTCCAACCTGGTTGATTCTATGACTTGACAGATTTAGCAATAATAACAGCCTACTTCAATTAATTTTCACCAACTACTGGATCAGTCTTGGTTTTATTTTGATTTCTTGTTCTTAACGTTCAAAAATCTTCCCAAGTGTTTAATTTTTCACTCTAGAGTAAAACCTGTGAAGAATTTCTAGTGGTAAGTTCTCAGCAAGGGCAAAAAAAAAAAAGAAGTGGAGGTCATTCAAATTTAGAAGTGTTCAGATGAGATTTGTGCTGAATGGTTGTTCCTTGCTGAATGCTTGTTCCCAACCCTTTGAGATTCTCTCACCCTTACAAGCTAAGAGAATGTTGTGTAGGACATGTCACAGCTGAAATGTCCTCCATGTGCTTTCTTTCAGCCTGAAGATGCTGGCAGTTACACCTGTACTGCTACCAATGCTGCAGGAGAAGACACACACACTGTCACCTTGGTGGTCCATGTACTGCCAGCTTTTACTGAGCTGCCTGGAGATGTAGCTTTGACAAAAGGAGAGCAGCTCAGATTAACTTGCAAAGCAACTGGGATACCTGTACCCAAGATAACATGGACCTTTAACAACAACATCATTCCAGGTGAGTAACACCAGCTCTTCCTGGCCATTCTGTGCTAGAGGTGGAATTGGTTGCAATTACAAAGGAAAAGATGGATAAGGAAGATAAAAGATAAGGAAAAATAAAGATCTAGTGGGAGCAAACTTGTCTAGGCAGTGATTGTGTGAGGAAAATCTTCAGTGATATGCAGCCTCTGAGACAAAGCTGTAAGGAAATTGAATCTTAGAATCAACCAGGTTGGAAGAGACCTCCAAGATCATCCAGGCCAACCTAGCACCCAGCCCTATCCAGTCAACCAGACCATGGCACTAAGTGCCTCAGCCAGGCTTTGCTTCAACACCTCCAGGGATGGTGACTCCACCACCTCCCTGGGCAGCTCATTCCAATGCCAATCACTCTCTCTGCCAACAACTTCCTCCTAACATCCAGCCTAGACCTGCCCTGGCACAGCTTGAGATTGTGTCCCCTTCTTCTCTTGCTGGTTGCCTGGGAGAAGAGACTAACCCCCACCTGGCTACAACCACCCTTCAGGTAGTTGTAGACAGCAATGAGGTCTGCCCTGAGCCTCCTCTCCTCCATCCCATCAAAATGATTCCATGACCTCCATGACAGGTGTGTTGTAGGACTGTGAGCCTGAGCTGCAGAGCTATTCAGTCAGCTCAGTACCACTGAGCCATTTGGAATCATAGAATCAGTCAGGGTTGGAAGGTACCACAGGGATCATCTAGTTCTAACCCCCCTGCCATGGGCAGGGACACCCTACCCTAGATCAGGCTGGCTAGGGCTGGGTGCTAGGTTGGACTGGCTGATCTTGGAGGTCTCTTCCAACTTGGTTGATTCTATGATTCTAAGGTCACCACCAGACCATGTACTTCAGCATGACATCTACAAGGTTTTTGAATTCCTCCAGGGATGACAACTCCACCACTGCCCTGGGCAGTCTGTCCCAGGCCTAGACAACCCTTTCAGGGAAGAAATTTTTCCTGCTATCTGACCTAAACTTGCCCTGGCACAATTGCAGGACATTTCCTCTTGTTCTGTCCCTTGTTTCTTGAGGGAAGAGACCAACACCCACCTGGCTCCAGACTCTTTTCAGGGATTCCTAGGGAGCCTCAGCCTCCTTTTCTCCAGATTAAACAATCCCAGTTCCCTCAGTTGCTCCTCACAAGATTTGTGCTCTTGACCCTTCACCAGCTTTGTTGCCTTTCTCTGGACCTACTCCAGCACCTCAATGCTCTTCTTGTAGTGAGGGGCCCAAAACTGAACCAGCACTCAAGGTGAAGCCTCCCTGGTGCTCAGTACAGGAGGACAATCGGCGCCCTACTCCTGCTGCTCACACTATTGCTGATCCAGACCAGGATGCCTCTGGCCTTCTTGGCCACCCTGGGCACACACTGGCTCATCTTCCACCTATTCTCAGCAAGCACCCCCAGGTTCTTTTCTGCTGGTGTATGGTGAAGATCACTGAAGTAACCCTTTGTTGTGTTCTATCTTCAGCACAATATGATGATGTAAATGGACACAGTGAACTTGTCATTGAAAGAGTATCTAAAGATGACTCTGGTACCTATGTGTGCACAGCAGAGAATACAGTTGGCTCCATCAAAGCTATTGGTTTTGTGTATGTCAAAGGTATGTACAGTAGTGGGAGTTGTGGTCTGTGGCCATTTCAGCTAGACTGCTAGCTCAGACATAAAAGATTTCACAACAGAGGAGGGATCCACCCTAACCTGGGACATGGTCACCCTTGGATGGTTTCACACAGCTGTCTTCTTTGACAGTAGAGCCACAGAATGGGTTGGGTTAAAAGGGACTTTAAAATCATCTATTTCCAACCCAGGGACATCTTCCACTACATCAAGTTGCTTAAAATCCTATCCAACATGCCCTTGAACACTACCAGGGAGTGAACATCTACAGTGTCTCTGGGCAACCTATTCTAGTATATCCCCACCCTCACAGTGAAGAATTTCTTCTTAAT
>WAAF01004404.1:0-42375 GCA_013400475.1 Tricholaema leucomelas
TGGCCAAATTAATTCCTGCCTCCATAACATTGAGTAGTATGAGTTAGACCATCTTTGTGCATTGGTATCCATAGCAAGGGAGGAGAACACAGAAGAAAACACGTGCTCATGCTGGCACAAGTCGAGCTGGTTTCCATATGCATGGAGGATATTTAATACCATTCTTGTAATGTCAAAACCATTAAGGGAAGGGAAATTTGGTATAAATGATAAACCAGACCTCCTAAATCATGTTTAAAACCAGGAAGGTATTGCTGGTAGAGATAACCACAAACACTGTTGCTTCAGTGGCAAAAAACTCACTGTCAAATTATAGGGATGCCTTTCAATAGTATAAAAGAGTTTTAAAAGGCACCTTGCATAGCTGAAAACATTTCACAGTACTAGGCATGAGGAGGACCCAGTCACATGTGTCAAAACACTCTGAAAACATTTGGCAATGCCAGCAGAAGTGATTTCTTACCTCAGAAGCAGAATGTATCCAGGTGTGCCACCTACTGACAAAGTGTATGACGTGATAACTGATATTACTAGAAAATACAGAAACCTTTTTGGGCACTCATTTCCTTTTTGACATGGTCCCACCACAGCTGAGGAGCTTTGTGACGGAGATTCCAAGGTTCCCACACAGCTGCAGTTAAAAAATACCTGGAAGACAGCCGGCAAAAGTGTGTAATAGCACCTAAAGAGGGAAGTGAATGTTCAAGGTTGCACATCACGTTGTTCTGGAAAACAGGAGAGTTCGAATACAAACTGGAAATTATTTTTGTTTGTATGTTTGTTTTCACAAGGGAGAGGCTTGCTCATTGAAGAAGAAATTTAGAAAGTAGCTACCATAGATTCATGTATTTAGTGTCTTGTTTTACACAATTTCAGTAGCAAATAGCTAAAAAACCCCAAACCCCTCTTATATACTCAGCTTGACATTTCTGATGGAAATGGCAGTTGAGAAAATTTTAAATGTGAGTGGCAGATTGCTAATGTCTGAGCAGCTTAGGGCTGGAGAGGACATGCCTTAAAGCATTTATTCTGACTGAACTGGTTGTATTAGGAAAACTTCCACATCATGTGTGGGAAAAAAAAGGATTGTCTTACAGTGTTTTTCCCACTGCCGTTGGATGAGTGACAGCCAGCAAGGCAAGCAGAAATGTAGGTAACTCCATTTTCCCCACAGATGGGGTCCCAGTCGTTCTTGGAACACATGCAGCCCGAGTTGCACTCTGAAAACAGGGATTGCTCATAATCGGTCATCTCTTTAGTTCTGGGGAAAAAAAGAAGACATTTCAGCGACGTTTTATAGCAGATGTGGAAGAAATCATTACCAAATCATCAGTTACACTCTCTGCCAGGCGCACCTGGCCAGAGCTTCCATCTGGAGCCCATAAGGTGTGGCCTCTTTACATTTATGCAGCAGTGTAAGTTCTAATTTCTCTGTTATCAAAACTTTTTCACACCACCTACTGTAGCACAGTAACTACTTTACTAAGGGAGAGAACTGACAATTTCTGTTCATACATTCTCTCAGATTTTCTAAGATTTTGGTTACTGAGGCTTGACACAGCTTTAGCAAAACTGGACCAAAAAATTGACTACGCCAGTGGCAAAGAGGGAAGCGAGTTACTAATGTGAAATGTCTGCCATAGGCATTAGTGATGATCAGAATGAGATTCATCCAAACTGAGGGCCTGATACCTTGCCCTACAGCTGCTTGCTGACATTGCCAGCTGCTGATGAACTCACCAGCAGAACAGCTTCTGGGGCTGCCGAGAAGTCAATGCTGGAAACTCTCTCCAAACCATGAGCTTTGCAGAGTAGTAGCATGGGTGAAAGTGACCAAAAATTGATGGCCTCAGATGCATCTTGTGGTTAACATTATGGCTAGCTCATGGTTAATTCATAAATCCTTAAGGGTTGGGTTCAGAGGCTGTTAAATGCCATGGGGTTTTCAACAGCGCCAGAGGCAAGAAACAATTAATCGAATCTCACTTTCGCTACTGAGCTCCTCATATTTCCAGAAATCTCTAGGCTCAAAAGATGGGTCCCATGGTAATAACAATTAAAAAGTAATCAGAAAAATAATCTGCGCTTGTGGCACGAAGCCCTCTGGGCCAAAGGCAACAATCAGGAAAGGATTCTAACGCAATGCCCACGGGGGTAAATGGAGTAGTTTCCAAGGCTTTGAAGCAAATTTCTGGCAAGTATATTTAGGTCAGTCATTCTCTTTTCAACAATATATACTTTGTGGAATTAAATAAGGAAGGAGTTCCCTTCACAACAGTACTTTATGCTGTAGTGTGCCCTTCCTGGCATACCCGTGGTACGACACGGTCAGTCCAGCCACATCTGAATTCTTGCAGCCCATTGCAAATAGTGAGAGGAGCAAAAGGTAGCCAAAGAAAGATGATCCCAAGGACAGTTTTGAAGCCCCTAAAACACCGATTCTAAATTTTTTCATTATGAGTCCTCCAGAGAATATGCCAAAAGCCACAGCAGGAACATTGATAAGACCTGAAATAGAACAGAAGAATCTTTGTTAATGATTAATCCCAGCTCAATGAACTATCCTCCTCAACCACAAAAATGGCAACAGTGATAAGATGAAGGAAACAAAATGCAAAACGTGTTCAGTTTGGGCATTTCGTTTGCCTAGACTTGGGTTGTTCCTGTAAAGGTACTGGGAACTGCTTTTAAATGCTTGCTCCCAGAGAAATGTTTCCTTGCTAGTTCTTTGACAAAGAAAGTACATATCAATTTTGGACAACAATCTTCCACTTTCTTAAGTTAAGTGGTGTTCTCCACTGTTATCAGCAGAAGGATCATTTAGGGTTAATTTAAATATTTTTGTGTTGTTTTTCACATGAGCTGCTCTGGGCACTGAGAAGTTACTTGGGATATCATGCTGTTTACAGCAACCGACACAGCCACATTGCCACTGTACAGTCTGGGGCTTCGAAACCTCCCCTCTATACAAATCTTCCTTTCCATACAGAAACAATAGGAGCAACAGGGCCACTCTTTGGGGTTGCCCCACTACAGCTTTCCAAGGCAACTCCTCTCCTTCACTTTTCCACTGCTAGACAAGAGCCCAAACTGTTCATTCCTAGAGGGCAAATTTGGTTTTCCTTACAGGATTTCTCTGTTTTGATTCAGCTATGAAACTGATAATCCCCTAGAGAAGTCTCCAACAGGGAGAAAAACAGTGGCATGTCATTGCCTCTAGGTCCAGGAGGGTTTTGGTTGTTATGGTTGTTGAGCTCCGTTAGCTGAGTATTGCAACAGCAGCAACATAGGTATAACCCATGGGCTCTCTTATATCAGACTTCAGACAATCGGGTGGAAGAGCACTGAAGAAAACAGGTAAAACTGTGTGACTGTTAATACTTACCTGGATAGTGTTGCTCAAAGCTATGTCCATATTGATAGACACAGATAACAAGACACCCCCCCCAACCATTCAGTACATGAGAGAAGCCAAGCAAGGTGCCCTTTGCTAGATTTCAGTGATACCGGAAATTATTTTCTCAACTCTTTCGGCCAGTTCCAGCAGATTAAATTTTTCCTTTTCACAGGGCTATTTATGGGGTTTTTCAGCTTTTAAATTCATCCTGACTTAGAGATGCTGAGCTTAACAAGTGGAATATTGCGATAAGTTTTGGGCTCCCCAGTTCACAAAGGACACGGATCTACTTGAAAGAGTCCTTGAGAGGGCTTCAAAGATGATGAAGGGGCTGAAGCACTGCCAAATGAGGAGAGGCTGAGGGATCTGGGGCTTTTTGCTCTGGTGAAGATCAGACTTAGAGGGGATCTAATCCATGTTTATAAATATCTGAGGGCTGGGGGTCAAGAGGGAGAGGACAAATTCTTCGCAGTTGTACCCTGCGATAGGGCAAGCGGCAATGGGTATAAACTACAGCACAGGAGGTTCCACCTCAACATGAGGAAGAACTTCTTTACTGTAAAGGTCACAGACCACTGTTGTGCCCTGTGACAGGAAAAGGGGCAATGGGTATAAATTACAGCACACTAAGTTCCACCTCAACATGGGGAAAGGTCACAACACTGAAACAGGTTGCCCAGAGAGGTCATGGAGTCTCCTTCTCCAGAGACTTTCAAGACCAGTCTGGATTCATTCCTGTGTGACCTGAGCTAGATTCTATGGTCCTGCTCTGGCAGAGGGGTTGGACTCAATGGTCTATGGAGGTCCCTTCCAACTCCTAACATCCTGTGATCCTGAGAGTGTACAAAAACCACGCAAGCATCAAAGCATGCATGCCTTCATACAGCAGATGAAGTTTTAGAAGTTTGTTTAGGAGGCTGGAGATGTTATAACAGAATTTCAAATGATTTGGTATAAAGTACTACTTTCTGGCTCAACTCAGGGTTTGATCCACCTGCACACATGTTAAAAAATATCAGTGCTTAGAAGGGATGCTAATAGGTGCATCTGATGTTAGAGAAAGCCTTGTTCTATCTAGCAAATCTAGGAGTCAGTACTTTGGCTGAGCACACGAGCCCAGTTCAGTCACTGATGAGGTTCAAGAAGCTTTACTGGGGCAGCATTTTTCACTCTGTGCATATATGAAAATTGTACTGCAGGGGATTTGGAAACCGCATATGTAGAAGTAGCAGTGCATGTATGTTGCCACTGTATACCTGTTTTTTTCTGCTCTCTTTTTACATATAAGAAGAGAGTGGGGTTGGAACTGTGAGCTGTGGGATGCACCAGAGAGTACCCACACTGCCTGCTCATCCCTGTGCACCCTTTTATGTTCGTGTCTTTGCCTCATAACCTTACAGGATAAGCCCACTGCTTGAGACTGGCACCGTGGATGGGGGTGGGGATCAAAGTGCATATATTTAAGGAAAGTCACAGTGGAAGCCATTTGACTTGCATATTCCCTGGGCTGTGACTACTCAAAAATACCTCTTAGAATCTCCACCTAAGCTTTTCCCCCCCCCCTCTTTTAATAGTGCTATGTCAATTCTGATATCTACCAGAGAGATGGTGAAAGAAATTGTTTAAGAACAAAACAAAAGAAACAGGAGAAGAGGTAGGGTAAATCAAATTGATACTGTTAGTTCTCATCAGCCCTCAGCATTCATAGCATAGATTGGGAGAGAAATGGAGTAAGAAACCCTCCACCGTATTGCAGGGATGGTGACTCAGCCAGCATCCTTCCCTAGCTAAGCTGTCACACATTCTCTGCTGGATGTAGTCCCTATGCCTCATGAAATCAGATGGATCTTAATCCACACTGAGTTTGCACATACCTGAAAGCTTAGTTCCAGAAAAATCTTTAAACACAATGAGAAGTATTGTACTGAATGTAGGGATTGTTTTCTGGGCTTTCTCTGGCCATTGACTATGCTTGAAGATTTCTCCCTGCTTTCAGGAGTTCCATGCCAGGAAATTCCAGCTTCTGTCTTTAAGGAATTAACATAGCACAATGGATCAATACGGCTTTTCTGCATATATATACCGCTGTTGCTGTGCAACTAATGCTGCTGGGAAAGAAGGCAGCTCCCTCTGTGTTCTATAGATGTAAACCTCTTTGCTGTGCAATGCTACTGAATCAGGGACCTCAAGAACTGAACCCAAGACTGTATGCAGGCTCAGCCACTGGGCAGTGAAGTTCACCACCCTGAAGACATCTCTAAAATTGTCCACCTCGGTACCCCAAAGGCAGAAGCAGTGTCTTTTTCTCATGCTGTGTGAGAGGGCTTTGGAGACTACCTCCACAAGAGAGAAATGCTCTTACAGCAGAAATACCTTTTCTCTCTCTCTCTTTCTTTCCTTTCTTGCTTTCTTTCCTTTTCTTTCTTGCTTTTCTTTCTTTTCCCCTTTTTCTCTTCACCACCATCACACTAAGATAATGTTAGTTTTTTTAACACATGTATTGTCTGATGACTGATACATCTTTGTCTTCCTTTTATTTCACACCAACCTCTTCAGATAGTAAGAAATCTCTGGCAATATCACAGCTACTTTATGGTCAGTCCTTTAGCATTCATTGAGTTGAAATAAATTGGAAGCTAGCAAGACAATATATCTGTCTGATGACAAACTTACCTATTTTAAAATTGAGTCTCTTTTGAAATATTCTTTTGCATTACATCTTGTACAGATAAACTCAGAGCTGAGCAGAAATGAAGTAACTTACTTTCTGTGAACTACTACTTAAAGTCAGACTGGGAAGAAGAAGAAATCAATGTTTCCTCAAAAAATCCAGTTTTATTTACATGTATGTCTATGCCACTTGTAAAATGTCCATTTTTAAGGCAGCAGAAGGAGATAATAGCATTACCTATGACAAAATTAGTTTTTGAAGACGTTTGCCCATACTGTTGCTCAATATACTTTGGCTTATATGTCACCATGCCAATTAAAGAATTGAACTGAATGATACTTGCACACAAATACAGAATGTAAACTGGATTCCCAAAGAGGCTCTTCAGTGATGGCAAGAAGTCTGCAAGGCAAAACAGCAGAAATGACAAACAGGCCAGAAAAAGGACTCCTGTGAGCAACACTTTGCATCATGCTTGCACCTTCCAGAGAAGGACAGCAGAACATTTCGGAAGAAATCCATCAAGTACCATGATGATACAGAGAGCTACCCTGTTTCTAGATAGGGAAACAGTGGAACAGATTACTAAGAATCAGTTTCCTAGAAGAGATATCTTATTTCAATAATTAACCAGGACTGATTTAACTTCTGAGTGTCCTCAGCAGCTGCAGCATCTTTTAGCTTTATGAGGGGGCAGAGAGCATTCAGCCCAGCTGACTGCAAGCACAGATATAATGAGCTGCAAATTCAAGTATCAAGGAAAAAGGATTTGTTTTGGCAAAGCAGGGTCAAGGAAATGCAACTGTGCAAGACAGCTTGTGCCTAAATCCTCCTAAAATACTGTATCTACTTTGCACCAATCCTTATTCTCATCAGATATTTTATGTGGGGTTTTAATAACTGTAATTAAAGAAAAAAGTTTAGGAAAAAATGGACATTTTTGACCCCTACTTTTGCAACAGTTTCTCCTGGAGATGTTCAAGGCCATGTTGGATGGGACCTTGAGTAACCTGGTCTAGTTGAGAGGTGTCCCTGCCCATGGCAAAGAGACTGTATTAGATGATCCCTAAGGTCTCTTCCAGCCTAAGCCATTCTATGATACTGTGATATCTCCTAGGCCACTAGTACAATTTTACAGATCTCAGCTGAAGAAATTCTACACGCATGAGCAGGCCCAGAAAACAATCAATAGGTCGTTTTTGTGCATAGTAGTTAGCTGGAGAATGACACCTGAGTGAAGACTAATTCTGAGGTCATTAAAATATGGCCTTAGAAAGTATAAAGTTTTAGAGTATAAAAGCTAGTGAAAGAAAGGCTTAATGATCAGAAAGAAATTGCAGTGGCTTGCCTTTTGCCATCTCAGTGATCTTCATTTGTTGCTGATACAATCTGTGTTGGTCTTTGCTCTCCTCAGTGATGAACTTTGACTGCTCAGAAGAGGTACTGGAGTCCTTTCTTCTCTCTGGCTTCGGGAGGTGCTTTGGCAGGAACCAGAAGGGGATGCCAGCCAGAACACTAATTGCACCTGCTATCAAGTAACCCAGCCACCAGGCTCCCACCCACTGCACGTCCTTGTGAGTTATTGTTACACTGTCTGGAGGAAGTTTAAAACAAACAAACAAACAAACAACAACAACAACCAAAAAAACCAAACAAATAAATGGGGTTTGAGAATGGTTGCTGATAACAAGGAAGGTGATTTTGCATCAACTTTGTCCAGAGAACTCCACCCTAGCACGTTTCCAGGTTTAGCTGTGCTGTGTTTTTTTACTGGTGATACAGTTGTGAGCAGGCAACAGGGACTTGATCTCTGTGACAGCAAACAGCCCTTCTCTGACACTACAGGTTCCCAGGTGGCCATGCAATTGCTCTCAGGCTGTTCTGCACAAAAGTGGCAGAAAAAAATAGAGTGGAAGATGTTTTCTCAGGAGGAAGTCAATCAGGAGCCCTGGTGGCCATTGCAAGACCACTTTTCTAGGCAATGACACTGAACCACAAAATGTAGGCACACAGCTTTCAGCAGAATTCTGAGACTCAGTTCTACTTCTGCCTCCTCCTGGTGCCTGCTGCCCACCAAGACCCTCCTCACCAGGGCATCTCTTGGGGGGGCAGAAGCTGCAGAATTCTGGGGCCAAGGAACAGTCAGCCCTCCTATTTCCTTCATACCCATCCTCCTTAGTCTCTTCCACACATGCAGTGCTGTCACCCTTTTGATTTCAGAGTGCCTACTCTACCCCTGGTAGCCCCTTATGCCTAGAAGAAAGATAGATAGTTTGTGGTCTAAAAGAGGCCTTTTGAAGCCTGACTGAACTGTAAAAACGTGATTTTTTTTCTGACTTACCCAGATCTACAAAGCCGATGTCAACATAAAGTTTGGCACACAGGGATCCTAGAAGAAAGCCAAATATTGGTCCTATAATTGCAACTGTCTGTACACAGCCTGCAACAAAACACAGGGAACTGTTAAGCCTCTGAGTTAAAAAGAGCAGTGGTTCTTGCTGCACCTAACAGCAAAGTATGACATGTGATGGGTAACAAATGACTTAAAACATTGAGCCTTTGCTCCTTGGCACATTAGTTTGACAAGTTAAAACATTTTCAAGAAGAAAATGTCAACAACAAAATTGCCTCCACCTCAGTGACATTTCAGTACTTTTCATCATCCAGTTCAAGGACACTAGCAACTCGTTAGCTGCTGTGATGGCTTGGGAGTTACCCACCCCACCCCCTGAATTCACCAGACTAGACTCAGGTCAGCTGGAAGTTAAGGGAGCTATATTTCCAGCTTAGCACAATTTACATGCATGAACCTGCTGGTACAGGTCCAGAGAAGGGCCATGAAGACTGAGAGAGTTAGAGTTTTTTAACCTAGAGAAGAGGAAGGTCTGGGGAGAACTTACAGCAGCTTTCCAGTATTTGAAGGGTGCCTAAATTGATAGCTGTAGGGGAACTTTGTACAATGGCATGTAGTGATAGGATGAGGGGCAACGGCCTGCCTCAAACTGGAAGAAGCTGTATTTAGATCAGATATTAGGAAGAAATTCTTTACCACGAGGATGGTGAAACACAGGAACAGGTTGCTCAGAGAAGCTGTGGAAGCTCCAGCCCTGGAAGTGCTTAAGGCAGGTTGAACAGTGCCTTCAGCAACCTGGTCTAGTAGGAGATGACTCTGCCAGAGGCCTGCATTTGGAACTAGATGATCTTTACTGTTCCTTCTGACCCAAACTGATCTATGATTCTATAAGAAAACTCCAGTGACACCATTGTTCCACAGCTTCAGCACTACTGCTTACAATTCCACCTGAACCTGGAGGGAATGCCTCTAGTTGCTGCTGAGATTGTAACTGAAGTACTTAAGGCAGTGCGTGTTTCCTATCACTTCCCAAAGAACTGAGCGTGCACAGAGGCTCAGTGATCTACATGCAGAAGCATTAGGAAGAGTAGGGTAACAGCAGGAACCTAAGGTCAAATTCTTTCCTCAAATTAAGATGATGGAACTGTACTGGAGTAATTAAAGGGGAGCAAACATATATAAAACTGATTTTACCAATGTACAAGGCAGCATTTTCTTCAATGGCATAATCATCAATGTATGTAATTCCCAGAGGCTGGATAGGAGTTTCACCAATCCCACGCAGAAGATTTCCCAGCAAGACATAGACCCACATGGAAGAACCTGCTTCTCTTTCACATCCTAGGTACATCACAAGAGAGCAATAATGATGTGTCTTTACAGCTTTTTTGTCACTAAACACACAGGACTTTTAAAAGCACTCCTAATATGGGACAAATTGTATGGAAGCTGTTAGGTTTGGGTTTTTTTCATAGGGCTGGCAATCAGCTGGAGGCAGACACATGTTTACAGAATCAGAGAGTCTTAGAGGTTGGAAGGGGCCTCCAGAGGTCAGTGAGTCCAACCTCCCTGCCAAGGCAGGATCCCCTCGGGTAGTCCACACAGGAATGCATCCAGGCAGGTTTTGAAAGTCTCTAGAGAAGGAGACTCCACAGCCTCTCTGGGCAGCCTGCTCCAGGGCTCTGTCACCCTCACTGGAAAGAAGTTTCTCCTCCTGTTAAGGTGAAACCTTCTGTGCTCCATTTTGTAGCTCTTGATCCTTGTCTTATTGCTGCTGACCACCAAAACGAGATTGGCCCCAGACGCTTGACACCCACCCCTCAGATATTTGTACACATTGATCAGATCTCCTTTCAGTCTTTTCTGGACTAAACAGCTCCAGTCTCTCTTCGTGGGGGAGATGCCCAAGCCCCCCCCCCCCAGTCATCCTTGTGGCTCTCCACTGGACTCTCAGCAGCAGGTCCCTGTCTCTCCTGAACTGGGGAGCCCAAAATTAGACACAGTATTCCAGGTGTGGTCTCACCAGGGCAGAGTAGAGCGGGAGAAGAACTTCCCCGTACCTGCTGAACTGACTGAGTCAAAGATATTAGAAGATAGCCAGTTTTATAATTTTGACACTACTTTTTCACTTCCTCCTGGGATCTCCCCGAGGAAAGATACAGGAAATGATGATAATGAGGATTACCAGCCATAACTATTCCACAGGTAAGGGGATGCACACATACATATTTTGAGACATAGAGAAAGTTTGATTTGCTCATCCACTATTCGTGCCTGGGCATCAGGGAGGAATGTTTCTTGACCACAAAAAGCTCAATGCACCCAGAGGGCAGATAGCTTTGTGCTGTGCAAAATGGGTCCAGTGGGCAGGGAGAGAAATAAGAAGGGGATCTGCAGGCAGGGAGACCCAAGTGGCTTTCAGTGGGCTGAGGGGCATTTCCCAGCATAGGGTACACCATGACTTTCTGAATTTGCCAAGGGAAATTGGTCTTTCCACAAGCCACAAAGCTGCAGGAAGCTACTGGAGAAGACGGCAAGGCTGAAGGGAAGGCTGCAGCCTGGAAAGATTCTCTTGGCACTGGGAAGTGCCAGTTGCATACTTCTGAATTGATTTGCCTCGGCCAGTAGATCTGGGTTTTCTGTAGGAAAGATTCATCTCATTCCTATTTATTATTTTCTTGCATTCTAATACATTATTGTGTAAGCGTTTGGGAGCCTTTTGATGTATTTTAGTGTGCATATCACACTGTTTAACAGAGGTCATTCTCACCTGCATTTATTTTCACCTGAGACTTATCCAGGGATGAGAGTGGAGTTTGGCTTTTATCCTGCAGACATGGAGAGACGCTAGCAGTGGAGTTGACAGTGGAAGCAAATCTCTCATACCGATACCTGGTTATAAAACAAAGTTGTTTTTTATTGTCCCAACTTACAGGAGAAAAACAAACAGATCTGCTACTACTGTGGAAGATAGGCCCATAACAAATGCAAATTTCACCTGCATCCAGTGTTGCCAGTGATGCTTTACAGGGGGAAAAGAAACTCAGTTTATACTGTAGTAGTACATAAAAAACATACTCTCAGTACTTTTTGTGTCACAGGGATGCATTCCAGTTAAATAAGCACTTTGCTCTGCTACGATACATGAATGTGTACATAGGGATTATCAGACAGTGGGTTGTTCGACAATCAGATTGTCTCCCTGAGTTTAGTGTTCACTTCATCTTTTAAGTTTCGACAGTTCTTAAACCATTTCAAAATCTGGCTGATCAACATCACAGGCTAATAAAAGGATAGGTTAATTACAACTAAGAAGAGCATAGATGTCAAATTATTTGTGCCACAGGAGTAAGACCTTTCACACACACACACAAAATACTGAGTTGAGTAACCACATACACACACGCCTATTTCTACAGGCATCTTCCCAACCGATGCCTCAACGTTTTGGTGAGCCAACATTCAGGGCACACAGGCCAGGTACAAAACACATTGCACTCACCGTCCCATGAAGAACTGGGGCATCGCAATTAGGAATGTTCCAGCTGACATAATTAAGCAGCCTGCTCCAATTATTCTTGGCCTGTGAAGCTTCGCTCCAAAGTAGCTTACAAGAATTATGATTAGGAGGTTCCCTTTGAGAATACAAAAGGAAAACTGATTTTTATGGCTTGTTGATAAGAGATCCCTTAAAAGAATGATTTCTAGTGTGTGGTATAGGCAGCTATTTGAGGGGGAGGGGGCTGATTATGTGGGGTTGGTGTTTTTCTCTCTTTACAGGCTTTCTTATAGGAATTTAGTGTCTTGCATGACAAGAAAGCCACAAACCTTTGGATAAGCAGCTGGAAAAGAGGAGGACTGTGACAACAGAAGCTAACAAACAAGGAAGGTTAGGGCTCTGAGGGTTAAGATTTCATTCCCACAAATTCCACGGCCCACTGAACACCCATAATATAAATTCAGTAATCGGAAGTCATAAGAGACAATGAACCACTGGAAACCCTACTGCAAGAAGGAGGAAGATGCACTGGACAATGAATATAGATTGCAGCCAGAGGTTTGTGCCCCTGTGATTTATTAGTCACAAAGGGTGACACTTGTGGGGCACATGGATTGCTGACTAAAGGAGAAAGAAAGCAGAAATAGGTGCAGCTGGAATCACAAAATATTGAGGACTATGTTGAACTGCTTGGATTATCAACCCTGTCCTCTCCAATGTAACCACACTGACAGTCGTGCTGATTTTCAGGAGGTGAGTCTTGCTCCATTTTAATGGTTCAAGGAGCTTCATACAATCATTTTTCACAACAAATTGCATCACTGTTTGTTTGTTATTTTCTGAAAACAAAAGTGTGTTTCTACAGCACATACCAATTTCAAAACTGCCATCAATAACGCCAACCAAAGAGGAAGGGATATCAAATCTTCTTTCTATTTGTGTGATAGTACTTTTTAGATAACTTCCTGACAGTGCTTTAGCAAAATAAACAAAAGACAATGCACCAAGAAATATCTGTGAAAGAAATTGACAGTGATTAAAATCAGGCAGTACAAAAGGCTCTGCTTTATGAATTATTTCAAGACACTTTTTATATTCCTACCTCTTCATTTCCCAAATAACCTTGTCCATACTCCTCCTACATTTTATAAGTTGCTAGACTGTTAGGGTTTGTCCTTTTCTTATGAGCCATAGTGACACCAACCAAACTTGTCACTAGACGCCTCTAATTTCAGGTAGATGCCCAGGCTACTGATACTTTAAAAGACACAGAGACATGTATCACCTACCTGATCTCTCTCAGGAGAGGGTATCCTACACAACAACGGTAAATGGTAAGTATGGAGAGGTGAGTTATTTGGACTTGTTTCAACATTGGGTTTCCAATCAAAGAATCACAGAATGACAGTGTTTGGAAGGGACCTCTGGAGATCATCTAGTTTCACGCTCCTGCCAGAGCAGGTCCATCTAGAGCATGCTGCACAGGACAGCATCCAGTTAGGTTTTGAATAACTTCAGAGGAGACTCTACCACTTCTCTGGGCAGCCTGTTCCAGTATACTTGACCATCCTCAAAGTAAAGAAGTTCTTCCTCATGCTTAGATGAAACTTCCTGTGTCCAAGTTTGTGCCTGTTACCTCTTGTCCTGGCACTGAACACCACTGGAAAAAAGACTGGTCCCACTCTCCCAACACCCAGCCTTGAAGTATTTATGAGCATTGATAATGTTCCCCTTCAGACTTCTCTTCCCTAGGCTAAAAAGTCCCAAATCCCTCAGCCTTTCTTCATAAGAGAGATGTTCTGGCCTCCTGCCATCTTCATGGCTCTTTGCTGTATTCTCTCAAGCAGTTCCCTGTCCTTCTTGAACTGGACACAGTAATCCAGATGAGGCCTCACCTGGGCAGAGTAGAGGGGAAGGAAAACCTCCTTCAGCTTGCTCGACACTCTTCTTGATGCACCCCAGGACGCATCAGTGATTGGCTTTTTTGGTCATCCTGTTGTCCACCAGGACACCCAGATCTTTTTCCACAGAGCTGCTTTCCAGCAGGTCAGCCCCTAACCTGCACTGATACATGGGGTTATTTCTCCCTAGTTGCCCTACTTGCCCTCGTTTAACTTCATAATGTCAAGGTCATGCTGGGCGGCAGCACAGCCTTCTGGTGTGTCGGCCAGCCCTCCCAGTTTTGTGCCACCAGCAGACCTGCTGAGGGTGCACTTCATCTCTCCATCCAGGTTGCTGATGAATACAGCTGAGTTCTAGAATCCTGTTCCCACTGAAACCCAGGGTGGCCAGGAGGGAGAAGTCTCTTCCTCCTGTTACATGGCTCCACGAGTCAGTGACCTGCCAGGCAGTTCTCTTCTAGGCGTGTCCTTTCCCCAGCAGATCTCTTGCAAGCTCTGATATGCACTGCACTTTTCTGGGGAACAATCTCCCATTTTTATGTTTTGCAAAGGCAGTTATTTTCTCTAAGTTATCACTTGTATGTGCTTGAGTGTGTTAGGCTGAATCAGGAAGGGACCTTGGAAACGAAACTTTTGCTCCCTTCACTGCATGTTGGTACTGCAAATGTGTGGACTGAATCTCTTTTACACAAAATTAAAGTGGAAGACGTGCTTCAGAAGGGTGTTACATTCACTCCACCAGCCAGTGGCACTTCAATCTCTGGACCAGACTAGAGCTGACCTGAAGTAACTCCTCACCCTGAAATGCTTACAGTGGAAGTGTAGGGTCCTTAGCACCAACTGTTTCACTCTGGCAGAGTTTGCCTTCCATGATTGTAGCCTTACGGAATTTAAGATCTCCAGGGATACTCACAGACTGCACAACTCAACATGGAAACCACAGCATTGCTTTCTCCCCTCAGATACAGGGATGCTCTTTGTAAAAGGTGTGAAAAAACATACCCAAACCCTAAATGCAAACAAAACCTTGCAGTAATCTTTTATATAAAAAAGAGATCTAGCCCCTTGACCTAATACTTAGGCCTGGTCTTGGAGGAATCATTCTTCCAGTAAGCAGGTGCTCCCAATACCTCCAATCAAATAGTCCTTGCAGCATCTCCTGTGACAAGGCAGATAGGTAGTAACACTGGCGTCACTGCTGAACTCATGTTAGCATTTGAATGTATCCCTGTGTCACATTCAACACACTTCTTCTAGTGCTGGTTCCTTGGTCCTTCAGAAACACTTGTGGGGAAATAAGCAGGATCTGGTTCTCATTTCCCACACTGAGGGCTCTCAACGAGCTCTATACTAAAAACACTGCCATAATATTTTACATTCTAATGTGTGGTTTATGTCCTTGGATTTTAGATAGCAATGTGAATGCCAATATGGTTTTGCACTGAAAAATTAATAGGTCATGCCATAACTTCAGATCTCTCACTCTCTCCCTTTGGCACACATTTTTCTACTGGTTTTCCAGTTGTCTCAGGAAGGAGATGAAGACCACGTGCAACAGTGGGAAAAGCACCCCAAAGTTAGAGCTGAGGCAGAAAGGTGCACTGGATTTCAGATTCTTCTGTGGTTTGTTAATGACAGCAAGTAAACCCATCACAACATCTTTCTCTTTCATAAAGGCAATTTCAGCACAAAAGGCTGATAAGTAGTAAAAGAAACCTATTGGATCTGCTTATTGTTTTGGTAATATGTTACACAAATACAGATCTGAAACTGTTACCTTTTTTTGTGACTTAGAAATGTCTGTAATAATTTCATACTGACTCATCAAGACACAACCCGGTCTGGGTTCCCAGAAGGCACAGATTTCTTTAACAAAAAGTGAGCTGAGACGTTTTCTGCTTTGGAACTAGTAAGCTGATTTCTGACTGGCAAACCTGTGACTGAAGGTACAATTCAATGAGAGGGTCAGATTATTGTTGCTGCAAGTGGAGGAACAATGATAGAATTACTATTATGCTACAAGTATAATTACTACAACTCATCTCCTGTTTGAAAATTAAACTCCGTTTCTAGGCCTTTTTGAGATCAGGCAAAATGAAGGAGAATGTTCAGGGATCTAAATATTTCTAAAGAAGTCATCAGACTCAATTAATTCCCCAATGTCTTAACTGCATTTTATAATTTATGGGCTTCAGATCAACTATTGCCGAAGTCATTGACTGTAATGGGAGCCGAATTAGTATCTGAAAGTAGATAGGTGTGTGTCAGAAAAGACAAACAGACGGCTCAACAAAAAAGAACCAGGCAAGGCCAAAGGCTCCTTTTCCGTGTAACTCAGTTCACTTCACCTCACCATTGTGTGGTGATTTATTGAAATTTCACCCCAGAGAGAGTCAGCATTTCACAGCCTGGCTTTGGACAGCAGGTAGAGACAGTAGGCAAAGCATCATGCTGCCTCCTGTACCCCAGTGTCCCACCCAGGGAGGAACGCTCCTCCAAGGTGCAGTGATCCTACCACCAGGTAGCTACATTACAAGGCTTAAAGCAGGGAGCTTCCATTGCCTTGAAGAAGTACTTCTTAAGTGTTAGACAAATGCAGGTACAGCAGTGACACTTCTGCAGTCTCATTTCAGAGTCACCTCATGCAGAGTTCTCTCAAATCAAGAACATTACAGCATTACTTTAATAATAAAGGACTTAAAAGATGGGGATCACAATCTTTAAAAGAGCAATCTGTACGAATAGCTGCCTGTGGTACCTGTTTGCTGATACTCCCTTCTCAACCTGAGGAAAACAGAGTGGGTACACTGACCTTTCAGAATGAGCCTTGAAGATCTCGTAACATGCAAACCTCAATCAATATGTTACACTTGAACACTGACAAATGTTCAGCAAATACAAGTCAGAAGCAAACATTTATTCATGACTTAAAGATATCTTTAATAATGTATCTCTGTATCATGTCTCAGCAAGACATAATCAGAGCTGAAAAAGGGATAGTACTCAAAACAAAGCCCAAAGCAAAGAAAAAATAGGTTTCCCCAGTCCCTGCTGGAATATTCAAAAACTCTTACTCTACCTTTATACCTCCACACCACGATTGTTGTTCCTTGGATGCAGAAGATTCGGACTTGAATGAGGATCGGTCAACCGGCAGGACCGTGTTGTATGAGAAAAACTGAGTGTTTTCTTTTGATGAACTCTCCATGATGATGCCCCTCACCTCTAAACCATAAAACAAAACATGGAGAACACTTTAAAAGGGCATCCTATTAGCTCAGCCTCAAAAGCTCGTCATGTGACAGCAACACCCCGCTGTACTGTTTTCCCTACAACAGCAATTAGCAAACTTGACAACAGAATCTGACTAGAGCGCTGGATGTTTAATTATGGAAATATGTGATCCACTTGCCTATAATAATGAAGATTAAATCATACTCAGCAAAGAGCAATCATCTGTCATCAATGTGGCTTCGCTGAATATTTGACCAAGCACTGCTGGCAGACAAAATGAGGCTTGTTAACATTTTAAACATCTCTGGAGTCTATATGTAAGCTCATGTCTCTAGATGTGACCACGTCTGCAGATTTCTCAGAGCTGATCTCTGAATTTCCCATATATCTAGGACATTAAGTAATTGGATCAAAGGAAACTAGCCTGGTTAACGAGGAGCCTGAATTGTTTTAGATTGAAACATTAACTCTAATCGTCTGATGTTAGCTAATGAGTTACACAAGAACAAAGAGGTTTAGTTCCTTTCACCATTTTAGACAGAGCCTTATGGCTCAGTGATCAATTGACACAGGAAAAAAATGTGAATTTGCTTCTTTGCAGGTAAAGACAAAGAAATAAAGAAAACCTAAATAGTACACTCTGTGTACTGTCTACACCAGTCATTCTTAACTACTAACATACTGCAGTACTTTGTCCTTCATTTAAATCTCTAAATCAGATCTGAGAATGTTTATGAAATCAGCTTCCGTGTTCACTTGTAAGCAGCACTATGTTTCATAGAACTGCTGGCTGAAAATACCAAGTGGGGAAATTCTTATTCTTCTATGTTTGTCTAAATGCATAGATCCTCGTAAGTTAAAAGCAGATATGGCTTTATGTGTATGCACATGCACGTGCCTTCATGGCTTCCCAGGAGACTCTGTAGCAGGGACTTGTGCTTCCAGAGATGTAGAGTGATAGTAAGAAGTATTTCTGGATGCCAAGATCTGCTGGTGCAAATACATGCCTAGGCTCTGTCCACATACATACAAGGCAAAAAGACTGTGGCTGCACTACCAACGTTTCCGCAGGAGATGTCTCCATCACATTAGATGAAATAAGGGCTACTGAATACATCTAAGAGAAATCTTTGCACTTGCCACTGCCTCGAGAGGACATGGATGCATTTTCTTATTGGCACTAGTGTGTATACAGATGTTTTTAAAAGCAAAATAAGAACGGTCGTGCTTGCTGAACAAAGCTTGCAGAAAGCCTGCTCCTGCTCTGCTGTAGCATTTCTTAGGATCTTGGGAAAAGCTGTGCTGTCTCCCTGTGCTCTGCTTCCACACTTGTGCAACGGGGAGCGACAGCATGCACCTTACAGCACTAATGTAAGGATAAACGCATTCAAACCTGTGAACGTAGGCATGACACGCAAAAGGTATGCTGCTGTCTAAGCATATCAAAGAGCCTCCAGCTTAAGCTTTGAAATGCTCTGCCTATTGGTACTAGAGCAACCTAGGAATGAGAAAACAAACAATTGAAAGTCGAAAACATCTGATACGCAGCTGAGCGAATTGTTCTTATCTCTGAGCAAAGCAGCATCTAACTAGGGACGGTCCAGTGGAAGAGCAGAGAGCCTGTACAGCCTCCTTCACTGCACCCCATAGACCTCGCCGACAAAGGGAAAAGAGAGGTGCAGTGTGGAGTTGTGAAGCTGGAGTATGATACACCAATGCTTGACAGCAGCACACCTGAACTGGTACAACTCTCAGATGGAGAGCAGAGTTTAAACAAAACTTGCAGTTAGCAGTATAAAAACTATTACAAGAATTATTAACACTTATTATCTGGGTCAGAACATCAAATGGACGTGTGCTAGAAAGGACTAACAGCCACAGTCTGACAAGGCTCAGTTGTTCCTGTGGCATGGCTTGAATGAGGTCAGTAGTTTTCAGGCATCTCAGAGCATCATTTCAGTTACCCTGACAATGCCTCTGAGAGAAATTCTTAACAAAAGAGAGAGCACAGCAGTGTGCTCTGTGGCACCACAGCCCGACGTAAGACCAGCTTTACTCTTTTCCTCTTTTGTGCAACCAGCACACAAATATGAGTGTTTCAATTCAAGCACAAAATGGCCCTGTGCCACTCAAACACAGTTTGGCTCCATTAGTATTATACTGGGAGTGTTTGTAATACACTGCCAACAGCACTGGGAAGTCAGACATGGCTCTAGTTTTATCCAAGCAGATACCTGGCTGGCAAGTATGGTCTCTCACTGACTTAGGTAAAGTGATAGTCAGTGGGATTTGCCCTGTCTTGGATACCACATTTCTGCAGTGCTGTGAAACACGGGGACAGCTCTTCCTTTCCAGCTGTGACAGGAATGCCAGGAAAATATAACCATAGAGTCATAGCATTGTTCAGGTTGGAAAAGACCTTCAGCATCACAGAGTACATCTCTTACCCTAGTACTGATAGGTCACCACTAAACCATGTCCCTAAGTGCTGTGTCTACACATCTTTTAAATACCTCCAGAGATGGTGACTAACCACTTCCTTGAGCAGCCTATTCCAGTGCTTGACAACCTTTTTGTTAAAGAAATTTTTACTCATACCCTATATACAGCTCCCATGCTACTTGAGAGAGGAGACTGATATCCACATTGCTGCAACCTCCTTTCTGGTAGTTGTGAAGGAGAGACCTCATCACTCTCTACTTCTCCTCCAGACTAAACAATACAAGTTCCCTCAGCCACTCCTTGCAAGACTTGTGCTTTAGAGCCTCCAGCACCTCAACATCCTTCTTGGAGTGATGAGCTTGAAACTGAACACTGTATCTGAGGTGCTGATCAAAGGGTGACAATCACTTCTCTAGTCCTGGTGGTCACATTGTTTCTGATACCAGCCATGATGCTGTTGGCCTTCGTGGATACCTGAGCACACTGCTGGCTTGCGTTCAGTTGGCTGTCAACCAATACTCTCAGGTCCTTGTCTGTTGCACAGCTTTTCAGTCACTCTTCCCCCCAAGCCTGCAGTGTTTCATGGGCTTGTTGTGACCCAGGTGCAAGACCTGGCACTTGGCTTCATTGAACCTCATGCAGCTGCCCCAACTCATTGATCCAACTTGTATGGATTCCTCTCCAGAGTATTCCTTCCTTTGGATTATGAGGGCTTCATTTTGCTCCCTGTCTTCAGGCTCAGGAGGTGGAGCACTCAGAGACAACTTGACTTACTATTAAAGACTGAGCCTTTTCCTCATCCTTGGTGACTATGCTTCCCCCAGCATGCAATAAAGGATGGAGTCTCTCCTTAGTCCTCTTTTTGTTGCTAATTTATAGAACCATTTTTTGTTGTCTTTTGAGGTAGTAGCCAGATTAATTCTATCTGGGCTTTGGCTCTTGTCATTTTCTCCCTGCGTAACCTCCTGAGTGGCCTGCCCCTTCTTCCAGAGACCACAAGCTCTGACTTTTTCCCGTGAGTTCCAGTCAAATCTCCCCACTGAGCCAGGATGGTCATCTCTCCTACCCACTCATCTTTCAGCACATGGGGAGAGCCTGTTCCTGCACCCTTAGGAGCTCCTTCCTGCAGAATGTCCAGCCTTCCCAGACACCTCTGCCCTTCAAGACTGCCTCACAGGGGACTGTAAACTAGGCTCCCAAATGGGCTGAAGTCAGCCCTCTGAGAGCCCAAGGTGGCAGTTCTGCTGACTTCCCTTCCTTCTCCAAGAATCAAACACTTGTAACTTTGTGACCACTGTGTCCAAGTCAGCCTCCACCATCACATCGCCCACAAGTCCTTCTCTGCTCACAAACAACAAGTCACGTAGGATGCCTTCCCTAGTTGGCTCACTCACCAGCTATGCCAGAAGTTATCTTCCACACACTCCAGGAACTTTCTAGGCTATTTTCTCTCTGCTGTATTCTATTTCTTGTTGACCTCTGGTAAGCTGAAGTTCCCCACAAAGACTAGTGACTCTCAGACTTCTCCCAGGTGCTTGTGGAATACTTCATCTGCCTCTTTATCCTGTTTGGGTGGTCTGTAACAAAACCCCACCATAATATCTGCCTCATTGGTTTTCCCTCTGGTTCCTATGATAAACACTCAACTCTATTTTCACCATCATTAAGCTCAAGGAGATTAAAACAATGTCTAATTACAGGGCTATGCCACCACCTCTCTATCCTTGCCTATCCTTTCTGAAGAGTTTGTAGGCATACACTGCAGCATGCCAGTTGGCCTTCATCACATCTACAATACCTGATCAAGTCCAGGTGGGTGATGCTGCCCTAAGGACAGCTGCTGGCCATGCTTACACCTTCTTCCTGTCTTTCACTGGAGCTCATAGCTGGAGCTGTGACCCCTTCTTACATTCCTGGCCACAGCCAGCTGGGGTGCAGAAGCCTGCTCTGTGGCTCTTTCTGTCCCACCAAAAGCATGCCAGATAACTCACCCATGATACTGCCTGGGTGGCAGCGGTGCTCCCGAGGGATGGCATGTGGGGCTGTCCACCATGGTCAGGTCCAAGGATAAGCCTGTTCCTGAGCATGCATACAGCAGGCTGAGACACACTCATGCAGTTCTCAAAGCACCCCTTCACCCATTCGAACTCCAGGCAATGAAAAAAAGTCCTTCCCCCCCACTGGAAACTCCTCCACTCTGCAGTAAGCCTCCTTAGACATGCTTTCATTGTGTGTCAGACCACAAACGCAGGAGCTGCACTTGCTAGAACAGGTGGACACAGGAGCTCAGCACAGAGACTGTTTAACCCAGAACCCAGTTCAAAGACATTCTCCCTAAATGGCAGCTCAACAAAGAGAAGAAGAAAAGCCAAGACTTACCTGGCAGCTGAAATCTCCAAAGATGGTGCCTACCACATATTGTAGGTAAGCTCCCTCTATGGCTTATGTATTCCCACACATGCATGCATGGGCACCAGCCCCAGCGTAGAAGCAGGAGAAATTGGAGAGGAAAAAAGCACCTCTTAAAGCACCTCTTAGAAATTACCCTGTCTGTGGTACATCTTTATACTGGAGGTAGAGAAAGGAAAAAGCATAAGGGTGGGGGAACTTGTTTGGTCTCTTGTTTCACCTGAGCACTTGATATTCTTTTCACTCCCATCCTCCTCCCCCCACCTCCTCACTTTCTTCTTCCTTTCTGCCCTCCTATGAACTCCAGGACACGGGGCACACAGGCAAAGCAAGGATTCCGGGTGCCCTGGCTGGAAACCCCGAAGAGCATCTAAGCTCTCCCGGGGGTAATTTTCTTTTTAAGTTGCTGTGAGCTTGATGGGGCATGTGACAAAGCTTTGTGGAGAGGAAAAAAAATAAAGTCCTGACCTTAATTGCTTATTCCCAGGAAATGAAAGATTTCAAGGAAGAATGGCCCAGAAAAAAAAAAAACAAACCAAACAACAAACCGAGGTGCACGTGGGTGAAGACAGGACGTGGGGTGAGCAAGTGATTGACAAAACTTTCCCATCGAGACCCTGATCTTTCCCTTTGTACCCAACAGCCTCAGGGTAAAGTCCCCATCAACATGATGTAAAAGCAGAACGAAAAGACTCATTAAAAGATAGAATTGCGGGGGAGAGTCAGTCAAGTCCTTTGCCACCATGAAAGGAAACTTTTGCAGACTTCACTCCCACCCTGTGTTTGAACCAGCGTTTATTTGCAAGCTTGTATGGAAGTGAAGAACGTGACCAGTTCCCAATTCAGTTATTTGAGTTGGAGAGGCTATAAATCCTGTGTCTTCTACCAACCTGTGAGCTTTAATTATATGAACAAAGAAGGTATTAAAACCATAAATTCTTCCTCCTTTCCCCTTCTTGTTCTTTCCCAGCCTCTGAGGCAGAGTATGTTCCCATGGCAGCTAAAAGGTCATTGACACCTAAAGCAGTGCCATGCCCAGCAGCGCCTTGAAACAGGCTTCTACTTTTCTAGATTTAAGACAAATTATTATCCCTTCCTTCATTATACCTCCATTTTGGGTTCTGGAATTTTGTTCCGCTCTGTGTAGCTCACATTTTGTACTTTAATGTGTATTCTATCCGTACTTGGCAGGTTTGGAAACTTGGAAATCTCTTTTCTCCTTTTCTGAGAGATATCAGGGTGCATAACAGTCCACCAGAGTTAGCCATTATGAGCATTAGTGATTATGAGTTCTTTCAGCCTGTTTCAGAGAACAACTTCCAGCTTGCTTCCTTCAGTTATTAAGAAAACTGAATTTACACAATGTGGGATGTGTGCTAGTTTTGCCTGACCTTTAATCTTTGTTGCTGACCTTGCTGCCTTGTGGTGACACAAGCACCAGTTATTCTGCCACTGGTGGCCTTCGCCACACTGCCCCTTCAAATAGCTGATGCTCATGTTTGGGTTCATAAATTCTTTATGTAACTCCCTTTCATGTAATCCTCCAAGACCCTATCATGTTACAAATAACATCAGCGAACACCAGGGCATGGTGCTCTACCCTTAGAGGAAGATACCTAAAAAAAACTTGTTCTGCAGTTTAAGATGAAGCAGTGCTTTGAAGAATGAGGCTCACATGACTTAGTGCAATCTCAGCTTGCCTGGATTTTTGGTTCATTGTAAAACCCCATCATCAGCTTTCTATCACAGTTGGACTTGTACTGGAATTTTTTAAAAGAACCTTTGCTGACTTCTTTCTAAGTGCAGATAATATCTTAACTAGAACTTTATGAGAACGACCCTGGGAAGAGGCATTTTTCACCATGGAAAGTTTTCTTACACCTTCCAGAAAAGCATCACCACTGCTTTATTAGCTTGTCACAGCAGTTCCACAGAAACAATCTTATTTATGTCCTGCTTTACAATATTTTTCCAGATGCTCAGAGTAAATGGATGCAAGATCCTCACTAAAACTCGGTGAGTTCATCTGGCAGAGAAGAACGTCTCATCTAGGCAGAATTTATTAGCCTCCCAGGCCTCCAGGCCATGGGTATCACATGGGAAAACGACGCAGTACACCGCCTACTAGAATTTACTAACCAGAACTGAGACAGGTAAAACAAATCACCACCAGTTCCAAGACAAGATGTGTTGCCTCTCGTGTGGCACCTTTCAGTGCCTCTCACAGGCACGTCCCAAGCACAGGGACACAAAAGTCACTGGAAGCTCGATAGACAATCAATCAGACAATAAAGGTTAAAAGAAATTGCTTACTTATATATACTTATTCTATAATTGAATCAAGCCTTTTGAAGTAGCTACAGGACAAAGAACCAGACTAAAGCCTGTTCCTTGATGCCTGTTCCTATTTGCTTTGCATTCCTACTTTGTATTAGTTACAGGAAATTAGAAGCCAGACCACCTTCATTTCTAAAGCACAGGGTTAAATTACTTACATTTGCAAAGCCTAGTCTTGCCATGGTGAATAGCTGTGACAAGAGTAATCTTGATTCATAGATGTGTCAATACAGTAAGAAGCCAGATGCTTTGTGGGGCAGTCTTTAAACTATCCAACAATGACAGATCTCTGAGGTGCAGCTCCAGGGAACCACTTGCTTCCTCTTCTATGGACAAATATTAACCTTCTAAGGTCTCAAAAACTTCACCCAGTGTTCAGCAGCATGAAACCTTTTCCCTTGTAAAAAACTTCACCATCTCACCCATATTCTAAGAGGCTTATCTAAATCATAAAATTAAAAATCAATTTTACACAAAGATCGGAATACACAGGTAACAGCTGCCAAAGAAACATCCATCTGACAGAAGGAATACAGTGCCTTTTTTTACAAGAAGGAAACCAATGCATAAATGGATTTTGGTAGACCACATCTCCTTAAAATCTTAACTGACATGCTCTCTATGGTCCAACAGAGAACACACTCCCAAGCCTTACACTGTGCTGTAAAGCAGAGATATGTAGAAACTCTTAGTCTGAGTTCTCAGCTACTCAGACTGACATTTGGCCAAGGCTCCTTTAATTTTTATGCTATCATGTAAAAACTTTAGTCCTGAGCTGATCTGCTCTGCCTGGAACAACTCATAGAAAAGAAGAGCCAGTCATGGCAGCAACTGCTTCCGGCCCGACATTTTCCTGTTGCAATTATCTCCCAAATCCCTGGGGAACTCAGCACAGAAGCTAAGATGCTGCAGACAATACCAAGAGAGTTGGCTATGCAGTAATACATTTAAAGGAGAGGAAGTGAGCCATTCATGTTTGTTCAAAGTCATGCAGTAAGCTGGTGCAGAGCTCAGCAAGAAGTCAGAGATGCCCAAGGCATCCCAGCACTCTCGAGTCTGGAAAGGCCAGAATAAAGCATGGCATCTTACAAGCAGCTGTTTTTTTTTCAAAGGAACGCCTCTGAGTACTTCAATTTTAGTATAATTGAACTTTTATAAGTCATTAAAACAAACAAACAAACAAAACCCCACACCAGACTTCTCCTAGCTTCAATTAGTTGTTTAATGTGTAATGTAGAGTCAATGATAAGCAGGTGCAGTAAAGATACTTACAGTTAGCTAAGAAAGCAATCCGGTTTCACTGTCTGGTCTGCTCCTATGGATTCATTATTTCTTGACATCAATTCTCCTCTTCTTTTTGTGGCCAGTCCTAAGAATACACTTGGTACAAACGTAAGAAGTCTTAGTACCCTGAGATGCTCATCAAGCTCTTTGTGACATTCAGATTGTAAACCTCTTCCATAAAACAGGAAAACTGACTTTTAAAAACAGCAGTTGAAGTAAATGTGTTTACTGCACTCCAACTATATAACAATAGGAGCTTTCCTACGCATGCTGGATGCTTGAGGTAGCCTACAGGAGCATGCTCAATGTCTCTAGATTACCTTGACAGCACTTGCAGAAAGTGACCTGGCAGGTCAAAGAGCCAGGAGGATTTCCTTCCCAAATCATTGGTAGAAAACCCTCAAGTTACGGACAGATGGATTTTGACTACAGGTTTCAAGAGAAGTAACATGACTTATTCTGGGTAAAGATGCCCCTGCTTATTGCAGGTGGGTTGGACTAGCTGATCTTTAAAGGGCTCTGCCAATGCAAACCATTCTATGATTCTATGAAACTATTCTACACTTAGACAGCAGACTGTGAAAGATCCCAGTGACTCCTGTGAAACCCAGCACCAAGGGCTACAACAAGAAGGATGAATGAGCAGTCCAGTGACACATCTGTTTGGGCATTTGTACCCTCTGGAGCTTTGGGGAGAACTTCAATTTAGAACAATGTAATAAGAGAAGCTGGAATTTGCCCAGCCACTAGGGATTAATAACATTAATCTTAATAAAACCCCATAGCACTTTCTGTAATGCAAATAAGTTCTTTGAAGTAAGCTTAAACCCTAAGATTTTGGCTAGAAATGTGGAAAAATAAGGTGCAAAGAATTTAACAGAAGAGTTGATTACACAGAGGGTGTCGACTTTGTAGACTATGATGCCTTTAGCAAGCACAGTAATAAACAATCACCATGTGCAAGATTGTGAAGCAATTTACCAGCAACCACAAAAGTCACTGCAAATGAAGCCACTGTGCAGATCAAACAGCAGATTTCTGCTTTGTATTTTCTGGTCGCAGATGTTGCAGCAGCCTTTTACCTGCATCAGACTTTCAAATCATTACAACTGTGACTGTCCCAGGTCATTTAGTGATCATAACTACGCATTAAAACCTTAGGTAAAACTTTAAACTTGAGGGGTTTTGCCCTGTGGCTCATTAATTAATGCAATGTTAGTATCACCCCTAGCTGTGAAGGTGGTCTACAAAGTAGCTGGCTTCAACAGTTTCATTCTCAGCATGCCAGGTTTTTGGGATCTCAGTGCAAAGTGGCTAAAGATCTCCCTGTACTGGTGGCTACCCTAGAGCTACAGCCCCCTCATCAGACAGGTAGTACCTGGAAGCTATGCATCTGCCAAAGTCCTTTGTTATCCTACCCCTACATGAATCACTTATAACATCCAAGGAGTCAGTGGTGGCATGGGGGATAATGTTGATCTCCACAGGATATTGGTGAGATAATACTGGTGAGAGTCTCCTTCTCTGGAGACTTTCAAGACCCATCTGGATGTGTTCCTGTGCAACCTTGGCTAGATTCTATGGTCTGGCAGGGGGGTTGGACTCAATGCTCTATGGAGGTCCCTTCCAACCCCTAACATCCTGTGAATCAAGGAAACATTAAAGAAAGTATTGCAAAACAGCACCAACAATTCTCTTGAGATATCTATTTTTAGTGAAGCAAGTGTAAGTAATTTTAGGCAAGTGGCTTTGCCGAGGCAGTTGAGAGTAATTTGAACACCTGGAAAATGCAACATTTAATCGAGCTGCTACTGATTGTGCATCACTGCCTCCTTTATGTTCTACCAGAACCCCAGCAGAGGCATGCTTATGTGTGGTCTCATTAGCTGATTGACTGTGTCTGCTCTGTGTTTTATCGCTCGTCTCTTCCCATGGGAACCTCTTGCTGTTTGAAGTGCTCTAGAGAGAGTGTGGTGTTCTTCAAAGACAAATACATTCTTTACCTTGGTAGTCTCTACACTTTGTGAAAAAGAGAAATGAAGGAAAAGCGTTTTAATGCACTACTCCAGTTGTTTGCTCCTCTGTGGGCAGCTGTGAATCTCTGGATCAAATAATTCCATGCTGTGGGTTTATTAAGTGCCTGGGATAGACCAGCTGCAGGTTTATAAAGAGCTCCAATAGAGCAGGAATAACCATATTTTATGTTTGTACTAATATCTTTCTAACCATTGCCTGGTGCAAATTTCCTTACATTTTTGCCATTCAGAGCTTAAGCCAAACAAACTTGTGGGACACAATCAGAGCTTAGGGCAGACAAACTGGTGTGACTAGAAAACAAACAGTCAGACATGCAGCTGATGTTTTCCCATATTTTGAAATTAAGGAATTTTTAAGTTATAAGTATTTCAATACTCAATTGACCAAGATAATTACAGGCACCAGTACAGCTTGGGAGCCACCCTGCTGGAAAGCAGTTCCATGGAGAAAGACCTTAGAGTCCTGGTGGACAGCTCCTGCATGGGCCAGCAATGTGCCCTTGTGGCCAGGAGAGCCGTGCATCAGGAAAAGTGCAGCCAGCAGGGCTAGGGAGGTTCTTCTACTCCTCTGCCCTCGTTAGACCACACCTGGAATACTGTGTCTAGTTCAAGAGAGACAGGGACCTGCTGATGAGAGCCACGAGGATAACTGGGGGGAGCTTGGGCATCTCCCCCACAAAGAGAGACTGAGAAACCTGGAGCTGTTGAGTCCGGAAAAGACCGAAAGGAGATCTGATCAATGTGTACAAATATCTGAGGGGTGGGTGTCAAGCGTCTGGGGCCAATCTCGTTTTGGTGGTCAGCAGCAATAAGACAAGGATCAAGAGCTACAAAATGGAGCACAGAAGGTTTCACCTTAACATGAGGAGAAACTTCTTTCCAGTGAGGGTGACAGAGCCCTGGAGCAGGCTGCCCAGAGAGGCTGTGGAGTCTCCTTCTCTAGAGACTTTCAAAACCTGCTTGGATGCANTTTCTATTATAATTGAAATTGTAGTTTTTTGAAATTATAAATTTGATTAAAATCCAAACTAAAGCAAAGCAAAGACCAGTTAGATGTCAATCCTAGCCCACGTATTAGACTAGCAGAGTCTCCCACTGGAGAATGACAGCACACTTACCAACACAATCAGCACAAAATGGGCTTCACTCACAGATTAGAAAAGCAACAACGACCAACCAACCAAAAACACCCAACCAGCAGGTACAGTATAGAATCACAGAATCATTAAGCTTGGAAAAGACCTCTGATGTCCCACTTGAACAGATGATATCTGTGATTAACAAGGTTAAGGTAACATAAGGTAACAGGGTGAAGGTAAGCATTAGTCACCCTGTATTACCATGGCTGAATAGTGCCATGTAATATAGACCACAGTCAATCAGTATGGTCTGTATTAATTGGATTGAAAAGTACACAGCTGGTAAACACTGAAATATTGCTGGCCATTAAAGAAGGATGTTTATAAAGAGGCCATTCACAGACTGGTTCAGTCAAACAGAATTTAGTATTGGATTTATTATGACCTGAAACAGACCAGCAGAATCCTGCACTTTAAGCAGCAGGTAATGGGATGCCACTGAAGGTTAGCATGGGTCCCTAACAAGTGCTAAGCAGGGCTGATGNGTATGCAGCCATTTCAAATGAGACAATTGATGAAGTCTCCAGATCTTTGATGAAAGTAGGTAATAAAACCTTAAAAATTGGGAAATTTTTTGACAGTGTAAGATACATTTTAAAATANCAACCAGCAGGTACAGTATAGAATCACAGAATCATTAAGCTTGGAAAAGACCTCTGATGTCCCACTTGAACAGATGATATCTGTGATTAACAAGGTTAAGGTAACATAAGGTAACAGGGTGAAGGTAAGCATTAGTCACCCTGTATTACCATGGCTGAATAGTGCCATGTAATATAGACCACAGTCAATCAGTATGGTCTGTATTAATTGGATTGAAAAGTACACAGCTGGTAAACACTGAAATATTGCTGGCCATTAAAGAAGGATGTTTATAAAGAGGCCATTCACAGACTGGTTCAGTCAAACAGAATTTAGTATTGGATTTATTATGACCTGAAACAGACCAGCAGAATCCTGCACTTTAAGCAGCAGGTAATGGGATGCCACTGAAGGTTAGCATGGGTCCCTAACAAGTGCTAAGCAGGGCTGATGGATAAAATGGTAACTGAATACATACCAGCTTTACTGGATTGCAGTCAGAGCTTGAGGAGGCCACAGGTCGTTTGCAGTCTGGTGCTTAAACAAAACTGGATACTGAAGGCAAATTTGTTCAATAAAGGAAAAGGAAACACAATAAGCAGGATACCACAGAATTCTATTTATGTTGTACATTTGTCTTCACATTGCAACATCCACATTGTTCATTTTGTGACAAGTATTCCGAGTAGTTCTGAATACATATTTACCGTATCATACATTTTAACAAGAGGCACTTCCAGTAATTCTGGCAAAAAGGAGCTTCATTATAGTGTCTAACTTACAAAACAGTAAAAATAAATAATGTTTATCTAAAAGATTTTTTTTCTGTACAGAATCTATTTTGTACAAAACATTTATCAACCATTAACTGAATCACTTAACAAATACCTGTGAAGAGAATATATTAAGTATTGCTACATGTATTGGAGTGCAAGATACTAGTGAAAGGAAAAGAGTTATTCTCTTTATGAAAAATCACCTAAAAACACGAGGCCTTGTTCCTGAAGTGTTCAGAGAGGAGAAGCTTGGTTATAACAGTATCAACAATATATAAATATAAATTAATGTGTGTAGTACTTAGTGAAAAGAACACTGTGTTAAAAACCAGCGTGTACAAACCCTAAACAAGATGGCACTTTTCTGCATTGCCACTTTGGCTGGCAGTTGCTTCTTAAAATATTGCTTCAAAAGAACTATAAAGGTACACAAAAACCTTTTCAAAGAGCCTTATAAAATGACATTTCTGCCCCCCCGCCTTTCCCTCACCTTTCGGAGTGCAAAAAAGGTAAAGAGGTTTAATTTTGAAGCACATGGCCGACTTGTGAAGACTCGCTACTCGAGCCCAGTCTGACGGAGCGCCGTAAAAATCATTCTGTCCACGGCACGGGACCTTGAGGTCAGGATGACCTTGTATCAGAGCAGGATGTAAGGTGACCAAATTTTTACCAAATTCCTCAGTGTATTCAACTGAACTTCCAGGGGCAGGATGCAAGGTGACCAAATTCAACCAAATGACTTGATGCTTTCAGTCAAACTTCATGGGACAGCATATAAAGTGGCCAACTTTGACCAAATTGCCATCTATTTTCAGTCAAACCTCACAGGACAGGATGCAAGGTGGCCAGATTCAACCCAATTCCTCAGTGTTTTCTGCAGTAAAAGCCCCTTTAGTTGGCCTTCTGTGAATTTGAAAATACCAAATGTGCATGATTTGAGCCCCACATCTGGTGGTGGGGTTCAAATGCTTCAGTTATACCAACAGTCCAAAAATGGTCATCTCAGGAGAGTTTTGACCTTGCTGGATTAATTTCCTGATTATTTTCACCAAAAAACGGAATTACTGTTTTTAAGCCACACCTACATGTTCTACATATTTGCACATTGTTACCCAGGTAGCCAAACTCTACTGGAAAACAAATACTCTTGGATCTTACAGCTTCCACAACCAGAGGCAAAAGTTGCAAAATGTGGTTTGGCTGGACAATGTCCTAGATACTCTTCCTCCAAAAACACTAAAAAGAAAAGAAAACCAACCCAAACGTGCCACCCATCAGCAAAAATGTTAACCTGTTAAACAAACACAACCTACAGCAAGAATCACAGCTTTTTAAAAACTGAACTGGAATTACTTTCCACCATGCAATCACCTTCTACAGCTCACTCGAGAGAATAAAACAACAACAAACCCCAAACCTTTATGAAAGGAATGACCCAACCTATGCCAGCATGGGAGACACATTAAAAATGCCACCAACATCACACAGCAGTTACTAACTCTGTCTTTGATCTCTTAGGGTACCAGCTGCAGTAAGTGTGTTGAGTTTATAAACGCCTCAAAATGGAAAGTTTGCACTCAAATAACAGAGTTCCATTGTGTGAGGAATTTTGGCAAGATAACTTCAACAGGCAAGAGGCTTTCTACCTAAAGTGTTATGCAGGCACATAGCAACTCCCTAACTCTTCTCTCTCTGATCAGATTACAAATCCCTTTATTTGCTTGGATGAAAGCACAGGGGCAAAACGATTAGCAGATGAAAAATTACCAGAGGAGAAAAAACAAACCACAATTAGTTCTTCTCTAAATAAATATTTTGAAGAAAAGAACATTTGCTAATTCACATTAATCATTGGTAAGTGTTCACTGTGGCAAAGGTAGACATCATTAGGAAGCAGAACAGCTAACCCACTGCCTGAGGGCTGTTTCTCTGAGGAAGCCATGGCAGGCCGGAGACAGAGTTGGATTACATGACTCCATCTTATTTCTCCAGCTACTTGGAAAACAGCCCTCTGAAATTTGGTGTTTGTTCTTTGCCTCTCACTGGTTCCTCCTTGCATGCCATGCTGCCCAGGACTCCATGCTGTACGTGGGCCAGCAGTGCAGGCTCAATTCCCTCTGCAAGCCAGAGCAAAAGTAAACTAGCACATATTTGCCTCACTGAGGCCACAACACGTGCTGTGTTTTGCTCATTTAATCTGATTTCTACAGCTTTTGAATAGAGATGATAGAATTCAGTCATAAAAGCACGCATGGTCTGCAGGCGTGGAAAAGTCCTTTATATTTGCTCTTACGCTTCCCCATAGGCAGGAAAGAGAAATATTTGAATTTGCCCATCTAATTCACTGCTGGGGACACACCACCTTCCTCAGCTCCAGACTTGAGCGGTGCTCCTTGCTGCAAACAGATCCCGTATGTCCTCCACATCAGAATGGTGCCCCATTCCCACACCTCGGACGTACTGCAAGCATGGCTTTGGAAGTAAGAAACAACAGGGATGATCTAGCCACCTAAAAAACCTGACTAAAATCAATGGGGTTTTTTTCCCCTCCTTTCACAGCAAGCAAAGTTTTCTTTAATGAGGAAGAATTAAACTACTTCAGTCAAAATTTCTTCGTTTATTGTTGCCTTCCAGAAAGAAGAGTTTTGCCCATGCAAGCACTTGGGTTACGTTTTGCATAGAGCTCAAGTGATGCTGGCAGGCTTTCAGACTGCAAAAGGCTTAGTGTTGTTTGAATTTTATTAAAGAAGTACTGTTAACTAGATTGAGCTTTTGCCCCCTTTTGTCACTGTGAACATAGCCCCTGCAGAAACGTATGCACACTTTTCTGACCACAGGCTCCTCAGGAGCTTGCATTGTCCTAAGAATTCAGGCAGATTCTCACATAGGTGATGTCTGCATCCTACTGGGGAGGAGTGATGTATTTTTCATCAAGAGAACACCTGCCTGTCTTGAAAATCCCACTAATGGCCTCTGAATAAATTATAATTAGGATGTAAATGGGGGATAACTCTCACTCTGCTCCCTCCAACACTGGGATTCAATAACTACCACAGCAGGGGCTGTAATCCTGCTTTGATTTGCCTCCAGAGGAATGTTGTTTTGCTAAATGGAAGTGATGAAATCCAAAGAAAGATTTATCGATGAAGTTCACGGAAAGACTTATCACAGTAAGTTGCTATCTCACTCTAATTCAAGTTTGCTTCTGACAATCAGGGATTTTTTGGCTAGCTCTTCCAATGGCTGCTTAAGACAGCTGCCATCTAATTCCAGTTATTCCCTCATCTGTTCTAAAACACTGAACATGCATTTTCTTCAGGAGACTTGGACACTGTTACTGGTTGATTCACCCTCGGCAAGGGGAACTATTATCTTCCCTTGAATGCTGTCACCATTTTGACTGATGCTGCAACATCAATTTGTAATTTATACCCCAGAAACTTCATAGTTACTCCACTGAAGTGGGACTACATTTGATTTTGAAAGAAAATTAAATGTGTTGCACAAATTCTGTTTCACACTGGACTACAATTTTTTTTCCTATGAATTGCAAGTTTGGCTTTCTGCTTGCATGTCTACAACTCCATCATCTCAAGAACTAATTAACACCACTGGTGTGCTTACAGCTGAGGGCTCTCAGGCCAACGTCCAGGTCAAAGACTTGGAAAAGCAAGTAACCCTCCATTCCTGCTTCTCAGCTGTGATGCTTTCAGCACACCTGGGAGATGCATGTTCTCCTCTCTGGGCATGTCTCTCAATCCAATCTTCCACCCACCACAGCTCAAGAAACTTCTGTATTCATCTTTAAATTCAAACTTTTCTTGCTTAAACACATAATGCTGGAACAGCTCAACCATAAAAGTAGTGGCAGAAGTAATAGCAATTATTATACTTTGTTAATGAATTACAAGTTTTCCAAGTCAAAAGCCTCTTTTTTCCAAGAAAGAAAAGGCAGACTCTCACTGCTGCCCTCTGAACCTACTGAACAGTACGTCTATCAAAGAGCTCTGCTCTAGAATGAACCACAGCAAATCTGTGCTCACTCTCCCACACCTGTATCAGCTGGCACATCTCTCTGAGGTTGTCTGCTGGTCAAGTGCCTTGTGTATTCTTTGCATCCCAGCCTTAGGCACTGCTGGTCTGCTCAGGCCGACACTGCTGCATCTGGCTGTGCCTATGGCAAGTCAGTGAGAGGGTGGACACAAACTTACAGTTATCATCACCAATATCAAAGCTCCCACGGTCATCAGCACAGGAACCACGGAGCATGTGCCAGATAATGACTGAGACTTTGCACAAGTGCTTCATTAACACCTGGGACCAACCACAAAGCTCAGGTTGCATTATACTTTTGGCCAAATTTTTGGAAGTGCCAAGGTTAATTTTGAAAACCAACAAAGTTCTCTAAAGTCCCAAGTCCCACTAAAAGCTGGTAGGGGTCAGGTTGCTGAGCACCCAAACTGACAGCTACTCCTCACCAATTCAGGTCACAGCACAGCAGCATGAGCACAGCACTGGGTGCAACCGCACACAGACTGGGGCACAGGCTGTGCAGCTTTCATTGGCCGTGGCACTGACTAATGCTCAGTTTGGCAAGATCCTTGCTTCTTCATGCTGCATTCTACTTTCTGGGGCATTCCTAAAGGAAGAAAGAAAGAACGGGCTAAAATTTCAGGAAAAAATATATCTAAGAAGCAGACAGAAATGTAGGACAACTTTCTAAAGAAAAAAAAAACAAAACAAAACCAAAAACAACAAAGGAACTTAATTTCCAGTATAGAAAGCAAAAAAAAAGAGTCAGGTGCAGAATAGTTTAGATGCTTTTAGAAGGATCTATCTGAAGCTTCACAGAGTTAAATTCCTTCCAAAGTTATACCATCAAGATCTTAATGATTTCTAACAGTGGTATACTAAGGCTACAAGTTCCAAATGCAGTCACTCAACAGATCTGTCTGATGACAGACTCGGATTTTATTTTGATGATGGTGACGCAGGCAGATGTTCACACCCCTCAAAGATTCTCTGCTTCATTACCTACTGACAAAAAAATAAAGTGAAAAAATAGTATTCACGTTCGGTACAAAACCTCTCAGGTATTCTGTGTTATATTCAAGCCAACCTGGGAAATTTCCTGATTGTTGCCTGCCAGAAATCCTCTACAAAGGCTGAAAAACAGGTTTGTGAGGAGTGGACCTCTGAAGAAATTGGATTCTATTAGAAACTATTTAGAGTGTAAAAAAAGGTCACCTCTTACCAAGTCAACCACTCCCAGCTACGTTAGTAGTCACTGGCATTCCTTCCACTTTGGATAAAATCAAAAATCAGTGTGATGTTAAATCTGTCAGAAACTCCTTGCCTGTAAGAGACCTGAGCCAGTCAAACTGTACTCACCAACAGCCTTGTGTAGCAATGCAATAATGATTTGTGACAGCTGCAGTGGCCATGCAGCTTGAAATTTTATCACATTAGAAGCTGACTCTGATCTTACCTAATGGTAAACAAAAATGATGATTAGGAAAAACAGAATAATTCAATTTCAGCACACTTTAACGTTGGGTTTTGTTTCAGTTCAACCCTGTGTATACCTAACAACAAGAGCATATGGAACTCCACTTGCATGACTTTGAGTATCTCTCTGTAATTTTACCAACTGGGCACCCACTAACACTTTCTGCACTCACTTTTTTTTCCTACAGCAAAAGGAATATAAAAATCAGTACCAAAAAAATCCAGTCCCAGTGATCATGCACTGAAAATGGAGAATTGCTTGCAGATTGACACTTAAAAGCATCCCTGCAAGCTACATTTTTAAAAGACAAAATGAGGCATATTAAATTCTTCTGATACTGTAAGGTATGCATATCACTTGTACAAGAAAATACCAAATGAAATTATTAACTAAAGTGACTGAAGAGATGTGAAAACAGTGCAAGCTGGTCTAAGGGGAGACTTGATGAGATCCTGGAGATATCCTCTTTTCTTTTAAATGAATTTTGCTATGCCCTTTCCCTTCAAAAAAATAGTGCTGCTTGGATCTTCGCTTTGAAAAGCACTAAATGTTTCTGTTGAGAAAAGCAATCAGAGCTATGTTCTAGACTACCTCTGTTCAAAGGCAAAGGCATCTTCTGTACTGGTAACAGTGGGATGGGATGATGTCGGGCAGAGGCAACTTGTAAGAAACCAAAGTCCTGTTTTTCAGCAAAAGCGCCCGCTACAGGAAATGCAAAGCAAAAAGAAACTCTGAAGTGGTAAGACACTTCCACACACACTGATTGGCTTCGAGAGAGAACGTCTGCCATTTCTGGGGAGGTATCAATAGGAAATAAGGTGAAAGTGTAACAATAGCAATGAGTGATGGATGCAATGTCGGACATTTAATACAGAAAAGAATTCTCCTACCAACTCTTCCTTTCGCAAGCATTCTTACACAGGCAATCCTCCTCTTGTAGAGCGGCTGCAGGATCCAGATGTAAAAAGCATACACAGTGAAATGAGTTCTTGAGAGATACTGAACTTATATATAGATAAAATCCTTTTTGTGGGAACAAAACTTTTGATTGCATGGTCTGGTTGGTGCTGCCAGTCCTAAAGAGCATTAATACTTCAAAGCCCTGATCCTGTAGACTGCTGGCTTCCCAGAAAGGTCTATGCAGACTAGACTGTGTTTGTCAGGTGTGGGAATGGCTACTCTGTATAGAAACGGTCTTCTAGTTAGTTACTTTTAAAAACCAGCTTTACGAAACAGCTTTCCCTTTTTTCTTTTTTTTTCTTAAAGATATCATTATCTACAGGAACCATAATTTTTTTACCATATTTACACCTAGACAGCTAATCACTGACAAATATAATATCGTGAAATAAAATACTGAAAGCGAATATCCAACCTTTCAAATAGACGTTTGACTCACAGCATAAACAACAGAGCAAACAAACTGAACAAAAAAAAAAGCTGCTCTTACAGACTTGATCTTTTCCTTTCTCTTAAAAAAAAGGAAAAAAAGATATATTGGATATATTGGTGCTTCTAAGCAGAATGCCAGCAACAAACTGCTCCCATCCAGCACCTCACACTGAAACCCAAGTTCTCTGAAGCTCATGTGAGTGGTTGCTGAGATGTACAATTATCCAAGCCAATGCATTGCTGGCCCCTGTCCCCCATGCTGCTCCTAATGCACCATTTGCCTTTTACTCTGAGGAAGGGCATGGCCCCCACACTCCCTTTCTCTTGCTCTCTAAAGCTGTAGGTTAGCTTAATTCTTAAATGATACAATTGGCCACTGATGCACTGAGGCATAAGATTAGGGTAGCAAGATGGCAGCATGCCTCTCTTTTCCACAGACATACACACATTTGCTTTCTGCTCTCTCCTGCCCAAATGCAGATGCTGCCCCATGCAGCCATTCATGCATTCAGAAGTATGTGGAGGGACAGGTCCTCTCGTGGGGGACAGACCTGCATGCCACACGGTCCCTTTGGGAAGTACATTTCTGGGCACATCCCTTTGCCAGCAGTCTGGGAAGTGCACAGCAGAAGAAAGAAGAGAAGGCAGAAGACCCTGCACAGCCAGATGGGGCCAAGCCGGCAGCCCATGCCACCATGCCCCCTGCTGAAAGACTGCTAGTGCCAACTGTCACCTGGAGGGCTATGGGGAATGCAAAGCTCCTTAAAATGGTTTCTGGCCTTCTGTTTGTTGTTGTGTATTGGGATGTGCTACAGCTAGTGTAATAAGAACTCCAGCTCTGCTATATTACATCACATCCACTCACACTTGCACACACTCCCTCACACACACATATGTTGGCAGGATGTATCAGCATTCATATAAAGCTTTGGAATGTTTATCCCTCAGCAGTAAGAGAAAAACCTGCTTAACTGATATCTTACCATTAATTGCAAATGTGCCTTAGAAACAGCATTTCCTTAGGTAACTCCCATCTGTAAATATCACAGTGACCATAATATACCATTAAATGTATGTTGCTGAAGTGCATAGCCAATAATCCTGGTGCTATATATATATATTTATATAATTCCACCCACCCCAGAGCTCTGTAAGGGAAGTCTGTAAAAGCCGGTGTCGCAGTGGGAAAGCTTCCTTGAGCACAGGAGCTTAAACAATGTACCTCACCATAAAAAGGAAAGAGAAACAAATTAAACCAGCTGTAGGCGCATTATCCCATACTTCTACAGTGTTGTGTCTAAATGCTGTGCTGGCTTGAGAAAGAGTTTGTGCACAAGTCAATCTGTCTTAAAATACTGCTGTAAAGATTGTCACTGGTTTGCTTCTACAGTTGTGTTTTCCTCTTTATCCCTCTTGGGCTTCCCTTTCTCCTCTTCCTCTTCCCTGATGGCCTGGATTTGTTCTGAAGATTGGTACAGTGTGGACTGCTCCGTGCCTTGCTTCTCTGTCCCAGCTAATCTCTCCTCATCTTCCATTACTTTCTTCCACATTTGATGATTTTGAAGCAGGTGCTGAGTGATCTGACAGTAGATTTTTCTCCTCTTGAACTTCTTTTCTGTAAAATATCGTGTGACATTAATGTACTATTTTCTATAAGAGAAGGAAAAGGAACTAAAGGTATAGGAAGCAGTCAGGGCATGTATGATGTACAAGAACTGCACCAACAGATTTTTAAACCCCACAAAACTTACACAGGCTTCAAATTCAGAAAGCTTTGCCTCTCCAGATCTCCATGAAAGCAAACTGTGTTCGGTCACGTTTTGAGCCCCGGCTTCATCCTGTCATAGCCTGGCTGTGCAGCTCACAGAGACATCTAGTGCTTGAGCAGTTATGCACAAAACACGCTGCTGAGCTGTTTCTGCTCATCTTTTAAAGTACTTGCAGACCATGACTGACCTACTCCATAATATATCCATTCTGATGCTGTTTTATCCACATTTATTTCTGGTCTGAGTTGTGAAAATATAATGAATAAGCAAGCATTAGTAATCAGAGTAATCCATCCCTGTGTTTTCTTTTCCAAGTCAGAGATTACCACTCCAGCATCATGGTGCAGATCACCTTAAAGCTTCTGCACAAAATCTCTTTGGCAGTGGAATCTGAGCACTGACGTGGTTGTCACATAGCAAAATGCTATCAGAGAGCTTGCTTGTCTTTGGTTTTGAAGCAGCAGTTCCCTGCTGTTATCCTTTAAAATGTTTTTCCCACTGGTAGCTCTCACGGCTCCTGACACAGTTGCAGTACAAGTGTTTTGCTGTTTGCAGCATGGGTTTTTCCTGTGCCAGCATGGTCTGTTCAGCACAAACTGTTAACTCCCTAACAGTACAAAGCCTGACAGTTTCTCCCGGTCATTAACAGTGGCACTGGCAGTCACGGAACTGCAATAACAATTCCTTCAAAGACAACTGCTGATTTTTTCCTTGCAGGGAAGGTGACGTAGAGGAATGTTTTGTACAAAATAAAGTTGCGTGGATTAGTATTTGCAGGTTGCCTAAAGTATGCCTGTGTCAGGATCCAAAACGTTTAGCCCTTGAAGCTTTTGAATTGGAAACAAAGAGCCTTTCACTGAGCAGTAGACAAAATCCTGCTCAATCCTTCATTAGAAAGCCCTTGGTTCCCCGTAGGAAACCTTCAGGTTTAGCACTAATAAGAAGCCTGTACTCTGCCAACGCCACAGCAGGGCATTTTCTCCTGAGTTTCCCAGGTGACCCTCACATCTTGCTGTGTTCTGCAGACACCAGAAAGCACTTGCAGCAGTGTTAAAAACTGAATCACTAAGGACTGAGCCTGGTTAATTCTTATACATGCATCAGAACGCTGAGAAAATTGCATGTTCCCATACAGTAACAAAATCAATTTCAAGCTATCTTAAGGTTTTATAACTCTTAAATTTACCTCTACTGCTTTAGTGCATTATCAGGACCTTAGTGTTTTCTGCCACTACTGTATTTCCCCATGCCTAAAATGCATTTCTATCAAGAAGATCTTCACCACTTTTTACACAGCTCTTAGTATCTATGCATCTCAGATCTCAACCTTTTGTTTTGTTTCACTGAGAAAGTTTAGGACAGCCATGATTTTGTTGGTCATAGTATACATCTCTAACCACCTGTGTGACCTCTGTCTTACCACAAACGATGCCCCAGATTCCTAATTCAGGAATTTCAATCATGACCAATGCAACTGGCTACCTGCTAGTTTCACTAGGGACAGCACCGAATCACTGCAGCTCTACAGAGGCCCATGTTGAACCTGTTTTGCTCGTGATCTCTAATGCTTTTATAATACGGCTGCTTAATTTTGGTCACAATGTGGAACTTGTTTAATTGAAAAATGTAAGTGGGAACAACTTACTGGATTCAGCATTTTCACAAGTTTCCATTTCTGCTGTTTCCTCCTCTTCGTGTTCATCAGTGTCTCCTGACTCATCACTATCTTCTATCCATTTCCCTGGCATCAGCCCAGCTGAGTCATAGGAGTTACACAGTGGGCCCACAATGTGAGTGATAAAAGATTCCTGGAGGTGTGCCAGCTGAGGAGCAGAGCGATCCATGAAAGGACTGATTGGCAAGCCCAGGCTGGCCTCTTCATCACCCTGGATATGAAAAATAGTGGTAATTTCTCTGAAGTCAATGAAACAAAACCATGTCACAGAAAGGAGTAACATATATCAAACCAATTAAAAATGATGAAAGAAAAGTAACTCAACTCAAATGCCACCTCCATAGCATGTCAGTGTGACACTGCTACAGTGCCATCATGTCAAATGGTTAATCAAAGCTACATTCGTGCAAAATAATGTCCAGTCTCCTTGTCCTCTACTTCACACCATGAGCACCAAAATCTGAAATTCTTTCTTTTCCCCTCCTCTCCCCTCCCCCTTCCCTTCCACATTATTTAACAAAAATTCCTTCTGTTAGCTCAAAACCTTGCAGTCAGCCACCTGTTTGCAGGGAACAAGACTACATCTCCCAGGCAAGGCTTATCTCACTTGAGCTAGTTTTGTCCTCACTGTACATAGCCTCGGGTTGCAAGTATTTGTTTCCTGGGATTACTGGAATGATCCCTATGAAATCAGGGGTTGCTCAGAAGCAGCAAATCTTTCCCATAAAACTTTTTGTGGGGAAAGAAGTTCCCCACAAGTATAAGAAGACTTTTTCTCCCTCCTCTCATGATATGAGATAAGGTAATATTTTCTCACAGAACCAAGTCCAATATACTCATTTATTCTAATTGCAGCAAACATTCTGGTAATGAGCTTTCAGATGGATGGTAACCCCACTAACGAAGCCTGATATGCAAATTAGTGTTTTAATATAATACAGAGATCTATATTCAAGAATAAAGATTAGAATTTGGGCAGATATTTTCATATTCCATTGTGTTAAAGATTGCCCAGATTTATATAGGAGTGGAACATCTCCTGGCTGAGGAAGGGCTGAGGGAGCTGGAGCTCTGTAGCTTGGAGAAGAGGAGCCTGAGGGGTGACCTCATTCATGATTATAAAGATGTGAAGGGCAGTGTCAGGAGGGCAGAGCCAGGCTCTGCTCAGTGATACCCAACGACAGGACAAAGGGCAAGCTGGAGCAGAGGAGGTTCCCTGTGAACGTAAGCAAAAACTTTTTCACTTTGAGGGTGACAGAGCCCTGGAACAGGTTGCCCAGAGAGGTTGTGGAGTCTCCTTCTCTGAAGACATCCTAAATCTGCCTAGATGCATTCTTGAGTGACCTACTCTAGGTGATCCTGCTCTAGCAGGGGTCATGCACTATCTTGAGGTCCTTTCCAACCCCTAACATTCTGTGAGCTCCCTGTCAGCATCTAAATTTTTAAAACTCAGGGACTGTATGTGGTCAACATGCAGTTGTTATGAGGGAGTACTAAGACTGAAAGTTAAGTGTACTAGAAATGTTTATTTCCTTCTGCTTTGTTTTGTTACTTCTCCTTACAACCTAGAGTTACCTTCAATTATTAAACAGACAACACTAATGTTAACAAACCAGACTGCAATAGCAAGGAAATCAGCAAGAGCTCGCTCTTTACAGTAACACATCTGAGAGGGGCCGACTGTCACACTGGCTACAAGTGCTTTTTCTCGGCTTCTGTTACAACATAATTTGTCATAGGAAACACCTTGCACTGAGTTTCTTAATTCTTTTAATGTGTCTCCAAATAAATATGCTGAGCATCTGGAAAGAATTAAAAGAAGCCTACTGCAACAACCTGGCTCAGGATTTTGCATGTGCCTATGCAGCACAGGTTTAACAAGCATTTTTTAAAACTTATTATCAGGGAGTTAAGTTCATAGAATGGTTTGGGTTGGACCTCCATCCAGTTCCAACCCCCCACCATAGGCA
>WAAF01004406.1:0-41095 GCA_013400475.1 Tricholaema leucomelas
ATAGCCTAAAAAGTCCCTCCCCAGCTTTTTAAAGGACCTCTTCAGATACTGGAATGCCACAACAAGGTCACCTCAGAGCCTCCTCTTCTCCAGCTGTTATCTTCTCCTGCTGTTATCTTCTCCCACCTCTGCTTTGGCTGCTGTTTTGCTGCTGCTTGACCCCTTCCCCATCTTCCTTAAGGTTGTTATATTTCTGTAGTAGTTTATTCTTATGTTCAAGGTGTACAAAAATGTAGTTTCATTGTTTCTCCTACTATCCAAAATTTGGAGTTGTAGTGAATTTATTTTACAGGGGGAGGGATCTGCTCTAACCCAGCACAAGAGTTCCTAAAGCCATTGCAAACTTTTGGTATTCTTTTATTCCTGCACGAATTTACAAACTCTTGAAGCTTTTAAAAGCTCTTTTTAAAAAGAGGAACATGTTTTAGTTTTCCAAACAAGTCCTCACTGTTCCCAACAGCAGTCTGGCACCTTTCTGCTTGAGAGGGGCAACGCATAAACTACACAGTTGATGTTGTTAACAGCAGGTTTTTCTTAAACACTCTCTTCACAGAATCCTTAATTGCAAGCTTTTTATATAGCAACCATTAGCACACCTAAAAAATCCATTGTAAAATGACTAAAATCCTCTGTTTCTTTACTGATTTACTCAGGAAGTTTAATGTCCCTTCAAGAAAACCAATCTCATAAAATAACGAAGAGGAAAACATAATTTTCCTTTTTGTCTTTCAAAGGTTTTGGATGTAGTAGTGATATGCATAGTAATGAAAAAAACCTAAACCCTAAACAGCAGAAGTATGGCTCTGAGATTCCTGACAAGAACATAATGCTCTCTTTCCTAACCCACTGTCTGACCTGAAGAGGTACCTTGACCTTTAGTCCTTTGGGATGCTGAATACCAGTAAAAATGTGCTCTGGAAGTTAAAGAAAGGGGAGGTCTCCCAGTAGTTCGTGGTAGGTGAATGGACAAGATGTCACAAGGCTAATTGAACTGCTATCCCAGCTCTATTAGTCACTTACTCCTATGACCTGAATCACTTCTCTTCTTTGTTCTTTGTTTTCCCTTCCAAGTTTTGGACTGCAAACTCTGATCAGGCTAAAATAATTTTAGAGATGTATTTGTAAAGAGCTTGACACTGTGAGGGGTTGATCCATTTCAAATGTACTGCTGCACAGGAAAGAAATCATGAAGGGCATTGTCCTGGTTTCAGATGGGACAGAGATGTTTTTCTTCCTCATAGCTGGCCCAGTGCTGTATTTGGGGTTTAGTGTAAGAATGATACTGCTAACACATTGATGGTTTCAATTGTTGCTAAGTAGCCCATATCCTAAGTCAAGGAGTTTTCAGGTTCCCAGGATCTGCATGGCTGAGACCTGACTTGATCTAGCCAAAGGGATATTCCATACCATGGAACATCATAATCAGTATTCAAAATGGGAGGGAGGTGGCTGAGAGAGGATGATCATTGCTTGAGGACTGTCTGGGCATCAGTCAGTGGCCAGAAAGCAATTGCATTGTGCATCACTTGTATTTTCTTGGCTTTTATTTGTCCCTCTTTATTTTGGTATCTTAAAAAAAAATTGCTACTCTGTATTGCTTCAGGCATTAAAATGTTTTTATCCCCATCCATAAGACATTCTTTTTTTTTCTTTCTTTCCATTTCTCCTCTCCATCCCACTCAGATGGGAGAATTGAGCAAGAAGCTTTAGGGTACTAATTGCAGTTACTGACCTCTCCTTTTGTGCCATTGCCAAATCTTTTCAGGAGCAGGTTAAGTGAAACCTTTTTTTTCACATGGATCATTTGACTAATCTACTGCATGGGCTCAAAAATATTTATTTGGTTGGTTCAGAGGGGTCAGTGCACACAGCATGAAACTGAACTCTGAGGATATCTGCTGTTACTTAGGACTGTGTGAGAAAGTGCCCTGAACCTTCCTAAATAAATTGTGGATTTCATAGAATCATACAATCAGTCAGGGTTGGAAGGGACCACAAGGATCATCTAGTTCCAACCCCCCTGCCATGGGCAGGGACACCCTACCTGAGATCAGGCTGCCCAGAGCCTCATCCAGCCTGATTTCTGTATGTATATATGGTCTAAGTTAACTCAGAGGGCAACCAAACACCACACGGACACTTGTACTGTCCTCTGCCTCTGTCAGTGAGGAAAATACAATCAAGAAAACCTGAGGGTCAGGATAACATCAACAATTAATAATAAATACTAATAGTATAAATGTGAGCTAAATGGCATCCTGGCCTGCATCAGGAATGGTGTGGCCAGCAGGAGCAGAGAGGTCATTCTGCCCCTGTACTCTGCACTGGTTAGACCACACCTTGAGTACTGTGTCCAGTTCTGGGCCCCCCANTATGCCAGAGGAAGTTTAGGCTCGAGGTGAGAAGAAAATTCTTCACTGAGAGAGTCATTGGACACTGGAATGGGCTGCCCAGGGAGGTGGTGGAGTCGCCGTCCCTGGAGCTGTTCAAGGCAGAGTTGGACGTGGCACTTGGTGCCATGGTCTAGCCTTGAGCTCTGTGGTGAAGGGTTGGACTTGATGATCTGTGAGGTCTCTTCCAACCTTGGTGATACTGTGAGACTGTGAGACTGTGAGACTGTGAAGAGAGAAAAGAAAACAGACCAAAAGAAGGGATGCAAAGTCAACCATGCACCACTTGCTGTGAGTAGGCTGATGCCCAGCCAGCTCCTGAGCAAAGCATGGTTAATGAGAAGGCTCTTTATTTACCCTTTCACTGCTGAGAACAATGCTGTATGCTGTGCAATATCTCTTTGATAAGCTCAGGTCACAAAAGAGGAGTCTGGTTATCAGGTAGCATTCTTCAGCAGAAGATGATATGTGGCTCTGTGGAGAAGGACCTGGTAGATAAAAAGTTCTCCATGAGCCAGCAGTGTGCCCTTGTGGCGAAGAAGGTCAGTGGTGCATTAAGAAGGTTGTGGCCAGTAGGTCAAAAGGTGATTCTTCTTCCTCTCTACTCTGCCCTGGTGAACCCATACCTGGACCACTGAGGTGCAGTTCTTGCTTTCGTAGTTCAAGAGAGACAGGAAAGTACTGGAGAGAGGCCAGTGGACAGCCACGAAGATGCTGAGGAACTGTGAGGAAGAAAGGGGCTGTTTAGCCTGGAGAAGACTGAAAGGAGATCTTCTCAATGCTTATCAATACATAAAGGGTGGAGATTGTGAGGATGGGGCTGGACTCCATTCAGCACTGCTCAGTGATAGGAGAAGGGGCAGCAGGTACAAACTAGAACACAGGAGATTTCACTCAAGCTTAAGGAAAAACTTCTTTCCTTTGAGGGTGACAGAGAACTGGAGGTCATCTGCCCAGCTGTCTCCCTTCCCAGCCTCCCAGTCCATTCACTTGGAGTAGCTGCAGAGAGAGAAACAGAAGGGCATGACCCTGTGCCAGCAATGGTCAGCAAAACTCAAAACATTAGAGTATTATCAGTATTGTTTTGGTCCAAAATCTAAACCACAGTCCCACATGAGCTGCTATTAAAAGAAAATTAACTCTACCCTAACCAGGCCCAGTACAACATATCACACATAAAGTTTTCCTAAACCAGAATACTTTCTTTTTTTCTCCTGGCAAGACCAAAGGCAGAGGTACTGCATATCTATCTTTTATAAGAGCTGATAATAAGCAATTAAAAGTAATCTGAAGGCTGCAGTTCCTTGCTCGGCTCAAGGTGACTGCAGAAGAAATGCAGAATCCCAAATTCAAGCCTTTGCAAGAAAAAGTTTGGATTTTTTTTTTTTTAACTTTTAATGGGAAAAAAAGCTTATCACAAGCTGCTATATGAAGTGATTACCCATATGGTTCCACACTTAAAAGCTACAAAATACCTTAGATCTTAAAATTATATATTTACCCTTGCTGCAGTGTACTGAAGTATCTGTTTATAGAACTAGGTAGAATCATAGAATCATAGAATGGTTTAGGTTGGAAGGGACCTCAAGGATCATCCAGCTCCAACCCCCTGCCATAGGCAGGGACACCTCCCACTAGAGCAGGTTGCTCAAGGCCTCATCCAGCCTGGCCTTAAACACCTCCAGGGAGGAAGCATCCACAACCTCCCTGGGCAACCTGTTCCAGTGCCTTACCACCCTCACTGTAAAGAACTTCCTCCTAACATCCATTCTGAATCTCCCCTCTGCCAGCTTAAACCCATTCCCCCTCGTCCTAACATTACCAGACCGTGTAAAGAGTCCCTCCCCAGCCTTCCTGTAGGCTCCCTTCAGATACTGGAAAGCCACTCTAAGGTCTCCTCGAAGCCTTCTCCTCTCCAGGCTGAAGAGCCCCAACTCTCTCAGCCTGTCCTCATAAATTCTGCCTTCCTAAAACCTTATTATTTTGGGCCCAATTTCCTTTCAAATATTTATCAATTTGATGCAGATATATTCTTTTTTATTTGGTTTGTTTTAAATCCTATCTTTCCAAAACCCTTGAAGAGATATTATGGTCCAGAGTGCTTTGTTTCAGTAGTGTATGTCTGTATAAACAGCTGTATGCTGAAAGCTTTATTGGAGGCCTGCTAAAAATCAACCTCATGGGGACTTTTCATTCCATTCCCAGGAGAGTTTCAACCTGATCCTATTTACAAGGGGTAGTGCTTCCATTACATCTAACATTCTCCACAGCCTGTGCCTTATAACATCTTTGTCAGTGATATGGGCAGAGGAATCGGCAAGCTTGCAGATGGCACCAAGCTGTGTGGCACAGCTGACTTGCTGGAGGGCAGGGATCCATCCAGAGGGACCTGGACAAGCTGCAGAGCTGTGCCCAGGCCAACCTCATGACATTCAACAAGGCCAAGTGTAAGATCCTGCACCTGGGTTGCCACAATCCCAAGCACAGCTCCAGGCTGGGTGGGGAATGGCTGAGAGCAGCCCTGAGGGAAAGAACCTGGGGGTCTGGGGTGATGAAAAGCTCAACATGAGCCTGCAGTGTGCACATGCAGCCCAGACAGCAACCCTGTGCTGGGCTGCAGCAAGAGCAGTGTGGGCAGCAGGGCAAGGGAGTGGATTCTGCCTCTTTACTCTGCTCTTCTCAGACCCCTCCTTGGAGCTGGATGAGCTTTGAGGTCCCTTCCAACCTAAACCATTCTAATTCTAATTTAACTCTAAAGCCTACAAATTTTTCCTCTGAAAACAACAGTATTTCAATCTCTTTGCCTTTTTCCTTCCCCCATCGAGATATATCTGAGCTCCCACTGCTCACAGTGCTTTGTTAAGCTTTGTTTTCTGCTGACAGATGCTGCCTGGAATGTGGTGTCTACACAGCACTGTGGGAACTGGAATGACCCCATGCAGATAAGCTCATTGCTCTTCTGTGTCTGTATCAATAACTTGTAGGAAGATGCACCAAAATCTTAACAGTACCTTTGATGATGCACCTTGAAAATATGAAATATCTGACTCTTGCTCAGTACTAAGGAACACAACAGGGTGAAAAAAAGGACTTTGCATCTAAACCAAAGCACAGGGGTGCAAAAAGGCAGGTTAAATATTTGGGAAGCTCACAAATTAGTTCAGCTATGGCATACAACTTGCTAGAATTAGCATTGGATAAATATGAACCTTAAATCAAATACCCACCTGTAGAAAAGTCATAGTTCATTTATTTATTGTCTTGGCCAGACAAAGTTCCAGAGGGAATTCAGAGCCCTTTCAAGTTCTTTATTTCCTCAGGCCCTCTGCCACATTCTCTATCTTCCTGCAGCATTCCAAAGGTGTGATCAAAGTTTTGCCTTATTGGGCACTGGAAGTGAGGGATGGCTGTAAATTGTAGTGGGAGGAACAGTTCACTTCTGACCAAGATTTCTGAAGAAACTTTTTTTGTGAGCAAGTAAAGGCTTGCTCAGTTACAGTATTGATTCCCATCAGAGATTGTTGCATCTTCTGATGCACTACCAGAGAGCAATTCTACTTAAACACTTGGGGGAATTGAGGTAATGACAGACGATTCGGATGTCTCTATATGCAGGACCAGTAGTAGCTAGAAAGAACAAAGGCAGTTTGTGCATTGTCCATGGGTTATGGTTTTCTGATACTCCAAATGAGGAGAAATAAATGACAAACTGTTTAAAGAAAATACAAAAATCCACATATTTCTACTGCATTTTGTTTGGCAACACATTTGAATCTGCCTCACTCTTGATGCTTTGGATGATTGAGCTTGGATCCTTGCCTGGGGCTATTGCAATGCAAATTCCATCAGTTAAGGATCACCAAAAAAAAAAAAAAAAGTCTGGCATTGATGAAATAGTTTGCTGAAAACATCTAATTCAGCCCTTATGCTTTGAACGACTGAGTGTAGTCCCTCTTTCAGCCTATCTACATCAGCCAGTCTCATATTTAGCAGCCTTCTCAACTGCTGAAGTCAGTTAGGATTGCTGATAATTTTAAGAGAAGGAAGGACCTCTGGTTGTTGGCTGACTCCACAAATGTTCCTGATGCATCCTTGAGTAAGAAACAAACAAACCTGTGAAAGTGAATAGGGTTTGGCAAATCTTTCAGAGTGTGCACTGAAAACTCAGCACATAGTGACTGCAGGTGACGTGGATGCTTTGTCTCACAGCCCCGCACGCTAGCGTTACTCAAATGCCCTTGGTAAACCCTATCATTTTCACACTTGGAGTGTAAAGTGTTGAAATAAAAAGCTGATGAAGCAGAAAGTGTTGAAGTAGCATGTTATTTTCAACATTTTAGCTGTCGTTTGCCATTTAATTCAACACTTTGTGTAGTACATTAAATACTTGTCTGTCAAGTTGGTGTTGGAAGGCCTGAGGACACAGCGATGCCTCTGCGTAGTAGCAAACACTGGGGCACCACTGGTGGCTCTGAGATGACTACAGGGAGACTGAAGTAGCTATGAAAGCTACAGTGCTAAAGCTTGCAGGAGGATCTGTGGAGATCCAGAGGCAGTGAAGATGCAAAGCAGCACTGGGGAGGTCCCAGACAGAAAAATCTTCAGGAACAACATAAAACAGAATCATAGAATCATAGAATCAGTCAGGGTTGGAAGCAACCACAAGGATCATCTAGTTCCAACTCCCCTGCCATGGGCAGGGACACCTCACACTAGAGCAGACTGGCTAGAGCCTCATCCAGCTTGGCTTTAAACACCTTCTAGCTGGAGATAGCAGGACATGACCACACACCTTTAACACCAGAGTATGGATGTGTGGGGGTTCACATCCACAGAGTATGGATGATTGAGGGGTCACTACCTGTTCATAGCAGCAGGCATTTGTGGATGCCTGGGTTCCAAGGTGCATTGCACTGATGCAATCAATCCTAGATATGTCATAGGCAACCTGTATTGAACTTCTGTGCAATGGAAAATTCTTTAGACAGTGTCATCCATGCTTCTGAGGCCCACTATCACCTTTTGTGTAATATCATAGAATCACAGAATCATAGAATCAATCAGGTTGGAAGAGACCTCCAAGCTCATCCGGTCCAACCTAGCACCCAGCCCTCTCTAATCAACCAGACCATGGCACTAAGTGCCTCATCCAGGCTTTTATTGAACACCTCCATGGACGGACGGTGACTCCACCACCTCCCTGGGCAGCTCATTCCAATGCCAATCACTCTCTCTGCCAACAACTTCCTCCTAACATCCAGCCTAGACCTCCCCCAGCACAACTTGAGGCTGTGTCCCCTTGTTCTGTTGCTGGTTGCCTGGGAGAAGGCACCAACCCTCAGCTGGCTACAACCTCCCTTCAGGCAGCTGTAGACAGCAATGAGGTCTGCCCTGAGCCTCCTCTTCTCCAGGCTCCTTCAGCCTTTCCTCATAGGGTTTGTGTTCCCGGCCTCTCACCAGCTTTGTCGCCCTTCTCTGGACACCTTCCAGCACCTCAAAAATCATAACCATTTCAGGAAAAAAAGACATTGGTTTAAAAGATTTTATGGTCAATTAAGGGCTTGTCGACCTAATTTGAGATTTGATTTTAAAGGCTGTGAGTTAAAGTGCATTGAATCCTCACGTAAGCATCTTTTGAAGTGAACTAAGTGAAGCACTGCTACTATATTTCTGAGACTGTCCAAACGACTGTTTAATGTTCTCTAAATACTTCAAACTCAGACTTTTAATTAATTCTGCCTAATGCATCTTGATGGCTTTTATTCAACACTCTTGGAAATCAGCTTTTCAAAAAGTTTCAGGTGAAACAGACTAGAGGCAAAGGTAAGAATAGGCAGGGAAGTATTCCTCGTTTCCTTCATCTTCCACAGTTGCATCGGTGCTCATATGTGGGGGAAGGCAGACAGGTCCAAAGAGTGCTCCCTGGCTCTTCTTTTTCTTCCTTATTTCTTTCTCTTGATGTTGTAGAGCACTCCAAATTCCTTCCTTCTCCCCACGCTGCTCCAACTCCAGGGGTTTGAATGGGGAGGAGAAGAAGGTGCCGAAAACTGCTTTCCTCCCTGCTGTGGGTTTGAAGAGGGAACAGCAAAAGGCACCTTTCTCCACCTGGAGAATGGGGCTGGCAGTTAGCTGGGTTCTTCATGCCCAGTGTAAACAGCAAGTGAACACATTGTCTAGAAAAGCTATAAATAGAGCAAGAGAAAAAGCATGGTGTCCCTGCCTTGACAGACCTCCTGCCTTGATAGAGTTCCTGTTGTGACAGAGTGCCCACCTGGTTTGGACCATTTTCCCTCATGGATGGCTCCTACTTTTTACATGGCTCTCAGTTTTTTTTGCACCATCCCTGCTTTGGGATGGTTTCCCCTCACTTCTGCACCACTCTCTGCAAACCTGCAAGCCCAGCAAGTTCTAGGGTCCATTCAAGAGAGCTGCCAACCACACCTGGACCAAACCACTCTCAGCTGACTTCCTGGTTGCTATCCTGGATGGGGAAGGTGCTAACAGTTTGGCTCTCCCCTGCTGCTGCTGAGGCAGCATTGTTCCATGATCATCCCACTCATGGAAGAAGTGCTCGAGACACTTCTGACTTTGGTGGTTTTTCCACCCGCCTTGACTTTTGCTGCCTGGGTCCAGACTATTGGATGTTGCTTGCAGCATCAGAAGGCAGCTGAGCTGCAGAGAAATCTAACGAGGGCTCATCTCCAATTTCCTATCTCACCTCTGTGAGTAAAGCCTGCTGTTCCCTTAATTCTCTGCTCAGCCTAATTTTTAGTAGGGTAAAGCTGTGTTTGTAGCTTAGCCTTTCCCATTTTCTGACTTTCCTAAATCTCTAAATTGACTCATTACATCCTGTGACAATTTTCCCAACTGAACTGAGCCTGTAAATTAACCTAAACTAGTTCTGTATATAGTCTGGGGGCAGAGTTTTCAGGAAAATGAAATCTATTATTTATAATTCCTGACTCAGCCACATTAATTCCCTGCCTCCACGACACACAGTCCTAACACGATTAGGTCCAGGACCCACTTAAACTACCTTAGGCCTACTGTGATCATTAATTGGTACCTAAGTGCCTAAGGCATAGGATGGCTCAGCAGGTTCCTGGTAAGATAGGTTCCACCCATGGCTCACAGGCTTTGTGAAGAGGGCTGTGTTCTTATGCAACCTGGATATACATCATCAAGTGTTTGGACTGTGTTTGAGCACTGGTATTTAGGGATGCTTCAACAACTTACTGCTTTCCTAGCAGGACAAGCAGAACTAAGAAACTCCACTCCCTTGAGTTTCACTAGCAAATTAAGGAATCACAGAATATCCTTGGCTGGAAGAGACCTTCCTGATCATCTCGTGCAGCCTTCAATTGCATAGGAAGGAAGAGACCTTCCTGATCATCTCATGCAGCCTTCAATTGAATAGGAAGGAAGAGACCTTCCTGATCATCTCATGCAGCCTTCAATTGAATAGGAAGGAAGAGACCTTCCTGATCATCTCATGCAGCCTTAAATGAATAGGATGGAAGAGCCTTTTCACCTCAAAGGTGGGTATGTTTCCTTTAACTGGTACTAAACCACACATTTGTACAGTGGTGTGAATGTGGTAAGCTCCTGGTGCAGGCAACGAACGAGTCAGAATGTGCTCTGCAAAAGCTACTGAAAGGCCTTTCTCTGGTTTTCATACTTGTGTGGATATTGAGTGCCAGCAAACTTTTACTCAACTACTTCACAGACTGAGCAACATTAAAGCACAGAAAAGAGGCCCATTTAGGTCTGATAATGCAAGTAGGGTGCTAAATGAGGTAACCTTTCGTTGGAAGAACAATGTGGGGTTTTTTTTGTTTTGTTTTTAATATGTTCTAAAGCACAGGAGCTACATTTCCACCAAAGAAATATTTGCACAGCATTGAAATACAGAGCCACTATGACTAAAACATACATCCATTTGCTTTTCTTGTTCTGGAGAAGGTCTTTTAAGATAAACAAAAATTCTGTTGTCTTAGCAAGGTGGCTTCGTTTCTAGTAGGAGAACACAAGCTAAAATACCTAAAATTATTCAAAGGCTTCTCAATACAGCAGTTATCTGCTCATTAACTGCTGGGAAATTGAATCTCTCAGGGGTGCAACTGAGATGAAACCCAACTGTGCTGAGTTATGTTTGGTGACATCATACGACAATGTGTTCTGCGCTGATCTGCCACATCGGAGCACACACTTTGCATTATTCAGCACAGTTAAAATCAATGTACCAAAATTATCCTGGCTTGAATCTGCTCACTTGTGTAGAACTGCTCTGAGAGGGAGTCTGAACTACTGGCTTTTGATTTTCTGAGGTCATTCACAGGCTCAGAGGATGTTAGGGGTTGGAAGGGATCCAAGGAGATCATCGAGTCCAACCTCTCTGCCAGAACAGGACAATGCTATCTAACATAGATCACAGAAGAACACATCCAGACAGGCATTGAAAGGCTCCAGAGAAGAAGACTCCACAGCCTCTCTGGGGAGCCTGTTCCAGTGCTCTGTGACCCTTACAGTAAAGAAGTTCCCTCTTGTGTTGAGGCGGAACCGCTTTTGCTGCAACTTACACCCATTGCTCCTTGTCCTATCCCAGGGAGCAGTGAGCAGAGCCTGTCCCCTGCTCCTGGCCCTCAGATATTTATAAACATTTATCAAATCCCCTCTAAGTCTTCTCTTTTCCAGACTAGAATGTCCCAAGTCTCTCTGCCTCTCCTCATACATATATATACATGCTGGTACCCCATAAACAAGGGTGGACAGACATGGTGGCACCAGGGGCCTTTGTTTTCCTTTCCCGCCGTAGCTTCTCCCATCAGCAGAAAGAAGGAGATCAGAAAAACATGTCTGGGCAAGCCAGGACATGTTTAGGTCTATTTTGGCTTTCCACAACAGTATGGTAATGCCACTCCGTTCCCTTTCTTTCCTTCTTTTTTCCCTTCCCACTCCTGACCACATACTGCTGCTGTTGCAGCTTTGCACCATTTGTGGACTCCGCTGTGAGCGCATCAAATTCATCAACCTTGAAATAGGACAACATAAAATTGTGAATGGATTCTGCTTCAGGATAGGCCTAGTCAGTACTGGAGCACATGAAATGGAGGGGTGGAACTACAAAAGGATGAGAAGAAATGGCCTCAATTTGCACCAGCGGAGGTTTAAATTGGCTATTAGGAAAAAATTCTTTATTGCAAGAGTGTTCAGACATTGGAACAGGCTGCTCAGGGAGGTGGTGGAGTCACCATCCCTGGAGGTGTTAAAAAATAATCTAGACATAGCACTCTGGGACATGGTTTAGTGGGCATGGAGGTACTCAGTTGACAGTTGGACTCGATAACTTAGAGGTCTTTTCTAGCCTTAATGATTCTATTCTATCCTATCCTATCCCATTCTATTCTATGAAACACACACAGAGAAGGGAAGACCTCTGGTTTGGTGACAATCTCTTTAGACTGACTAAGCTTTCCACTCCTAGTAAGCAACTCATTGCTTGATTATCTCTCACCCACAGTCCACACTGGGGAAATGAGTTGACTGTTGCAAGCTGCTCCCACTTGAGCAGAAGATTATCCAGGTTACTGATTCTTAATTAGACTCTTTGCCTTTCTCCTAACAAGAAGCGAAACAGCCTTTTGCTGTGCTATTGCTAATTTCAGGCACGGCTGGAAATGAAAAGGTGAAAGTGAAAGGGCAGTATTATCTACAACAGAACTGGCACCCTCAAACAATATTTACTTTGCAGGCTGATGTGGGCATGGATAAACATGCCTATTAGTACTCTAGCCCCACCACAAAGGGCTGCATTTAGCCATCAAAATGAGCCTCTTTCGGTTACACATTATTTGGTCCCAGGAAAAACAGAAGCAGTGAATTAATTGTATCCAAATAGCAAATTCTGACATAGTCTTAGGCTGGAAATATTGGAGACAGCTGTCTAATGCCACTGAAGATCAATATAACCCAAGACCAAGCTCTCTCTCTGTTTCATAAACTTTATCTCTTCTCATAAGAAATGCCTGATGTCTCTGGTGCAGCAGGAGAGGCACTGAGAGGGTTAGTTATATAATAGGTTCCATATTAATAGTTGCCTGGCACTGATTTTTATATCCTGCTTTTAAGGATATTCATTTCAGAGGAAAGTATTTCTCCTGTGCTGGTTTCAGGGAGCCTTGTGCTGTGGAGACTGCTTCAAACAGCATAATTAAATGATTTTCAGTCACTCTCACGCCAAAACACTCATAGATTTACCTCTGCCTTTGATAGTTGGAGAAGGTTATCTACATTGTGTTGAAGATAAATGACTCAATGCAAACAAGGGGACTGAAGCATCTCTTTTATGAGGAGAGGCCAAGAGGCCTGGACAAGAGAAGATGGAGAGGGCAAATGGATTTGGGGGTACTGGTGGAAGAAAAGCTGTGCATGAGCCAACAATATGCAGTTGCAGCCTAGAAGGCAAAGCACATCCTGGGCTGCAAAAGAAGGCTGGCCAGCAGAACAAGAGAGGTGGTTCTGCCCCTCTGCTCTGGTGAGACCTCACCTTGAGTACTGTGTTGCACAAGAAGACCTTTAGATGTCACTCACAACTCAGTGCATTCTATGGTTCTATGATCTTATCAATGCTTATAAATATCTAAAGGGTCATGAGGATGAGGCTGGGCTCTTCTCAGTGGTGCTCAGAGACAGGAAAAGGACCAACAGATACAAACTAGAACCCAGGAGGTTTCACTTGAAATTAGGGGGAAGGTATCTTTGAAGATGCAAGAGCACTGGTACAGGCTGTCCAGAAAGGACTTGAAGTGTCCTCAAGACTTTCAAAACTCACCTGGACACACAACTTGTGCAGCCTGCTCTGGGTGATGATCTCCAGAGGTCATAGAATCATAGAATCTACCAGGTTGGAAGAGACCTCCAAGCTCATCCAGTCCAACCTAGCACCCAGCCCTGTCCAATCAACCAGACCATGGCACTAAGAGACCCATCCAGGCTTTTCTTGAACACCTTTTCTTGGATGGAAAATGTCAAAGAAAATGTTCAGGACCAAGTTCTCTAAGAAGCAAAATCCACCTACCGGATGGGCTTTATAAATGAAGAAAGTGTTTTCATATCTGACTACTGATAATGCCCATCCCTGTGGTGGATCCGATTGATCTAGCAAATTTTCAGTGGGCTTAAACAGAAACCTTTAAGAAACTAGAATTGAATCAATATGCACAGTACACATGGAGTGACAGAGATGAATTAAGCTGTTTTATCAGGCACAGCCTTCTCTGGCTTATTCATACCTTCGTCATGCCTCGTGCGGTGGGGGTGATTCATGCTTTCTTTACCATTGTGCCTGTCATCTTGTCACATTTTAATGTCACCACTGTGTTTATTAGGGACGTTTTGCCCAGGGAGGGTGTTCATTTTTGCCTTTCAATCAGTGAAGAGAGAAAATACCACAGTGTCCCTGTGTTTCAGCCTGGCACCAACATAGCAAGCCGGTGACTAACTGCGCTGTCCTAATGAGCATGGAGGATCTATAAAATGCATTTTGGTGGAAATTCTAACTCTGGGGATATTTTTATTGTGCAATGGCTTTTTCCTTCCATTCTCACACTGCTTCATATGGTGCAATTAAAAGTCTGCGAGCAAGGAGCGGGTTGGATGAACCACATCCCATTATTGCAAGCCAAAGGTTTATGAGGAATTGTATTTTATTAGGGAAGGAAGGAAAAAAAAACCCAAACAAAATATGAGAGCAACAAGCCAGTGAGCTGACACGACAGTGGTGACACCTCTGTTTAGGCTGACATGTGCAGCAGGTCAGCTGTACATGTTATGTAAAAATCCACTAGCAATTACTGAGATAATGAGTCAGAGTTTGTGGCCACGAATCCACTTCCCGAGACACAGCTTATTAAGCAAGATCTCTAGATGAGGCCATTATATCACTGCCGTTGTAACTTCTCTTCTCCAGCGCTTTGCCGCAGCTGGGGTGACAGCAGTTCAGCCAAGTGGTCTCCATTTGAAGTGTGAACGTTCCCAAAGATCAGGATGAAACATGAGAAATACAAAATGCAAGAGCACTTTGTGGAGCTGTAAGGTAGTTTGCAGAGCTGCAGGACAGATATATGCTTGTATCTTGCATGTAGCTTGGAGAGGATGTTTTCCAGGGTGATATTTACACCGAGGTTGGGTCTGGGGATAATACATTTGCATAGCAGTTTTATGGAACTGAATCCAAGGGCAGCAGAAGTCCACAGAGCTGCTCATCCCAATAAAAAGAAACTAATCTTTATAAGGCTGTATCCTTATTTCTTTACTGTTTATTCTATCTGCTTGACTGCAGGCTCTAGCAAAAACATAAACCAGGTTTTGCTGCTCCTTTGACCTCAAATACTGGATATGAAAACTTTTTCAACTTGTTGGTATTTTATTGACTTTGGATATAGAGTTGTGCATGGAAACTAACTGTTTTGAGCATAAATCTCTCATCTTGCTGAGACAAGGATAGGAAAGGGACTGCAATTTGAACAAATGAAATTGCTGAGCATTCAGCCACATGGAAAGAATTTCAGGGTCAAGGTACGCAAGGAGTGGAAGGATCCTGTCTTTGAATAGCTCATTATCATAGAATCATAGAATCATAGAATCAACCAGGTTGGAAGCTTGGACCTCCAAGATCATCCAGTCCAACCTAGCACCCAGCCCTCTCCAATCAACCAGACCATGGCACTAACTGCCCCATCCAGGCTTTTATTGAACACCTCCAGGGACGGATGGTGACTCTACCACCTCCCTGGGCAGCCCATTCCAATGCCAATCACTCTCTCTGCCAACAACTTCCTCCTAACATCCAGCCTAGACCTCCCCCAGCACAACTTGAGACTGTGTCCCCTTGTTCTGTTGCTGGTTGCCTGGGAGAAGAGCCCAACCCCACCTGGCTACAGCCTCCCTTCAGGTAGTTGTAGACAGCAATGAGGTTTGCCCTGAGCCTCCTCTTCTCCAGGCTGCACACCCCCAGCTCCCTCAGCCTCTCCTCACAGGGCTGTGCTCCAGGCCTCTCAGGAGCTTCATCACCCTTCTCTGGACACTTGGAGGAGTGCCTTTAAGTTACTTTATATTCCTAAAAGAGGACATAAGAAGACCTTAAACACCAAAATTCATCACTGTAACAAAGACTTCCTTTCCAGCACCTGGCAGGTGCAGGGCTTAGGGGATATTGTCTGACCTGAGCTGGAAAGTTCTGCCCATGACTAATGATAGGCTGCTTTGTCTCAGGAGCAGGACATCAATGTCTTAATACTGCAGCAGAAGCTTTTTCCTTTGTCTCTAGGGACTGGACTGATGCAGACTGTGTACACTAATGAGGAAGTCAGATTATGAGCTTTATTTACAGTAACACCAGGAACAAGAAACCAAGATGAAATTGTAGCTATTAAAAACAACAAACTAGGCTTGGATAAAAAGGAAATCAAGGATAAGAGCTCCCTGGGGGAGAACAGCTAAGAACTAAGAACCTTTCATTATAACTAAGATTAAATATTTGCTAACAACTGTCAGGTAGATCTGTGGCTGAGTGGCATATTGTTCTTTGCATTCTCTCCTGTGGAATGTTGCTGTCTTTTTAAGTAGAGTGTAGGAGTTTCCCTAAGCATACTTCCAACTAATCAAAATCAAGTGGCCATGGAATAGGAAAGAATAAGCAGTAAAGTTGATATATTTGAATCTAACATTAAAATTCAACAATAATCCTTCACTCCTTGAGCGTGCCTCTATTTTATTAAGTATTTCTGTGCAGTATAATTAATTTATTAGTAGCAATTAACATACTGGTAGCAATATCCTTGAACAAGGGCTGTAATTCAAGAGATCATGCTTAATAAAGAAACCTACTGTGCTTCTGGTGGCTCTTGTGTAATGGGAGACCTGATACTCAAATATCTGAAAGTCAATATCAAGTGGAAACAGATTAATCAGGAGCTAGAAGGGGACTTATTGTTCACCAAGCACTCTAATACTAATCAGGAACTAGAAGAGAACCTTACTGTGGACTAAGCATTCTAATACTAATCAGGAACTAGAAGAGGACCTTACTGTGGACCAAGCATTCTAATACTAATCAGGAACTAGAAGAGGACCTTACTGTGGACTAAGCATTCTAATACTAATCAGGAACTAGAAGAGGACCTTACTGTGCATCAAGTATTCCAATAATAATCAGGAACTAGAAGAGGACTTCTTGTGCACCCAGTATTCTAATATTAATCAGGAACTAGAAAGGACCTTATTGTGTACCAAGCATTCTAATATTAATCAGGAACTAGAAGGAGACTTATTGTGCACTAAGTACTCCAATACTTATCTGGAACTAGAAGAGGACTTACTGTGCACCAAATATTCTATATTATAAGAAGCTGGTACAGCATATACACAGTATGAGCTGATGAGAGCTCTACAACTACCTAAGAGGAGGTTGTAGTGAGGCTGGAGCTGGTCTCTTCTCCCTAGTTACTAATGATAGGACAAAAGGAAATGAATAGAATAGAATAGAATCAACCAGGTTGGAAGAGACCTCCAAGCTCATCCAGTCCAACCTAGCACCCAGCCCTATCCAGTCAACCAGACCATGGCACTAAGTGCCTCATTCAGTCTTTTCCTGAACACCCCCAGGGACGGCAACTCCACCACCTCCCTGGGCAGCCCATTCCAATGGCAAATCACTCTCTCTGTGAAGAACTTCCTCCTAAGTTCCTCCTAAATGGCCTCAAGTTGCATCAGGGGAGGTTTATGTTGGATGTTGGGAGGAAGTTCTTTCCTGAGCAGCTGGTCAGGCACTGGAACAAGTAGTCAGGGAGGTGGTGGAGTCGCCATCCCTGGAGGTGTTTAAAAAGAGAGTGGATGTGGTGCTTGAGGCTATGGTCTAGTGATGAAGGATGCTGGGATGGAGGCTGGACAGGATGATCCTGGTGGGTCCTTTCCAACCATAGTGATTCATAGTGATTAGATGTTGTGCTGAGGGGTTTGGTTTAGTCAAGGATTTGTCAGTGTGAAACTAATGATTGGACTCGATGATCCTGAAGGTCTTGTCCAATCAAAGAAATTCTGTGATTTATTTGTTCTGATTTATTTACTTTTTAATTGTAATAAACCACTTGCAGGCACATGCAGTCCCTTTGAGACAATCTGCCCCAGCTTGGGAATGCAACTTCATTGTTCATTAGAGAAATGCCACCAGCAGGGTCCTTTCAAAAAAGCTTTTTGTATTCCAGCTGGAAAAAAAGAGCCCAAAACTGAAAGAAAAAGAAGCCTGAATGTTTCCATAGCCTTGCACTTCAATTCTGAGGTACTGTTATTACCAGTATTGCAGGAGGGGGGGGAAAGGTGGTATTTCTTATTGTACTGCCTTGTAGAGCAGTGTCACTAGGGAAATATCACAGCCTGCTTTATAGGTAACTGTCCTATTTTAGATGTAGGTATATCATAAAGAAATTTATACCTGGCAGGCTTTCTTGGAATGCAATACTTTCCACTCAGCTGAGAGTCTCCTTTTATTTCCTCTATACAATAAAATCTCTCCCCTATTTACCACATTTGCTGTTGGGGTTTGGTTTTCCTTTTTTCCACTCCCTATTTATAACTTAGCAACATCTTTACTCTCTCTGGCTTTAAAAGTCACAAAGCCTCTTCTCAAGGTGTTTTCCACTGCCCACAATCTCTCCCCTATTTACCCCATTTGCTGTTGGTTTTTGTCTTTCCTTTTGCCCCCCTCCCTATTTATAACTTAGCAACATCTTTACTCTCTCTGGCTTTAAAAGTCAAACAGCTTCTTCTCAAGGTGTTGGCCACTGCCCACCCTTTTTCCTTCCCTTTTCTTTTTTACCTTAAAACCTGCACAATTAACTTCTGTCACCTTAAAAGCCTTTCACACAACACACTGCTCCAGTTTGTTGAAGCATGTGTAATTACATCCAGCAGAACCTGTCCTGGGGCGAGCTGATTTCATGCAATTTTCATAGCACCTTTTTTCATTATTTAAGCAAAGTGAAATCTTTAGGACAGTGTGATTAAACTGAAATTGGAACTATTAAAGGTAGGCTATTCTGAGCAAAGACAGACTCCTGCCATCTTGACAAGAAGCTTATTTTTTTCCCCCCTACCCTGTGCTTTTGGTGAGGAAAAGTTCAATCCACTTGACACAGATATTGGCCACATATCCAAAACTGTCATCCTTTTGAGTTTTCATGAGTTCAGGTTAGAGTTTGTTAGTGCTTTGTGGCTTGGGCTGCAGCTTAATTCAGTGGAAATAGAGCCTGTGATGAAGATGACATTACAAGCCTGTCTAAAAATCTTTTCTGACTCTGCTAGGGAAAATCTGTGAAAGCCAATCTGAGGAGCTCAAACGAGTCAGGCCACTGCTATGCAAATAATTCCAGTGAGGTGTTTCTTCAGCCTTAAGAACTCCTAATTGCCAGCACAGAATACATGGATAAACATTGTAAACTGATTACTAAAGCTTGCTGGGATGGGGATTTCTGCTTCCTGAGACATTCCAGATTGGATGAGAACAAAACACCAACACTGCAGTCCCCTGCTTTGCAGAACAAACTATTTTGGGCCAATAACCTCACCCAGGATCAGGCAAACCGGGCAGCCTGCCAGGCAGATGGGGAGCTGGGCAGCAGGTAAACCAGCCAGCAGGCAAAGGGAGGGCTTAGGCAGCTGGCCAGGCAGCTTGCAAGTCCATCTGCCAGTCAGGCAGCCAAAAGGCTGGCAAGCTAATGTGCTGGTTCTCTCCCCAGCTGCCTGGTAGGATGGGCTGGGAGCTGGGCAGCCAAGCAAACCACCTGCTTGCCAGGGCAAGGAGCAGGACAGCCCTGCTGCCTGCTGCTTTCTGTCAATGGCTCTGAAGGAATGCATGTATTCCTGTGCAGTCTGCCAGTTCTGGTCTTCTGATGTCCAACCATTCCAGCAGAATGCAGTCAATCAGCTCTACCTCTTACAAGAAATACATGTATTTGGTGTATTAACTCACAGACAGCTACCATGAGAGACTTGGCTGTTTGCAGAAAGACTTAGGCACAATTTAGGATTAAAATTAAGAAGTGTAATCTGCCCACTGCTTGGCTGCATTTAGCTCACTGCTCTAATTCCTATTTGCAGGGTGCTCTGCTGTTGTGCATTTGCAGAAGTATGCCACGTTCAGCAGCTTGCCTCCTTCTGCTACTTAATTCCACGTGGGATGAAAGAATTGGGAACTTTTCTGCCTCAGTTTCTGGTGAAATTTTATCTGGTGTGTGTTCTTGGCTTATATCTAGATGTTCCTAGAATACAGCTAGATGGATAGCACACTGGTGTTGACAAAAACTCTTATGATTACCTCTTTAAAACCCCAGTTATTCCATTTCCTGGGCACAAGACAAAGCTGTGTCCTCCTTCTACCTGAAGGGCTTGAAACTCATTTCTAACTTACTGGAAGGACATCCTAAAGACAATGTTTGAAGGAAATAGATAGTGGAAAAGTTTGCTTGCCTAGAGGTGACAGCACCATGGCACAAATTATTCAAGATCAGAGACAGAGGGCATGGAAAGATTATGGTCCTCACCTCTGCTGGAAGGATGGTGCTCTGATTCCTACTTCAGGGCTGTTTCTGTGTGTGAATGGAAGGAGTCTTTGCATAAAATGAGGAATGTGGTAAGAAGAAAGGCTGGAACTCCTATTTGCCTCCTCTTCTCCAGGCTGAACACTCCCAGCTCCCTCAGCCTCTCCTTGTAGAGCTGTGCTCCAGAACCCCTCAACAGCCTTGGTGCCCTTCTCTGGACACATTCAAGCATCTCAACAACTTTCTTAAATTGAAGGACCCAGAACTAGTCCCACTAGGATGTGGAAGGAAAAGACAACATTGGCAGAAATAAACAAAGACTATAAAGGCTTCATCTTGCAGCTTCTCAAGGAATTGATCTGCATCTATTCTGCTATGTAGTGATTTTCAACATGCAGTCTATGAGCTCTTGAAGGACTGGGACATTTGCAAGAGCTTGCAGAAAATCAGGCCTGCTTATGAAAGCATAAGCATGGCAGACAAGAGTCTTTGCCTCCAGTGTGAACTCTCTACAGTTACAGAGTGTGTCAAATATCCTAATGCACGAAGAAATAACTTTGCACCTCATTGACAACAGTAAGGCAGAAGACATAGAGGTACTTTCTAAATGGCGATGAGTACGATATGGAAGTGGGCAAAAACACCATTGCAGAGCTGAACACAACTAGACATTACCTTTTCTGACAACTTCTCCTTCCTTGAGGTAGAAGTCTTGGTGTAAATGTTTGCTAACTTAAGATCTGGTTTAATATTAACCTAATCCCTGGATGATGGCGTTTGCAAGTTGGATGAAGCAAAATGCAGTTTCCTTTACTGAGTTGAGCATTTTGCCATTCCCAAGGTTTTTCTTTCACTTAATTAAACATTCTGTTCTTAACAGAGCTGCTTTTTTTTACCTCCTACTTTGTGGGAAGGAGGAAAAAGGCAAGGCTGAAGATAATGCCTTTCTTCCTCTTTCAGCAGTAGCTGTGGTGTTAGATATTATAACATTCAAGCAGGATGCAGTATTGATCTTTTGCTATTATTTGGGGCAAATATAATTATAGCTCTCTGTTGTTTGCATTGCTTGGTAACATTACAGGGCCTGACAGCTGTAGGAGCATCTCAGAAGGAAAAGAAAAACAACAAAAAAGAAACTTGTGAGAAGATTGTTCAGATCAGGATTTGTGAAGTGTATGCATTTTTTATACCTTGCTTTGTACTGCAGCTGAACTCAGTAGGAAAATTCACGTCTCAGCTTATCTACAAGTCAGTAATAGTCTACTTACATATGCCAGATCTGAATCTAAATTGTAATCTCCTGCTGAAATTTGAAACCAAATGGAGGAACTATTCAGAAAATAGGGAAGATGCTCAGAACCAGCGCCAGAACAAGAGGACAGTCTCAAGCTGTGCTAGGGAAGGTATAGGCTGGGTACTAAAAGGAAGTTCCTCACAGAGAGAGTGATTGGTGTTGGAATGGGCTGCCCAGGGAGGTGGTGGAGTCGCTGTTCCTTTTTCCCATCAAGAAAAGCCTGGATGGGGCAGTTAGTGCCATGGTCTAGTTGATTGGACAGGGGTGGATGCCTAGTTGGCCTGGATGATCTTGGAGGTCTCTTTCAACCTGGTTAATTTTATGATTCTAAGACTGGAAACCGAAGGCTCTGAGTGTTTTCCTCCCTGCCATTATCTTATTTCATGATCCTGAGAATGCCACTTCATCTTCAGCCCTATTTTCCCTGTAAGCCCATAGTTTGTTCTGGCTACTTAAGCTGCAGAGTTTTGGGTTAGATACTGTGTCCATCTTTCCTTGAGAGGAACCTGGTACCATAGTGGTTGGAGAGTTTTCAGTGACACATCAATATACCTAATCATAAAATCAACCAGGTTGGAAGAGACCTCCAAGCTCATCCAGTCCAACCTAGCACCCAGCCCTATCCAGTCGACCAGACCATGGCACTAAGTGCCTCATCCAGGCTTTGCTTGAACACCTCCAGACATAATGCAAAAGATTATTTTCATGTTGTGCTTCTACATGAAAAATCTCTGTCAATGACATGTTTCTTGTGACCCCCAAACTATTTTTTTTACGTTCAGTTTCTTCTCCCAGGACTCTCGGTTGGTCTAATTATTTGCGTCCTGTTCAAAAGGCAGTGCCACAGCTCCTCACTGATTTAATCTACAACTTCCCCTATTGCACCTCTTATGCATTCTTCACATTCCCTTCCCCGGCTATGAAGAGGATGATTGATTTTCAGTTCTATCTCCCAATTTTTCAGATCAACTAGCTTAATAGAGTTGGCCCTGCTCACATTTAAGGTCTGCTCCTGGAGTCTGAAGCTGAATGACACACACCGCGTTCAGTTTTCCTATCCCGCAGTTGTGTCTCATCTCACATAGCCAAACTCCTAAGAAGGTGGATCCTGAAATCCATTATACAATCTCTGTCCTGGCTCACTTCTAAAAACCTTTTTACAGTCTCCTTCCAGCCATACCCTTCCTGCAAAAAAACAAAGGTGGTTTCCTGAGGACTGTGTACGGTCCTGCACCTGGGTCAGTGCAATCCCAGGCGCAGATACAGGCTGGGTGATGAATGGCTGAGAGCAGCCCTGAGGAGAAGGACCTGGGGGTCTGGGTCGACGAGAAGCTCAACATGAGCCGGCAGTGTGCACATGCAGCCCAGACAGCAACCCTGTGCTGGGCTGCAGCAAGAGCAGTGTGGGCAGCAGGGCAAGGGAGGGGATTCTCCCCCTTTACTCTGCTCTCCTCAGACCCCACCTGGAGTACTGTGTGCAGTTCTGGAGCCCCCAACACAAGAAGGACATGGAACTGCTGGAGCCAGTCCAGAGGAGAGCCACGAAGATGCTCAGAGGGCTGCAGCAGCTCTGCTATGAGGACAGGCTGAGAGAGTTGGGGCTCTGCAGCCTGGAGAAGAGAAGGCTTCGAGGAGACCTTAGAGTGGCTTTGCAGTATCTGAAGGGAGCCTACAGGAAGGCTGGGGAGGGACTATTGACAAGGTCTAGGAATGATAGGATGAGGGGGAATGGGTTTAAGCTGGCAGAGGGGAGATTTAGACTGGATGTTAGGAGGAAGCTCTTTCCAGTGAGGGTGGTGAGACACTGGCACAGGTTGCCCAGGGAGGTTGTGGCTGCTTCCTCCCTGGAGGTGTTTAAGGCCAGGCTGGATGAGGCCTTGAGCAACCTGCTCTAGTGGGAGGTGTCCCTGCCTGTGGCAGGGGGTTGGAGCTGGCTGATCCTTGAGGTCCCTTCCAACCTAAACCATTCTATGATTCTATGATTCTATGATTCTATGACTGTTGATAGCCTTTGCATTCACGAACTCCTTTCTGAGCACCTTCCTGCCATGTGCTTACATGTTTGTGGTTTCCAAGCATACCATTTTGAGGCATGATTAAGGGAGGAGCATTCAGCTCTGGCAGTTTGTGTTGGCCTGGAAATAACAAAAGCATGTTGAGGGAAATGGAAAACTCCTTTGTGAGTCTGAAAGACAGAGTAAGTTGCTTTGGCTGAACTGCAGATCACTACAAACGTTCTGTGATTGGAAATACTGACTCATCATACTCACAGAATGAGCTTTTTCACAATCCTTTCATGCTTCCTATATGATTATGGGAACTCAACCATCCACTGCCAGCTTTGTTTGGAGAGAAGAGATTTGTATGTGCATTAATTCAAACAGATATTCTAAACCTCAGTTTACCTACCAAGCATTGCCCTGCCTAAATGCTTGGCAATAAGTCAAAGGACAAGGAATAAAAGTACAAAAGGAACAAGCTGGAAGCAAAGTGAAAGTTCTGTTCTTTAGGAGAATGAAGGATTTTGTGAGGAAAGCTGTTGCCTGCTGGCTGCCTGGCAATGGGAAGCCTGGCAAACTCATGATTTCTCAACTCACATTTAGACTGAGAGGACCTTTCGCTTAAGGATGCTGGCTCAAACCACCGCAGCTTGCAAGGGGTCATGCTGGTGGATACACAGAGTGAGTCAGGAAACACTGACACAGAGCAGTGATACCTGCCAGCTGGTTTAGGAATGAGCAGTCAGTAACTCTCATCCACTTCTGGAAACACAGGTCTGGGAACACAGTGGAGCTGGTGGGGATGAAGATATATATGATCCTCTGTTAGCTTTATGGCTTTTATCCATCCCTTTGGTCACTATCTACTTTTGGATGAATAAATATTGCTCTGTTCTGGAGAAGATATTTTCAATTCAGTTTTTTTTTTCCTGTTGTGATCTCCTATAGTCAAAAATGAAAGGAGATATATATACCAAATATATATATATATATATATATANCATTCCAATGCCAATCACTCTCTCTGCCAACAACTTCCTCCTAACATCCAGACTAGGCCTGCCCTGGCACAGCTTGAGGCTGTGTCCCCTCCTTCTGTTGCCGGTTGCCTAGCAGAGGAGACCAACCCAGCTGGCTGCAGCCTCTCTTCACGTAGTTGTGGACATCAGTGAGGTCTGCCCTGAGCCTTCTCTTCTCCAGGCTGCACACCCCCAGCTCCCTCAGCCTGTCCTCACAGGGATGGGCTCCAGGCCCCTTCCTAGCCTTGCTGCCCTTCTCTGGACACATTCCATTACCTCAACATCTCTCTTGATTTGAAGAGCCCAGAACTGGACACAGTACTCAAAATATGGCCTGACCAGTGTTAAGTATGAGGGAAGAATAACCTCCCTACTGCCACACTGTTCCTGATTCAGGCCAGGATGCCATTGGCTCTCTTGGCCACATGACCTTTACAGATTTCATCATCAGCTCCTACAATCAGGAGTATGAATCAAAAAAGGTGTATTAAAGCAGCTACTTAAATCATCATATTTTTTTGTTAGACAATATCTTGGTGGGCTCTAAGGCGGTTGAAGATGTGTGCATGCTTGTGTCATGGTTAGCTGCTGATGGAGCAGACTTACAGAGCCAGTAACATTTGAATATAAATATTAGACAGTTCCTGGGAAATAATTCTTGTTTCCCATCAAAACTCTGCAGATAACCTGGAGAAAATCATGAACTGTATTTAATGAAGCAGTATCTGAGTGTCTAGAGAAAGGTCTATGCAATGACTCTCTTTGCTTCTCGACGAAAATGCAAATGAAACTATTAATAGTTTATAAGTGAGGCTTGGCTAGAAGTGAGCTGATGTTCATCTGGCTTTAAGCTAAATAAAAGAAGAATTGTTCTGCACAATTTGTTGATGTAAAATCTCAAATAATTTTTCCTCTTTTGGAAATACACCTTTAAATATTTATCTTTCTCTGGGCTTTAGGAAATGAACATTTCTTTATGTCCTACTACGATGACAGCCAAAAAGAAACTTAAGTGGTACTTTATTTTCTCCCCCCCTACAATTTAGTTGGGGCAATTAATGAGGCAGGAATTATAAAATATGTAGTTAATTGTTATTTCCAGAAAGCCTTGCCCACAACTATGTACAAATTAGTTACATTTGGGTTCTAATTTGGTCAGGAAAATCTTCCCAAGGATGCTTCTGGGCAATTCATTATTTAGGAGAATTGGAACGTTTGGAAAAGATTAGCCACAAAATGCTTTTGTCCCACTTATAAATAGGTAGCCTGGAGCCCTAGGCAAATCTGTGCTACTCACTGTGGTGCAGCAAAAATTTCAAGATAGTTCCTGTCTCTTTTGTGGCAGTGTTGGAACTGCTCAGCTCTCAAGAGGCTTCTAGATTTTCCCAGGGTGCTGAGAAAGAGGCAGACAATCTCTGACCTAATCCTGGTTCCTCTTGGCATGGAGGTTTGCAGAGGTGCAGGCAGGATCTCTTGCAGATGTGCTGAGAGCACCATGTCAGTGGCACTTCTTTCCACATCGTGAGCCCCTTAAGTGCCTTCTCCTGGGAAACTTGAGGCACTTAAGTTTCCAGGTAGTTCAAGCCCCAAATACCAGGGCTAAGCCAGTCTGAAGCACGAGGCAGAGCAGAACACATTGTCCAAGAGCAGTGAGGCACAGGCAGCTCTATGAGGTGCAGGCAGCAAGGCAGCATGCACTGAGGCAGGGCAGTGAGGCACAGGCAGCTCTATGAGGCACAGGCAGCAAGGCAGCATGCACTGAGGCAGGTCAGTGAGGCACAGGCAGCTCTATGAGGTGCAGGCAGCAAGGCAACATGCACTGAGGCAAGGCAGCATGCACTGAGGCAGGGCAGTGAGGCACAGGCAGCTCTATGAGGCTCAGGCAGCAAGGCAGCATGCACTGAGGCAGGGCAGTGAGGCAGAAGCAGCACAACTGCTTGCAACTTAGCTGAATTTATATGACTTGCCCAAATGTAATGGCTCATTTGACCACAGAGATTCACCAACCAAAATGACATTTGCCAAACTGACCATGTTAGGTGACCCCAGGGCTTGCTCACCCTTATTTGGGCAAGACACCAACAATTACCTAAACACCTGTGGGTATCTGTTTATCAATTTGGGAGATGTGATGGCCCAAGCCTTTGTTTTCCCCCCTCTCTTGCTTCCCCCATCAGCAGAAGGGTGGGGCAAGCCAGGACTTGTAATAGGCCTTTCAGGACACCCTACAAAATCCTAAGATTACACAGTGAAAGGAGATTGCTTATATCAAACCCTCAGCTTTTATCTCAGAAAGAGAATGCAACTTAAACACATTGCCTTGCTGCAGTGCAGAACCACGTGTTTAGATTCTGTGCAGGAAAAAAAACAACACTGTTTCTGCAAGACCATGAGATGGAAAAATAATTAAATGCCTGTCTTTCCTACAGCCTACAGAGCAAATAAAAAACCCCAGAGTTTGCAGTTTGCTCAGTGTATTAACCTATGGACCTCAATATTGTAGAGCAAAAATATGGATCAACGTCGACACTTCATTTTCATAGGACAAATAGAGTTTGGCTTAAATATTTCTCTGGAATCTGAGGGAAATCAATAGTGTTTACAGAACTGTGTGCTGGGCTGCATCAAGAGAAGTGTGGCCAGCAGGGCAAGGGAGGGGATTCTCCCCCTTTACTCTGCTCTCCTCAGACCCCACCTGGAGTACTGTGTGCAGTTCTGGAGCCCCCAACACAAGAAGGACATGGAACTGCTGGAGCGGGTCCAGAGGAGAGCCACGAAGATGCTCAGAGGGCTGCAGCAGCTCTGCTCTGAGGACAGGCTGAGAGAGTTGGGGCTCTTCAGCCTGGAGAAGAGAAGGCTTCGAGGAGACCTTAGAGTGGCTTTGCAGTATCTGAAGGGAGCCTACAGGAAGGCTGGGGAGGGACTATTTACAAGGTCTGGCAATGTCAGGACGAGGGGGAATGGGTTTAAGCTGGCAGAGGGGAGATTTAGACTGGATGTTAGGAGGAAGTTCTTTACAGTGAGGGTGGTAAGACACTGGCACAGGTTGCCCAGGGAGGTTGTGGATGATTCCTCCCTGGAGGCGTTTAAAGCCAGGCTGGATGAGGCCTTGAGCAGCCTGCTCTAGTGGGAGGTGTCCCTGCCTATGGCAGGGGGTTGGAGCTGGATGATCCTTGAGGTCCCTTCTAACCTAAACCATTCTATGATTCTATGATTCTATAACTGGTAAAGCTCTCTTTGGATGCTGAATCTTAAACCTCTTGTTTAGAAGTTCCTATCACTAAAGCCTTTAAGGTAAGCTTTGTTCCAGGAGTTTTGATCTTGTCTCTGTGACTCTAAATGTGAATGTAATAAGACTCAAGAAAAAAAAAACAAAAAAAAAAAAGAAAGAAAGAAGAAGAAGGAAAAAAAAGTGGACCTGAAACTGGCTTAATGTGTTTTATAGATTTTCTGTCACCAAATTATTATTGCCGGTCCCCTGTTGACAGTAGTGCACAAAGATGTCTTAAATGCAACTTTCAAGCATTTGATTGAGATTATTCTATAACAAAGTTACTCCCCCCCCCGCCCCAGGTAATTGTCAGTAACCTCCCTGGAATATTGAGAGACTGTAAGAGACAAGAAAGCACAAACATTCAGTGATCTGAACTGAAAATGGATCTCCTCTGCCCTGAGGTTATCAAACTCAACTCTGCCAGCGATTGCACATGTAGTCTGTACAGAAGGACTCACATGAAAGGAGGATTTAATATAGAAGATAGATGGGTATAGAGATAAGGGGCATTAGTAAAATGGAATTTTAGGGTGGAATCAGTGATTAATAATGTGGCATGAATATCAGAATTAAGCACAAGTTTGCTTTCCATACTGTTCTTCTAGAAATTCTTCCTCTGGAGCACGCAGTTGACACTGGAGAGAGAACTGACTTTACTTACATGCTTGCAGAACTTCTCTGTGTGGTGACAAGTGGTGTACAGCAAAACAACAGAGACTAAACAGTGACCTTGTGGGTCATACACCTGCTGAAACATTACATCTTTCACACCTGTGTGAAATCACGGTGTTGTGCTTGATACTGGGCAGTGAGCAAGAACCACAGCAGATGTACAGGATTCTTTAAACTTAGCAGGGCCACGAAGATGATCCAAAGGTTGGAGCACCTCTGCTATGGGTATAGGCTGAGGAAGCTGCAGTTCTTTAGCCTGGAGAAGAGAAGACTCTGGGGGGACTTTAGAGCTGTCTTCCAATACCTGGAGGGATCCTACAGGAAAGATCATAGAATCATAGAATCATAGAATGGTTTAGGTTGGAAGGGACCTCAAGAATCATCCAGCTCCAACCCCCTGCCACAGGCAGGGACACCTCCCACTAGAGCAGCTCGCCCAAGGCCTCATCCAGCCTGACCTTAAACACCTCCAGGGAGGGAGCATCCACCACCTCCCTGGGCAACCCATTCCAGTGCCTTACCACCCTCACTGTAAAGAACTTCCTCCTAACATCCAGTCTAAATTTCCCCTCTTCCAGCTTATACCCATTCCCCCTCGTCCTAACATTACTAGACCGTGTAAATAGTCCCTCCCCAGCTTTCCTGTAGGCTCCCTTCAGATACTGGAAGGCCACTATAAGGTCTCCTCGAAGCCTTCTCCTCTCCAGGCTGAAGAGCCCCAACTCTCTCAGCCTGTCCTCATAGCAGAGGTGCTCCAGCCCTCTGATCATCTTCGTGGCTCTCCTTTGGACCCGCTCCAGCAGTTCCATGTCCTTCTTGTATTGGGGGCTCCAGAACTGCACACAGTACTCCAGGTGGGGTCTGACGAGAGCAGAGTAAAGGGGGAGAATCACCTCCCTTGCCCTGCTGGCCACACTTCTCTTGATGCAGCCCAGCACTCGGTTGGCTGTCTGGGCTGCATGTGCACACTGCCGGCTCATGTTGAGCTTCTCGTCGACCCAGACCCCCAGGTCCTTCTCCTCAGGGCTGCTCTCCAGCCATTCACCACCCAGCCTGTATCTGTGCCTGGGATTGCACCGACCCAGGTGCAGGACCTTACACTTGGCCTTGTTAAACGTCATGAGGTTGGCCTGGGCCCACCTCTCCAGCCTGTCCAGGTCCCTCTGAATGGCATCCCTGCCCTCCAGCAAGTCAGCTGTGCCACACAGCTTGGTGTCATCTGCAAACTTGCTGAGGGTGCACTCAATTCCTCTGTCCATATCACTGGCATGGAGAGGGACTTTGTGTAAGGGTGTCTAGCAACAGGACAAGGGGGAATGGTTTTAAGCCGAGAGTTAGACTGGGTCTTAGGAAGTTCTTCAGTATGAGGATGGTGAGACTCTGCAGTAGCTCGCTCTAGGAGGCTCTGGATGCCTACTCCCTGGGGTTGTTCAAGGCCAGGTTGGATGAAGCCTCGGGCAGCCAAGTCCAGTAGAGAGGTGACCCTGCCCATGGCAGGGAGTTGGAATAGAAGATCTCTGGAGTCTCTTCCAACTTAAGCCATTCTCTGATTCTATGAAACTGATGGAGTCAGATGTCAACAAAATTATTTTGAAACAAGAACTTCAATCTGGTGTCTATTTAGAATCAGTCAGGGTTGGAAGGGACCACAAGGATCATCTAGTTTCAACCCCCCTGCCATGGGCAGGAACATCTCACACGAGATCAGGCTGTCTAGAGCCTCAACCAGCCTGGCCTTAAACACCTCCAGGGATGGGGCTTCGACCACCTCCCTGGGCATCCTGATCCAGGGTCTCAACACTCTCATGCTGAAGAATTTCCTCCTAACATCCAGTCTGAATCTACCCATTTCTTGCTACTAGTCATTTAGGAGTGGGTTATAGTTCACAACTCAGTATTTTTAATGCTAATAATTGATATAGAATCATAGAATCAGTCAGGGTTGGAAGGGACCACAAGGAGCAGCCAGTTCCAACCCCCCTGCCATGGGCAGGGACATCTCACACTAGATCAGGTTGTCCAGAGTCTCACTCAGCCTGGCCTTAAACACCTCCCTGGGCAAACCATTCCAAGGTGTCACCACTCTCACGAAGAACTTGCTCCTCACTCCCAGTCTGATAGAGGGAGCTATGAGAGAGTACTTTTGTTCCAGAGGAAAATGGTCACTTTGTTGTCTGTGGATGATGTCCTGTGGATGATATTTTGCTTCTGAGCTTTAGGTTGTGCTACTGCATTGCATTGCTTCTTGCAATATTCTGATGCCCATTCCTGCATAGGCTGGAACAGAGTGCACAGCTCTGTGTGCAGCTCCATTCTTGTCATTGGTGCTCAGAGGAAAACACCAGATACCCACTTTTAAAGCAATTAGAGGGAGCTAAGGAGAATTTCTCCATGCGTGTACAGAATTTATTCCTTCACCAATTAACTTGCTAACCTCCACCAAATCATGTTTCAATTAATTTTCCTCAGGATAGTTTTTGCACTTTCTGCAAAACACTTTTTAGCTCTGGTTAAGTTTGAGCTATAAATAACCTCCTGCACAGACCTGTATTGGTGTTCCTAAACTAGAGCCAAACCACAGCTTCTTTTCCCCCATCACTTTTGGTGGTCTTTTGTTTCATTCCTTCTATGAACAAAATAAAATTCACTCATTAGAGCTGTGTGGTTTCATGACACTGTGAAGTCAGACCAGGTCTTAGCTAAGAAGATAGATCAGGTCTTAGCTAAGCCATGAATGGGAAGCTAGCTAGGAAGCCAGAAAAAGACAAGGAAGCAAGACAGGAGCTGAGCAAAGCATCTCTGCTGTAACCTTTCTCCCAGCTTCTAAGGGATAAAATTGCTGAAAAATTTCTGTTATGGAGAATGTGTCCTGAAAGTTCATAGAATTATTTTGGTTGGAAATAATCTCTAAGGTCTTTGAAGGTAGATGTCCAGTTTTGGGGACTGCCCAGATGTCTATTACCTGGCTATTTTCAGGAAAGAAAGTTACAGGTCTAATGTTCAACAAGAAGTTAAGTCACTGAACTGCCTTTAACATACTAAGAATAGAATAGAATAGAATCAACCAGATTGGAAGAGACCTCCAAGTTCATCCAGTCCAACCTAGCACCCAGCCCTATCCAGTCAACCAGACCATGGCACTAAGTGCCTCAGCCAGGCTTTTCCTGAACAGCCCCAGGGACGGTGACTCCACCACCTCCCTGGGCAGCCCATTCATGAGAAAGTAGAGAGAAAACAGCTCTAAGTAAACTCAAAACCTGTAAGTGAGAGATGTGCTGGAAAACTGTGCTGCATGAAGATATATCTACAACATAATCTCATTTCCAACAAGAAGTTAAGTCACTGAACTGCCTTTAACATACATGAGAAAGTAGAGAGAAAACAGCTCTAAGTAAACTCAAAACCTGTAAGTGAGAGATGTGCTGGAAAACTGTGCTGTGTGAAGATACATCTACAACACAATCTGACTTCCTTTGGGTTTCACAGATGGGGTTCATATAATCTAATTTTATGTATTATTTAATTTAAGATAGCTTCAAGGCACACACCTGTGTACAAGCTTAAACCTTGGACTCCATATATAGTTGGAAGAGGAAAATATAACATGTACATTGAGATTGTTCTGGCTTACTTAGATCATATTTAGAATGGATGAATCAGTCCCTAAAAGTACATGATTGTCTCCACTAATCACAGCTCATGACCTCTAGATAAGTCATGTGTGGAGATCTACAGTTGGCCAAATGAATTATGAAGCAGCCTTTCAAATCCCTTTGCATCCTGAAATGCCATGGAAGGAAAGCACACATCACATTGTCAGACAGTGCTCAAACTTTGACCAACAGACAGACCAGAAACCATTGGATGTTGCAAAGACACTACATTTCTTTGATGTGCCTGCTGAAGACAATAAGGACTTTACTAGTTCAGCTAATGCTCTCTTACATCATTTTACCACAGGGGAAGGCGATCGCTGTCTATGAACTCAATTACCTTCTGAAATCATAGAATCAACCAGGTTGGAAGAGACCTCCAAGATCATCCAGTCCAACCTAGCACCCAGCCCTATCCAGTCACCTAGACCATGGCACTAAATGCCTCATCCAGTCTTTTCTTGAACACCTCCCTGGGCAGCCCATTCCAATGCCAATCACTCTCTCTGTGAAGAACTTCCTCCTAACATCCAGCCTATACTTCCCCCAGCACAACTTGAGGCTGTGTCCCCTTGTTCTATGATTTCATCTATCATTGTTTTGTCTACAGCTACCTGAAAGTATGTTCCAAAAAGACAAAAGGCAGAGAAAAGTAGCTCTAGTTAGAGATAACTCTGTGATTTTGTGAGCTCAAATTATATATATATATATTTTACTTCTTCCTGGCTGTGCCCCAAACACAGAGACTGAGATAGGAAGTCCATGAAGGATAAGTGGCAGATATGAAATTATTTAGTTCATAGCTGTAACCCATGGAGTGTGTAACACTGACTAAAATGGGACATGGCTCAAGCGAAAGTTTTACTGATTTAATGCTCTCCATCAACCAATTAAAGCAAACTGCTTCCCTACAGAGAAAACTTGAAAGAGCCAGGTATCACTTTTTTGCCTTTCTTTCCCCACCACTACTAAAAATCAGAGAAGACAACTGAGGCACAGACATGTAAGTGCAGCAGCTTTATTTAGAATAGCTCATTCTGTGAAATAATCAAAATGGACTTTGACAGTCAGAGGGGAAAACAAGGTGGAAGTGATTAATAATTCTTTAATAAGGAAAAAAAGTAATCCTGGTTTACTAATAGCTTTTCTGTGGTTAATTAAGGCTCAAGTTTGTAAAAAACCAGGAGGCTTTTAGAAAGTGGATTCCACTTTGTACAATGAGAGCAAGACTGGGAAACAGCAAAGCAATAATGATTTCCTGGAAAGGTGTGATGGGTTGGGTGTTCCCTACACCCCCCCAGCCCCAACTTTGGAAATCACCCAGACTAGACTCAGCAGCTCTGGAAATTGAAGAATGAAGCTTTATATTTAGCACAATATACAAGCAGATATTTACAATATCTGCAGCTAGATACAGAAATAGACAAGTTAAAAGTAATCCAGAAACACAACAGCCCTCCCAGAAACCTGAGTTCCCAGGAGGGGCTCACAACCACCCTTCCACCTTCCTCCCACCCCTCGAACTTACCCAAGATCTTGCCTTATGTTTATAAGTAGTATGGAGGGTTGGTCAGGGGGGTTAGGAAGCAGATGGATTAGTCACACAGATGGCAGGTTAGGTTAGAGAGAGAAGTGCAGTCCAAAGCCCAGTCAGCGACTGTGTTATCTATATCAGTGTTCTTGTTCCTATACATCTCAGCAAGCCTATGAGTGCAATAGCCATCACCATTGTTTCCTTCCCAAATTGGAAAGAAAAAAAATCCTTCTTATTTCTCTTATACATTATCAGTCCATTTTACAGCATGTTTCCATATTATATGAGCTTGAACATTAGAAGGAATTGAACACTAAACTGAGATGGGCATTTCTTTTAACCTAGCAAGTTGCAGTGTGCACTTGCAGCCCAGAAAGCCAACCAGAGCCTGGGCTGCACGAGGAGAAGTGTGGCCAGCAGGTCAAGGGAGGTGATTCTCCTCCTCTACTCTGATCTGCTGAGACCCCATCTGGGGTACTGCATCCAGTTCTGGAGCCCCCATTACAGGAGTGATATAGATGTGCTGGAACGTGTCCAGAGAAGGGCCACTGGGATGCTCAGAGGGCTGGAGCAGTTCTGCTACGAGGACAGACTGAAAGAGTTGGGGCTGTGCAGTCTGGAGAACAGGAGGCTCCCAGGTGACATTCTGGTGGCCTTCCAGGATCTGAAGGGGGCTACAAAAGAGCTGGGGAGGGACTTTTTAGGCTATTAGGGAGTGAAAGGACTGGGGGGGAATGGAGCAAAGTTAGAGGTGGGGAGATTCAGCCTGGATGTGAGGAGGAAGTTGTTGAGCATGAGAGTGATGAGAGCGTGGCATGGGTTTCCCAGGGAGGTGGTTGAGCCCCCATGGCTGGAGGTGTTTAAGGCCAGGCTGGATGAGGCTGTGGGCAGGCTGATTCAGGGTAGGATGTCCTGCCCATGGCAGGGGAATGGAACTAGATGATCCTTGTGGTCCCTTCCAACCCTGACTGATTCTATGATTCTAAGCTCCCCAAAAACTCTGTCTGTGGCCAGGAAGACATTGCTTAGTGAGCAGCTTGCACCAAAGGCAAAGAGCTATGATAATGTAAGTGCTTTTCTGGATACTATCATTTAACCATATCTGTTTGCTTTATCTTGGCTGCAGTTTCTGCTACACTCAGGCCAACAGTCCCATTCGATTCCAGGCTTAAAAGAGTTCCAGCAGTGTCAGTGCCAGCTACTTAGCAGCAGAGCCAAGAGAAGACCAGTGGTGATAAATAGATAGGAGAAAATTATACAAATGTGGATATAAGCAACTATGCACTTGTGTATATTTTCCCTGTTTGTGTGTGTATATATGCAGACAAAAAATAGGCTTTAGCATCACTGTGTACCAGTTTACATAGTGAAGCTGAGCAAAATTCACAGCTCTGGGCATCCAGAAGTTTGAAACTTTAAATCTGACATTTAACCACTAATCCAGCTTCATGTATGACAGCTTTCTCCTCTGGCAAAAGATACCCAGGCTGTACAGAACTTCTGCTCTCCCTGCTTTTGAAGAGGACCCTGCTCTGCAGTGAAGTCACAATTCTGCTGCTTTTTTGTTCTTACAGAAGCCTTAATCCCAGCCAACAAGGACAGGAGCAGGAAAAAAAAACCTGTTCATGCATCAAAGGAAACTGCTTTAAACATGTTCTGCTCTCCTGCTGTATAGTCATGGTTTGGATTAGGAAATAATAGGCTGCAGGCAGCCAGGAATCAGAGCTGAGTAAATTTTTAAAACCTTTAAGAGGAAGGCAGAAAGCTTAGAAGCTGTGCATAATTTATACCCATCTAGCATGTTCCATCTCTTGATAACCCAGAACTGTGACCTGGGAACCAAAGTAACTGCTCAGAAACATCACTGCAGACCTATGTCTGGTAGCTGTTATTGATTTAAATGATTGCAATTCGTTGATTGATTTGTTTAGTCTTGTTTTGTTTTGTTTCTAATCATAGAATCAGGCAGGGTTGGAAGGGACCACAAGGATCATCCAGTTCCCATAGGCAGGAGCACCTTACCCTAGATCAGGCTGGCCAGAGCTTCATCCAGCCTGGCCTTAAACACCTCCAGGGATGAGCCTCAACTACCTCCATGGGCAATCCATTCCAGGGTCTCATCACTCTCATGCTGAAGAACTTCCTCCTCACGTCCAGTCTGAACCTCCCCACCTCCAGCTTTGCTCCATTCCCTCTCATCTCACATCAGTGCCAACCCCCTAAATGCTTTCATATGGGACTGGCAGGATAAGGTTTTACAATTTCCAAATGTGACATTAATCTCATTCCAGGATATTCCTGAGGCTGACAAGCTTGCACTATTATGCTTATCAGAGAGTGTACAGTGAACTAAGCTTTAAAGTAACTACAGGCAGACCTGAGTCACAAGTTTAAAGGCGGAATTTTGCTCAGGCGTTGTTTCTGCTTTGCTGCTTCAGTGCAGGGATTTTGTTTTTATTCTTTAATGAAATAAGAAAGAGCTGAAAATAACCAAATGTACACTGAAATATAACCCAAGCAACAGCTCTGGGGCTCACGTTTTGTTTCAACTCACATTCATTTAAATGCTTGCACTGCTTTTAGAGTTGGCTTTTGTTACCTATAGAGCTAGTGTGAACTAAACAAACTTTTGGATAGGGCAAGTGGGCTTCAGCTGAACTCTGATTTACATTTTTTTTTATCCAGTTTATTACATTATGCCTCATGTCTAAAAGGCAGTGATTTCAATGGTGAAATAAAATTTCAGGTGTGTAGTAAAAGTAAACTGAATAAGATAAAATAAGCCAATGTTTGATCACCTGCAATAATTGAGACGATGAAGGTCTGCTATGTATTAAAATATGTTCTCTTAACCACACTTAAAAAACCCAATCCAAGCCCAGAGAAGGGTAATGAAGCTGGTGAGGGGCCTGGAGCACAGCCCTGTGAGGAGAGGCTGAGGGAGCTGGGGGTGTGCAGCCTGCAGAAGAGGAGGCTCAGGGCAGACCTCATTGCTGTCTACAGCTACCTGAAGGGAGGCTGTAGCCAGGTGGGGTTGGGCTCTTCTGCCAGGCAACCAGCAACAGAACAGGGGGACACAGTCCCAAGTTGTGCTAGCGGAGATCTAGGCTGGATGTTAGGAGGAAGTTGTTGGCAGAGAGAGTGATTGGCATTGGAATGGGCTGCCCAGGGAGGTGGTGGAGTTGCCATCCCTGGAGGCATTCAAGCAAAGCATGGATGAGGCACTTAGTGCCATGATCTGGTTGATTGGCTAGGGCTGGGTGCTAGGTTGGCCTGGATGAGCTTGGAGGTCTCTTCCATCCTAGCTGATTCTATGATTTGATGACCTTTATAACCAGGTTCCTTTCTTGCTTCTATTGAAATTACCTTTTCCACTCCAGAATCTTTGTTTGCTTCTAGGAAAGGTTTCTGGTCAATATGTATTTGGGGATTACAAGAGTGAAAGAAACTTGATGATAAATCATCAGCATTAAAAGCAAAATGTTGCCTTCCTAATTGTGATCACTTTTGTAATCAGTGTCCTCTGCAGATAAGTGCAAATGGCTGTCAGTGTCAAAGTTTTAAGACATACTTCATCCAAGGCTACACAGATAGGGAATTTGGAGGCAATGCCCATGCACAGAGACCAGTTTAGAGGTGGCAGCAGATATGTATGACATAAAGACTGAATATACTCTCCAACAGTCCACTTAATAAAAGTATAATTTGCTGTTACAGCAGATTTTTTCTCCTGTGCCACTCTCCAGTGTATTATACTCGAAACAGTTTTCTACTGCATTTTCATTAACAATTTAAAAGGTTCCTTTTCACATATAATGCTACTTATTTACTTCAGGAATCATGATTTTCATGCAGTTCGGCAATATCTTGCTTGTTATTAAGTTCTACTCATGGAGAACAAGAGTGATCATTCAAATAAATAAATGTCTTGCTTTATCATTTCTATTATAGCTTAGAGATAATGAACAAAACTTATGAAGTCTTAACAAGAATAGCATCATTCAGCCTCGTTGCCAAAGATGACATTCACCAAAGATGCTATTCGTAACAGGTCTTTAGGACTGACTCTTTTATACTCTCTATCATATAGGGTTCTTTGTTCTCTGTGATATTAAGCATATTCCACTGTTCCACATTTCCTTTCTGCAGTTCATAGAATCATAGANCTGCAGAGCCCCAACTCTCTCAGCCTGTCCTCAGAGCAGAGCTGCTGCAGCCCTCTGAGCATCTTCGTGGCTCTCCTCTGGACTGGCTCCAGCAGTTCCATGTCCTTCTTGTGTTGGGGACTTCAGAACTGCACACAGTACTCCAGGTGAGGTCAGATGAGAGCAGAGTAAAGGGGGAGAATCACCTTCCTTGCCTTGCTGGCCACACTTCTCTTGCTGCAGCCCGGCACACGGTTCTGCTCACACAACACTTCTAAGCTATTTGGAGGATTGAGTTCCAGATACATCTATTCCGATTCCGCCAGCTCATCAGAAATATTACCACACTAAGTTGCCTATGAACAGATAAGTATGGCTTGGGCAAAGTTTCCTATTGTGCCAGACAATAAACCTGCCTTTCTGGGTTGTGTGTAGCAGAGTTCCTCCTGCTAAGAGCTACGAGCAGTTCAGCTGAAATCCATTTGGCAGCAAAACCTACCAGAGGAGCAATTTGAAAGCAACGAGTTGCCAAGTGACACCAAAAAGAAAGCAAGCAAAAAAAGAAGTCTGTCAAAAAAGAAAGTGCCTTTTTTTTTTTTAAATATAATCAATATCAACTGAATGTCAGACCCAAGAGGAACAGATGGCTTAGGTGATTGGACATAATTTTTTAAGCAGATGAATATAATCTATTGTACTTTCTGAAGTGCTAAAAAGTTGGTACCCAAATGTCGATATACATAGAAGACCCAGAAGCCTCAGAGCCAAGCCAGTTTTCTTCTTACTGTCATATAGCAGCCTCAATTTTGATTTGCTCTTCTGCATTTGCTTTCTGATTAGGCTTCAGCCTGGTGTCTTTGCCATACCACACTGGCAGTCAAAGTGATAGAAAGTGAAAAAGAGGAGGCTGAAGGGAGACTTCATTGCTGTCTGCTACTACCTGAAGGGACATGGTGGAGAGACTGCTGCTGGTCTCTTCTCAGTTATTTCTTGAACTCCTCCAGTTCAAGACTGGAGGTGATGACTCCACCACTTCCCTGGGCAGCCCATTCCAATGCCAATCACTCTCTCTGCCAACAACTTCCTCCTAATATCCAGCCTAGACCTCCCCTGGCACAACTTGAGACTGTGTCCCCTTGTCCTGTTGCTGGTTGCCTGGCAGAAGAGACCAACCCCACCTGGCTACAGCCTCCCTTTGGGTAGTTGTAGACAGCAATGAGGTCTGCCCTGAGCCTCCTCTTCTGCAGGCTGCACACCCCCAGCTCCCTCAGCCTCTCCTCTCAGGGCTGTGCTCCAGGACCCTTATCAGCCTTAGTGCCCTTCCCTAGACACGTTCCAGTATCTCAACATCTCTCTTGAATTAAGGAGCCCAGAAGTGGACACAGCACTCAAGGTGTGGCCTGATCAGTGCTGAGTCCAGGGGCAGAATAACCTCCCTTGTCCTACTGGCCACACTGTTCCTGATCCAGGCCAGGATGCCATTGGCTCTCTTGGCCACCTGGGCACACTGCTGGCTCATGTTCAGCTACTATCTACCAGTACCCCCAGGTCCCTCACAGTAGTGAGTCACACAACAAATCTGCTTGTGTGGGAAATATGTGAAGGCAAATAATGGAGACTTTCAACGAGGCAGATGTGAAAAGAAAACAAAAATCCATGTTGCTACAGGGCTTAGAGGCCAATCTGGCTGCTGCCTGAGAGTTCACATCACTTTGGTAACTGCTCGGCTGGGACCTGTAGCAGAGCGTAAAGTTAGTTTTGGTACCAGCCATTCCTGTATTCCCAGTAGCAACACTTTTATTAAGTTCCAGCCATCTGTTTTGTACCCAAGGAGATTAGCTGTGCCTTGTGAAACACTGTGTATGATGACTACTAAAGAGGAAATGCAGAGGCCTCCTATTTGCCAAAGAGGAAGTTATGGAATTAGCTTTGTCCTCTGCTAGTCATACAGCACAGGTCACATTCAAGGCTAGCAGAAAAATGAAGAGGAAAGGTTAGTTCCACCAACTGTAATGAGGTGCTTACTCAGGATCAGAGCCATCAGCCAACATTAATATTTATATCCACGTTTCTTGCTGAAAAGTCAGCGTAGAGCTCAAGCTAGAATTGCTACATTTTTAATGTTCCTTTTAATAGGGTGAAGAAGATGGAGATAAGAGCAGTCTCAAGAAATTGCCCTGGCTGGTTAGCTACTCCAGAAGCAATGGACCATCCTGTGGTGATGGCAGGACTATACATCCTTTAAAGTGATCTTCAGCAATCTGATTATCACCCCAGGCATCACTTGCTGAGCTCTGTGGGACCTGTTGAAGGACAATTCATGGGAGAGCAGTGAACAGATGGGAGGGCTGAGTACTGAATGTTTGGATAGTGCCTTCATTCTAGAAATGACAATGCAGTCACCTCCTGGGCTCTAACTTTCACTCAGAAATAATTGCTTTCTGCAGCTTGTTTAAACATGGCTACAATTGGTGGTGCAGAACATGGGTTTAATCTGGCATGAAAATAAGTCTTTTTTTTTGGCTATAATTACTAGTGCTGAGTAACCTATACATAGAGCAAAGCTGTGCTGTCATGGGATCTCCTCAGCTGCAGCAACTGAATCATAGAATCATAGAATCGACCAGGTTGGAAGAGACCTCCAAGCTCATCCAGTCCAACCTAGCACCCAGCCCTGTCCAGTCACCTAGACCATGGTACTAAGTGCCTCATCCAGGCTTTGAACACCTCTAGGGAAGCCCAAAGCATCAAAATATGTGACTACATATCTGGAGTTTCAAGTTCTACATAACCATCCAGAGTTAACATCCCATAAACAGACACATAACAAACAGGTACCAACTATAAATGTAGAACAGTGTGAGGAATGAATGGACCTCTACAAACAAGAGCTAAATCTTAAGGTCTGTTTATGTTCATGGAAAATGTGTTCTTTTTTTCTTGGTAGAGTATATTCCTGGAAAATGAGGTGGAGAGGGAAAAGTTGTGCAAAGGACTCATCCTTCAATGCACACAGAGAGAATGTACCCATATCACAGTCTCACAGTATCACCAAGGTTGGAAGAGACCTCACAGATCATCAAGTCCAACCTGTTACCACAGAGCTATATCTGAGTGCTCTCATATTAAAAATACTATCCCTTAATCAGCTGGTGAGAGGTTTAAGAGCTGGATGAAAACTTCTGTGCCTAAGGTAGGAAAGAGGTAGCACTTGTATGCTGAGAAGGCCCTGCTGTCCTTTCCTATTTTTCTGTGAATAAATCAAGGTGTCACATTGAGGAGAGGCTGAGGGAGCTGGGGGTGTGCAGCCTGCAGAAGAGGAGGCTCAGGGTAGACCTGATTGCTGTCTACAACTACCTGAAGGGAGACTGTAGCCAGGTGGGGTTGGTCTCTTCTCCCAGGCAATCAGCAACAGAACAAGAGGACATAGTCTCAAGCTGTTCCAGGGCAGGTCTAGGCTGGATGTTAGGAGCAATTTCTTGGCAGAGAGAGTGCCCAGGGAGGTGGTGGAGTTGCTGTC
>WAAF01004407.1:0-12456 GCA_013400475.1 Tricholaema leucomelas
CACAAATTGGCATAGGCAGCAGAATACCCCTTTGCGACACAGAGTGAAAGGGGAGTAGAACCTCCCTAGACCTGCTGGCCACACTTTTCATTATGCACCTCAGGATGCCATTGGCTCTCTTGGCCACAAGGGCACATTGCTGTCCTATGCAGAACATGCTGTCCACCAGGACTGCAAGGTCTTTCTCCACCGAGCTGCTTTCCAGCAGAGCAGCCCCCAACCTGTACTGGTGCCTCTTGTTATTCCTTCCCAGATGCAGGACTCTGCACTTTTCCTTATTGAACTTCATAAGGTTTGCCTTCACCCAGCTCTCCAACCTGTCCAGATCTTCTTGGGTGGCAGCACAGCCTGACAGGCTGTCAGCCACTTTCCTCAGTTTTGTGTCATCAGCGAACTTGCTGAGGGTACACTCAATGCCTTCATCCAGATCATTGATAAAGATATTGAACAAAAGTGGACCCAGTACTGATTCCTGGGGAACACCACTGGCTACAAGCCTCCAGCTTGATTCCATGCCATTGGTGACAACACTCTCAACTCTGTTGTGGAGCCAGTTTTCAATTAAAAAAAAAGAAAAAAAAAAAAAAGAAAAAAATGTTTTGGGTCAGAATAAACATTTTATCCAGCTTGAAATACTATTTTAATTTTAGTTTCCTTGACTTAGAGCAGGCCTTAAGACAAAGATTATCTGTTTCACAGAAGAATGGCCCTAGAAGAAGCTGAGGAGATATTCTGTGTGTGCACTTCAATTTACTCTGATTATGTGATTCCATCTTGCACAAAATACATATCTACCTGTTGATTACAGAATTGAACTTACAAGATTGTCTTGCACTATAAAGCATGTCACTTCACAAGGAAGTACATAGAGGCTAAGTTATTGATATCAGGAATATGATGGATCTGGACTTTCATATCTGAAGGGCAGGCTTCAAGAAGAAAATGTTTGATGAAAGAACTTCTTTCTTATCATTGTTATTTTAGTCTCCTTTCTAAAGCTGGCTTGGGGATAGTATGTTCACAAAAAGTGAAAAAGAACTTTCTTAGGATTTCCAAAATAATTATGCTTTTAGTTCAACTGAAACTTTCAACTGGATTTGGGCTGAATTTATAAATTACTTTATTATGGCAAAGGTGGCATTTCTTAGTAAAGACAACTACAAAACAAGCCAGAAAACAAAAATAGATCTCTACCACAGAACTCATTTAGACTGTAAATATTATTTGTGCAGATCTATTTATCCTGCTTACTTCCATAACTTAACTGATGGTTATAAAATTCAGGTCAATTTTGTGGAGTTTCATCATTAATGAAGCTGCTCAATCATCTGCATGTTTAATTGATTAATACGAACTTAACAAGCATTCTGAATTTACATTCTCCACTGGGGACTTAGGGCAGGTGAAAATCAATCTTTCTTAATTAATATATCTTAAATATGGCTACAAGTCATGCAACTAGTCACAGTTAAGTAAGTATCCAGTCACAGTGGCAGGACTCCTAAAAACCACAGCATTCCACTTAGTGGTGGACAAATGTGAGAGAAGTGAGGGGCAGACACCTGTTGATCTGGCTTTGCAGTTAAGCATCAAACTGTCCCTCCAAATAAGATGCGAAATTTGGGTAATAGTTATACATCATTATCTGCTACGGTGCAGAGTGCATGAGTAGGTCTGTGGTCAAGCCATCATTCCTGGTGATCAAACTGTTGTTCCTTTATTATTTGCAAAGGACATTTCCTATTTTTGCTGTACCTTCTCTGGTCAGCAATCTTGCAGGTGGTAAGTGGAAGAATGGAAGGCTGGGCCTCTACCTTGCCCCTCTGAATTAGTTGAGGTAATTAATGAGGTAGGAATTACAAAATATGTAGTTATTTTATTTCCAAAAAGCCCTGCCCACAAACTATATACAAACTAGTTAAATTCAGATTCTAATTCAGTAGGGAAAATCTTCACAAGGATGCTTATGGGCAATTCATTAATTTAGGAGAATCAGAAAATTAGAAAAGGTTTAGCCACAAAATGGCTCTGACCCACTTAACAAATAACCAGACCAGAGTCCTGGGGAAAGTCTGTTCTACTCGTGGCGGTGGAGTAGATGTCAAAGATAGTCCCTGGCTCCTTTGCAGCAGTGTTGGAACTGCTTGGCATCCTGATAGCCATTGAGAGGCTTCTAGATCTTCCCAGGTTCTAGCAGGGTGCTGGGAAAGAGATAGATGATCTCTGACCTGATCTTGTTTCCCCTTGGCATGGAGGTTTGCAGAGGCACAAGCAGGATCTCTTGCAGATGTGCACAGAGTATGACATCGGTTGCACTTGAGGCACTTAATTTTCCAGGTAGTTCAAGCCCAAAACATCAGGGCTAAGCTGATGTGAAGCATGAGGCAGAGCATGTTGTCTGAGCAGAGGAGCAAGGCAAGGCAGAGCAGAGCAGCACACTCTAAGGCAGAGCAGTGAGGCAGAGGCAGCACAACTGCCTGCAGCTTATTTATATTATCTGCCCAAGTGTAATGGCTTCTTTAGCCACAGAGATTTGCCAATTGGAACGGCATTTGCAAAACTGACCATATTAGATGAAAACAGGGCTTGCTTACCTTTATTTGGGCCAGACACTCACAAGTGGATAAACACCTGCAGATACCTGTTTATCACTTTGATAAGGGACGTAATGGGACAAGCCTTTGTTTCCTCCCTCCCTTGCTTCTCCACTCAGCAGAAGGGTGGGGCAAGCCAGGACATGTTTTATGTCTATTAGCCTGCCATGACACCCTCCATTCTCCATAGTACCATGGCAACATAGACCATTGGGTCTTCACCCAGCCTCTGTGTCTGCTCTAATCACCATGTGTTTCTCACCAATATTTAGCTTTATTACAAAGTATATTTCCACTGTATAATGCTTCCAACACATAGTTGACCAAAATCTTCAAGCTTACTGGGAAGCTCAATCATTTTGGCCTGTTTTATAGAATTCAAGGACTTCTTTGTATGCATCTCACTTGTGCACTGCCTATATATTTCCAGATAGAGAGAATTTAAAATGTTAGTACATTTCTGCTAAGATGTTGGCAGTATTTTCCATGAAGTAGAAAGTGCAATTGTGATAAGTGTCGCGAGGGTTCTGTGCGAGCGGGACAGGACGACACATCATACTGGCTTTCCAGTATCTGAAGGGAGCCTACAGGAAAGCTGGGGAGGGACTCTTTACATGGTCTAGTAATGTTAGGACGAGGGGGAATGGGTTTAAGCTGGAGGAGGGGAGATTCCGACTGGATGTTAGGAGGAAGTTCTTTACAGTGAGGGTGGTAAGACACTGGATGGGTTGCCCAGGGAGGTTGTGGATGCTTCCTCCCTGGAGGTGTTTAAAGCCAGGCTGGATGAGGCCTTGAGCAGCCTGCTCTAGTGGGAGGTGTCCCTGCCTATGGCAGGGGGTTGGAGCTGGATGATCCTTGAGGTCCCTTCCAACCTAAACCATTGCATGATTCTATGATTCTATGAATATGATGCAAATCCAAATCCCCCTTTAATAGGGAAGTTATGTGCCTTATATACTATTCAAAGCCCTGTACTTACGACCACCTACCCAGCATGCATACAATGATTGGTCAATTTATCTTAATCATGTGTCTTAAGCAGAGTAATAATTGGTAGAAGCAACAGTCCCTCTTTCTATGTGTAGCTACTGTTATCAGACACCTGCTTCTGTTTTTGCCACAAGTATGCTGTTGTTTTCTGGGAACATCCTCTTGTTTTGTGAGAAAGTATTCTGCTTCTTCAGGCACTGTATAACATTCACACATTGTTTTGTGAGAACATCCTGCCTCTGCAGGCACTTGTGTAACAGTCACAGTGTCTTCATTCTTTAACTGATCTATCTTACTTCTTTATAATCATACAGCACAGCCTGGTCCCCAACAGATAAGCATGCATTTTCACATTGCTATGCCATGCTTTGGGAAGCAAGACCACTTCTATGCATTTCAAAACCTGTATTTACTTGCTTATGTTAGTTAACACAGTTTTAAGTTATTGACCTTTATTTTAGGACAACTTAAGTTAAAGGTAAACTCTCACTGAATTCAATAGAACTAGATAAACTGTATCTCATAGTATTGGAAAGAACATCAATATTTTTGTTAAACTGTATCTCATAAAGATGGCTGATTCTTTCAAATTAGCCTGACATTGCTTACCTTGGGGTAAGATGGTCTCAGAGAGGAATTGATGAAGTTATGCTAATACTGTCTACCATAAGATAAGAGTCTACTAAGATAACTGGTTTCACAGGATGCTTATCAAGGGCAAAAGGTCACAGATTCCCAAAAAAAAACAGATGTACGCCCTAGAGGTTTAACATTGCTGACATGAGCAAAGCCCTGTAAACTGCTGTTCTGATGTTGAACTTGCCTCATTATGATATCATTAGACTGTAATAAACATACCTCCTATGGTAGAGAAGCCCCTTACCCACATAAGCCACTTATCCTCTGAGCATGCACAATGAATTTAAAAGTAACTGCATCTTTACAGTAAAGCAAGGAAGAAACTAATCTGTTTATCTGTTTCCATTGACAGTGAAGCAGATCAACAATATAACAGATACACATTAAAAAATAATTGCCTATAGCTGCACATTTTTTTGAAAGCACCAGGTTATGTAATTTTGACAAACAAAATCAAGGGCACTATCATGCCCTTTAAAAAGATATGATAGTTGTTTGCACCCTTTTTTGGCCAATCAAATTGTGTTTTGTGTATCTGCACCAATATTGTTTATGACTTAGTCCTACTAAATGTCCTGTGAGATGCAGGTCCAAAATACTTCTGTGTTCTTCCCCAATGATTTGGAAGCTGTTTCTGTGTAATCAGCATTGAATCCTCTTGAGCCATTTTACTACACAGCTTTCCAAAATTAAACGAGTATAAATTGATGGATTTGTCCTAATTTGGTTACAAACATCCTAGCTCTTGTTATCCAGGATCAGACCCTTGTAAGCATTTAGACAATTCTGAAAGAGCTGATGCCTCTCATATTTGTTTTTTTCCATGAAGATATCATATTTTGAAAAAAATAACTGTCCTTATATTGCTTCTCCTTCCCAGTGAAAGCAACAAGTGGATTACTTTTCTTTCCTTTGTTGGGTTTCAGTCCCTAAACAGAACAAAGCTTCGAATGCTCAAACACTTGAATGTTCTTATACGGTTATGCCCTGGGGATGCAGTCTACCGTAATAATTATTTTTTTTCAACAGCCATTGATGTCCTCTGCATTGGTCAATACTTATTTAATTCCACAGCCTATAATACAGTTTTTTTGGTTCTTGAATTCTGTTTGGTATAATCCATTAAATGTGATTCAGCTGACTGTTTGAATGTCCTTGAGCCAAACAATGTCCAGCAAACCAAACAAGCTTTGTCCAAACAATCTTGCATTTCCACTTAAAGCAAAATAGAAGCAGATTCTGTTAAGCATGAATTATATTTTTAAAAATAGGATTAAATACCTGGAACTTTCCTTGCAAGATGGTTTTCCATTTAAAAAGCAACAAACAATGCACAATAGAAATTAGCTGGCTCTGTAAAAAAAAGGGGGAGGCTTGGTCTCCTTTTCTTTTCTAAGACAGACAGCTCCAAGTTTAGCAACAGCTTCTGGACTTAAAATAATTAATCTGGTTACACTGCCAGATTACAGGTTGCTTTCACCTACCAGATCTATGGTTTCTAGAAGTCACAACACACACTTGTCAGGAGAAGATATTATAACAGATAGAAAACAATAATTTATTCTGGTCACCCTGCAGAGCTATGATTTGTTACACTGTGTACTGTTCATTGTCAGATGCGGAGGTGGTGGAGTCATCATCCCTGGAGGTGTTCGAGAAAAGACTGGATGAGGCACCTTGTGTCATGGTCCAGTTGATTGGATAGGACTGAGTGATAGGTTGGACTGGATGACCTTGGAGGCCCCTTCCAGCCTGGTTGATTCCATGAGATACAAGTCATTCTACCACAATCTCTGAGACTATTCATATAAAATCTGAGCAAATGTGTAGTTGTTGACAGAAAGAGGGCATTTTTGAAGGGTGTAGATTATGCTAAGTTCTTATTCTCATATTTCAATTTTAAATGCCACCTATTTTTGTTTCCTTATCCTTAAAACTGACAAGTCTACCTGCTTCCTGCTTGTGGGGTCTATGAGAAAACATGAAGGTAGTCAGGACATATCTAACTTTATCTTCTCATTTTACGTTAAAAAGGAAATCTACTCTTTTTTTTTTTTTTAATTCATACCCAGCTCCAGAGACACTGTATGATCAGTCCAATAGCATACTCCAAAAGATACATATACTCCTGCACAATGACACTGCCTCTCTTTCATATCCCTAGCTTGAAGTATACCTTCTGTTGAATTCATTTTCTGTGATAACGTCATGCCTTCATAGGATCTTTATGTCTTTTTCCCATGTCTCCTTAAGAGCTAATTTTAAATAGAGGCTTTTGTTGCTTGTTTTATGCAGATAGACAATGGAACTAACAGCAGTAAAAGAAGCACTAACTAAAATATAAATGATTAAAATAGCCTTCGTGTACACTCTGACCTAATTCACTACCAGTTAGCAATTCATGGAATGAGGATATCATTAAAAAAATAATAGAGCTGTAGCAACATGTGTCGCTACATGTAGTGTCCATGCATAGCAGTAAGAGAAATACAAATTGACTTATCCTTTTTTCTCCTGATCTCAGTTTTTCCTGAATTAATTGTAATTACACATGTAATGTCTTCAGGCTCAGCACTACAGTATGTCAGCACAGAAACCACGGGAGTACATACTAGCAATGTGTAGGATCGCTCTTTGGTGAAAGTACCAATAACTGCAGTCTCTACTCCATGCAGCAAAACAACTTCCCTCATGATCTGAAAAAACAACAAAACTCCCAACCCAAACAAACAAGCAAATGAAGCCTCCCAGAAAGCTATTGATAGTTCTTAGTCTTGTGGGATAATCTGAAGATACCTGACAAGCTTACAAAGAAATTAGAAATTTTAAGCATCTTAAGAAGGTGCCATGACATGAAATACCACTGATTTAGCTATGACTGAATTATTAGTATTTTCCTCTACTTTTGGTCTGATGTGTATTTTCCATTTTTTAAAGAAAGACTGCTGACATTATCAGATGGCTTAACACAAGTACTGGCTCTTAAAAAAAGAAAAACTAATTCATCTTTTGACTAATAGAGTCTCTAGTGTTTGACTGAACCTTGGCATGGTCAGTTTCAATGATGACATTATCAGAAAATATTGTTTCATGATGATATCTTTAAAGATGAAGAAAGAAACAATGGAAAGTTGAACTATATTCCAGTAATGTGATGACTACAGAGGCATTTCAGAGGCAGTGAAAACAATGAACTGTGGATACCAGTAAAAACTTGGCAAAGTTTCATTTGGAAAGATTCAGTGTCTGCAGAGAGTCAGCTCTGCACAGGCTGAAAGGATAACCAGGAAGATTTAATTCCTGATTCAGCCAGGCATTTAAGGACATGAATAGTCCCACTGAAGTCAATCAGATTACTCAGTTACTTGAAGGTAACCACATACTTAAGTATCTTTCTGAAATGGATGCCTCCACTGGCAGAATTGTAATAGAAAACTGGTTTGCCAGAGACTGGCTATGAATCAGCTATGTAATGTTTGTTTGGAAAGTCTGTCAGAGCTTTCATATGAAAAAGGTGCCTCTCTCCAACTTACTGAACTCTCAGAAAGCTACGAGCAAGTAGGTAAAAGAAATAAAACAGCTCTTTGCCTTGCTCTTTAAGAAGATGATGCTGGGACATAGAGTAGCTTCTTTTCCCTTTGCCTTTTGTATCAAGAAAGCCAACTTTCTCTGAACTTGATTCTCTCATATATGAATCATAATGAGTATGCTTATTACTATAGCAAATCCTCCTCCTCCTTGGCAGCAGTTCCAAAATTAAATTAAAGAACAGGAGTTGAAAGATTTGCAAAATGTTATTAATGCTTGTTTGTTGGGTTTGGTTTTGTTTCAAGGGCCAAAACATCCCAATAGCGTTACTCTAGAAATGTGAAAAGAAGTTCCCTGTCACTGTCAATAATCAGCTTTCTCAGCTGAAAGGAATTAGAAACTGAAAGGAAAAATGCTACTTTTTAAAAAAAATTATTAAACTTCAGTTACATTAGCAAAAGAGAAACCAATGTCCATGCTTTAGCTTTATGAAAACCTGATGCACAAAAAACGTAAAATACACTATTGTAAAATATTTTAAATACCAACAAGGATAATGAACCTATACACAGGAAAAAAAATGGCTAGATTGCAAAACAGTGCTAAGAAATGACTAGGACTTGTTCATCTGAAAGAGAACATATACTGTAACAATGAAGGGTAAAATACTTAGAAAACATAAAGACTTATACACTATGTATGTTTTTATTACTTTTCCACTTAGTGGATAAATTTCACAAACCATGTTAGAAAATGAGATATCTACAACGGAGAGCAGTATGTTTTGGTGAGAACAGGTACTCCTTGATAAAGCTATGTAACTTCAGGTACTCTGGGCTTTATTCCAAAGTGTACTTTGAACTTCTGGCACTATCAGGAAAAAGTGACAAACCTTTGTACCTTATGGCTCCATATAAAAAAACATAGACAATTCCTCTCAAAAAAGAAAGAAACAAAAAAAAATAAATCCAAAACCAACCAACCCAACAAAATAACCCCAACTACCCAAAATCCCCCCACTCGCTTTCCCCCCCACAAAAAAACCCAAACCAAATGGCAAAAAAACCCTCAAGCCACAACAAAACCAACCAACCAAAACCAAACCCCAGCAGTTACAGCAAAGCCTAGTTTTTGTTGCTTGCTATTATGATGTTTGTATACAATAAAGCTGTATTTTGTACCCAAGCTGCTGAAACGTAAGCAGAACATAGACGGTTGATGAATTAAGGAATTACTAAACTTGCCAACTTTAATCAGAAGCTGTCAAATCCTGCAATGCAATTCTGAGAACTGAATAGTGGTCAGTCCTCTGTCCACCAGGATTTCTTCCCTGAACGTTAAAAGGTAGTGATTGAGGTTCTCCCAGGTTCTTCCCAAGGTGAAAATGAAAAAAAAAAAAAAACCAAAACAAAACCAAAAACCCAACCAAAAAAACCCCCCAGTTTGCCACAAGAGGCAAGAAAAGGCAAACAAGCTGTAGCATTTGAAGAGTTTCATGAAATTATACCCTTCATGTATAGAAACAGACAGTGAAAAGGAATGACAGCATATGATTGTCCTGTAACTGTACAAAGCTATGAGATCTGCAATCTTGGGTAGTGGAAACTGGGCAAATGAGATGCAAATGTCTTGTTGGATCCTGTCTGTCATGTCTGATCCGGCTTTTTGCTCTTAGTTCTCAACTACTGTCTGGAACTTAAGCAACACCAACATCTTTTGTCACAGACTGTGTTATCATCTTTCCTTCCCTTTATCTCCAGCTCCTAATCTTTCTCATTAAAGTTCTCTTCAATATCATACAAGTGTCAACATCCTCTGAAGTTTGTCATCAAATAATGTGGCACTGATGGATATGTGTGCTCCTTTTCAGGCCTGGTTTTGAGGAAAACTAGTAAAGCAAGCCATCAGCTTGTACTGGAAAACATGGCTTCTTTCCAATAACTTGTCAAGTTTGTCAAAAGTAACTGACTGAAGCTCTTTATTATCACACACTGGTGAAATGTGAATTGCCTGAAGGGGAAACAGAGCATTACTAAATTGAATGAATTACACATTGTTCATGATAAACTGTAATGGTACAGTCTTCTGTACACTGTATGTTCCAGATACCACCCCGGGTCCTACCTGATCTTTATTCATCTGTATAACAGAATCACAGAATGATGGAAGTACAGAATGATTTCAGTTGGATGTGACCTCTAAATTTCATCTAGTCCAACCCCCCTGCAGTAAGCACAGACATTGTCTACTAGATTAGGTTGCTCAAAGCTTTATTGAGACATACGACTGAATTTGAGACTGCAGCACAAATCAGCCATTCCTAGGATATGTCGCTGAAAGTATTTCTTAGGCTAGGACACTTTTTTAACTCCTTGACAATAACCACAATGTATTTCTCTGACTTTATAAAGAATTCTTAGATTTTTATAAAATAACAATACCTTAGCAGTCCAACTCTGATCATGCTATTACAGATAGAATTATTCAGTGAATGTCGTACTGGGTCTGCTAACTAAGCACAACATATAGATAGAAAAAGAAAAAGTTTTTGATTTTCAAAAGCACAAATTAGTAGGAATGCAAGGTTACTACCTCACCATTCAGTAAGGACCAAACAAACACCAAAAAAAAAGGAAAAAAAAAAAAAAAAGGAATAAAAGAACCCCAAACCAAAAAACACACAGCTGCTAAACCTGTATCCAGAAGGAAATCTCCACAAATACAGCATCAAATTCCTTGTCCTTTGGAAGGCTCCCTCTTGGAAATACATTCACATTTTCACTGTCTCCCAGGGCCATTTCTAGTGCATACTTCACTAGGATCAGTGGCCTTTTCCATTCATTCAAATTATTCTGTCTGTATTCACTCAATCCTTCATCTGTGCATTTCAGTTCACGAAGAAAGCTTATGTTCCTCTCTCTCTCTCTCTCTTAAACAAAGAAAACATATTGCCATTCATCAAATCCAAGTATAAATTCTGAATTGGAATTGATTTCAGATGTAAAAGTATAATGATAACATTTTCATAACATTTTTCATGGCATCTTTTACTTATGCTTCCACTCAAAGGGTCATCAATAAATCACAGTTTTCTTGTTACAACTTGAAACACCTTTCAGTTTTCTTCAGTTGCCAAAGCAAGTTCAGCTACTTGGAGTGATATGACTGAAGTCCCTAGGCTCACATTATATATATATATAAAAAAAAAAAAGTATCTAAAAGTCTTTCTCAGCTCTACCTTTCACGATCTGAAGGAGCAATCTGTTCTGTGAACTTTAAAACAAATTGGTAGCTTCCCATAGAGCACTGTGACCAATTTTGGAAATATCTGTGCTGATAGAGCATGTTGAATACCAGAAAGTGACCCAGCAATGACTCTGAGTAGCTTCATGGAATGAAGCAAATATTTACATTAACTCAGGCAATGGGGAGGTGGGGTGGCACAATGAAAGCCATATTTGTCCTAAGTATTACATCACTGTTGAAAACACAGCCTCTCCATGCAAAAAGTCAGAAGCATTTTAATTGTTCTTTTCCTCCCCCATCGTCAAAATAGTTTTATGATTACTTGCCTGTGCAAACTGTGTGAGCACCAGTTGACAGAAAACAAAAGGTACTGCAATTTTGAGGGAAAGAGATGACTTTCTGAGCAACTGAAATTTTCAGAGATGCACAAACACTCAAAAGGTTCTCCCTAGCTTGGTAATTTTTTAATATCAACTGGGCAGTTAATATCTTTGCTTAAAAAAAATGATTGCAGAATGCATAAATATTTGGAGAGTCTTCTCCTGGACACAGGAAAAATCTGCCTTTCAATAGAAAAAAAAACAACTTTGGAGCAGAAATAGCTCTCAGTGGTTACTGGAAAAATAAATACTCCCCTTAAATAGTATATATTCAGGCAGTAGTTTAAGAGAACTATAGCACTTTACTTTCAAAGATTTGAGCAGTCCTTTGGTAATCAGTATGCCTTAGGGCTAGAACAAGTAATCTAGGAAGCTAGATCACCAAATGCAAGGCTAAGAATAGGGTTTTATCTATCTATCTATCTATCTATCTATCTATCTATCTATCTATCTATCTAGTCCTTTGGTGTAAGAAACCCTTGGAGTTCAGGAAAAGATTTGCAATGGAAAATGTGGAGGAAGCATTCAGGTTTGTTTTCTATGTGTAAAATATTTCAGTTGACACTTGCAAACTTGGTCACAGGATCACATCTGTCCTTGATATCTTGATATGTTGAGATCCAGATATGTGGAAGCAGAGATAGGTACACTGATATAAAGACTTTATTATTATCTGTCTTCCTTTTTAATGTTTTTCCCTACATACACTATTTTTTCATACACTATTGCTTAGAAACTCATCCAGTAAGAAGATGGGAACATTTCTGACAGCAAAGCTTGAACAAAGAATTAAACAAATAATGTTCTACAAATACTCATTTGCTGTTCTTTTGTCCAGAGAGAACATTGTTGGTTCCTGGAAACCGACTTGGAATGCAAATAAAAAAGAACTTGAAAGTCAAAAGTGAGATTTTTGTTCAATATCTTTATTGATGATCTGGACGAGGGGATTGAGTCCAGCGTCATTAAATTTGCAGATGACACCAAGCTAGGAGCAGGTGTTGATCTGCTGGAAGGCAGGAGAGCCCTGCAGAGGGACCTGGACAGGCTGGATGGGTGGGCAGAGGCCAATGGGATGA
>WAAF01004408.1:0-14589 GCA_013400475.1 Tricholaema leucomelas
CTGGATTACAGGGGGCCTATACTTGTCCCTGCCTCCCAACGTTGTGTCCTTTTTGACTCCTCATACTGGAATGCCACTCTGTCTCACTGTCAAGCTGTGCCATCTCTCCCACATTTAGCAATTTGTAATTAAACCCACGGTCTCAGAAGTGCAAAAAGTCTTTTCACTTCTGGAGCGCATTCCTGGACCCTCTGTTAGGTGACTTGAGACAAGTCAAACTGAGTGCACAGCGCGTCAAGTATTCCAAGGTAAAAGAGGACAAATTTACATTTTTGTAACACAAGTTTATTTCAGGACCTTGTCCTGCAGACTCTCACTACCAAAACCTTCCCTCATAAACCTAAATACAGCATGAGATTTCCCCATTTTGCCTTACAGTGAACAAAGCAAATGTTTTCTTCTAATAAAACAGACATCTTGTTTTAGGGCCGGATGAGAACATGCACACTACATTGCATATCAGGATTCTGCACAGTATCAAAGTCTAGCTTTCCTTCAAGAGAAGTGTGAATACAACATAGAAACAGATTCATTGCCTAAAAGTGTGCCAAATGACTTGCTTGAGACTCCCACTAGGAAAACAATCAGTTATGTAGCTCTTGGGCTGCATTTGCAGTTTGCAGCTTTGCACAAATTTTATTGTGGAAACTTAGAAGCCTATGGGTATGCAATAGCTGAACACATTCTGAAAGTACCATTACACAAAATAAAATCAGTTAATCACCTGCTTATCTCACTAAGAAAACTTTATCACTAAAATACTCCCTCTTACCTATCTTATTCATTTGCTACGTAAGACTCCAGATTTTATAGCAAAATGATCTTGTTAGTGTTTGTAAAGATTATGTGAATTATCATCATTGTCACTTCATTTTAAGTTCATATTTAAAGTTAATGAGTCAGTACTGTCTGAATTACATAGCAAATTCATAAGCAACTTCAAGACTAAACTCATTGTCCCTTTGGAATCCCTGACCAAACACAACCATTTCTTAAACAAAATACATCTGTGTTTTGGCAGATGTTAGCTCTTTGTTGAACCCATAAACAAAGATGATAATGTTGGTGCACAATGAATACCAACTAGAGTCCATCAGCATATTTCACATTCAGCATTTTGAACAGTTAATATTTCATCATAATGTTCACTGGTAGGATGACACATTCAATCTGACCAGCATATTATAAAAACATTATTGAAAAAATTAACTTCAGATACGAAATGAGTGAACAGGTCAGTGGAGGCAGTGAAGAGCTCTCTAGTACACAAAATATAATGAACTGGGATGTTACTAACACATCAAAATATGATTAGAATTGTGATTAGTTTAAGGTGATATATTTATAGGATGGATAAATACTAGCCCTGGCAAACAAAAAGGAGACCTTTGGACCTTCCTCATATTAAAGGCTGCAGTACAACTATAAAGTCCGCTCCTTTTTTTAAGCTCTCTCTATATATGTATACAAATATGTATATTTTGTGTATTGCTATATATGAATAAATATACAGACTTAAGACAATTATCAAGTAGAATCACAGAATCATCAAACCATAGAACTGTTTTGGTTGGAAGAGACCTTTAAGACCACCAAGTCCAAACGTTAAATCAGCACTACAATGTCCAACATTAAACCATGTCCTTCAGCACCACATCTGTTCAATCTCACTAAAGATGGTGACTCCATCACTTTCCTGAAGACACTGTTCCAGGAATTCACAATCCTTTCAGTGAAGATTTTTTTCCTAATACCCAAATGATAAAGCCTGTACTCTTAAGGCCTTTCTGTATAGAGGGCAACTGCAAGCATACATCTCAACCAGTATCATCACAACTGCACAATCAAAGCATATTTCAACAAGTTCTCAAAAGAGCTTCATTTGCCTTTGGCTGAGCAGGCCAGTTCAGTACCTTTCCTTAAGACTGCCAGTAGACAAACCATCTACCTCAAAGAAATGTTGCAGATCATAAGAACGTAAGTTAAAAGAAGTTACTGATGGGAGCTCCAGCTTTGAGCTCTGAGAACTACTATGTTCAATTATTTTTAACTCCTCAGTCATTTTTTCTGGAGCCTCCAATACAAGAAGGACATGGAACTGCTGGAGCGGGTCCAAAGGAGAGCCACGAAGATGATCAGAGGGCTGGAGCACCTCTGCTATGAGGACAGGCTGAGAGAGTTGGGGCTCTTCAGCCTGGAGAGGAGAAGGCTTCGAGGAGACCTTATAGTGGCCTTCCAGTATTTNTTAAATGCATGTCATTTTGCCTCCTGTCAGCACTGGTGTGTCTGCTTTAGCTGTCTCAAGAGCATAGGCTCTGGAAATGCCAGCAACTGTTTTTTACTCAAGGTAAGTCAGGAGTAATTCCTCTGGCAGGCATCCCTATTGTAAAAGAGCCAGTTAGAAGCTGCTGTGCATGGACTGTCACAAGTGAATTTATAGTCTGACAATGTATAAGCAAGAAAAATGAGAGTAATACTTGCTTAACAGCTGAACAATCTACTGCTATTAGAGAGAGAAATTAGTAATACAGAGAGCTATTGCTTATGACTAACTACAGGTTTCTGAAAATGTCAATCCAGAAAGTGTACCATGAAAGTACTTAAACCAATAGTAAATAGAAGTGTAATTGCATTGGTCTATAAGTTATACAAAAATGTAACTTGACCTTTCATAGTCAAGATTTTTTTTTTTACAGAAAGTACAAAATAAATCTTCCTCCTTCCACCTTACTTTTCCTTTAACTGCTTTTGAAATGCAGTCTTCTCATAGAAATACTGACTGATCAATAGCAAGTGAAAATGCACCTGTGAGCAACTAAGGTTTTCAGACTATCCAATTTAATTGCAACTCTCTTTTCTCTTATTCCCTCAAACATTATGCAGTAACATCCATCTTGATTTAGAGGTGAACTGAGGTTTAAGCAAATGGCACTTCAATTGGGATGTCACTCCCTAGATATCCCACTTTAGATTATATCTGCACTGCAGTCCCTGTATGACAACCTACATCCTTAATGCCTCCTTTCTACACCATTATCTTATCTATGTATTACAAGACCAGGGTTCTATCTGCCTCCCAGGACTCAGACACAGCACAAGTACCATTTAAAACTACATTGCCATGAAGATCCTGGTCAGACACCTGCCTAGCAGCCCAAATTTCATGTCCCAGGCTCATCTTCTTCCCTGTGTCATTAGACCAAACATATGCATGACTGCCAAGTTTCCTCTCCACACCTAGGAAGCCTAGACATCTCATTAAGCCTGTAACCTTTTTAACAGCCAAGTTTCCAGGCAGTCTCAGTCCTCTCGGCTACCTGCCTAAGAGCATTTCAAACTCTGACCATCTGCTTCCTCTGTCCTCAAGGAGTCCTGACGCAGAACTCTCAGGGCATACTGGCTTTGGCTAAAGGATATGTAATGTCTGAAAGATTACAACACTTCTTCTCAGCAGGTCTTGTTCGTTCTGTAAAGTTTGCATCCTCCTCACAGCATAAGGGTTTTCACAATGAGAGTGGATACTATGACATCTTTTCCATCTTCAACCATGAACAAGCCACTCTGTTTCCTCAGAGTGTTTTAAATCCTATTACTTTCTTATCAGCTGAACAAACATGTTCTACTTTGGCAGGTAATTACTCACACCTCACACTGTAGAATAAACTCAGTGGTCAGTAAGATTCTGAGTAACAAGAAGACCACACACTTTCTCAAAGCTTACAGCACTTTAGCCTCTTCTTTTTGTCTTACTGTATTAAGACAATTATAAGTGGAAAAAAAAACAAAGGAGAGGAGGAAAATGAAAACAAAAGCAAAAATCCCAAAGACTTTAGGACAAACAGTCCCCACTAACATGACATTCTTCATGTATGTCAACACACACTCACTACATTCCACTTGCCACAGCTACTGCTTGTCTTCTGCCTGCCAAGTCCAATTGCACAGCCCTCACAGAACCCTGAATGGCCAATGTGAATTTGCTCGACAAACTCCACAGGTAAATCACCTAGACTACATGCCTACTATGACTGAAAAAAAAAACAACAAAAAACAAAAAACCAAAACTTACCAGTCTAGGCAAATTCTCCTGAATTTAATTTTCTTCTGCATCATCATCTCTTTTCATGGAAATTACAGAAGCCTAGTATCATAACAGCCTTCATGAAGAGTATTTTGAAGCGGCCACAGGGTTCAAACCTTATCAAAGGAGGCATACATTCATTGAGAGTACAGTACCACTAACCCCATTTAGGTTGCAAGCCAAGACAAAAAACACTCCAGCATAATGTGAAAAATATATGAAGCTAGTAAAATGTTGGAGTTAGCCTCAAGACCAGCTCCTCCAGGTGCAACACTTCATCACCAAATACTAATGTAGCTACTTCTAATGTAGTAGCTGTAACAGCTACTGTAACAGCTGCATTCATGCTACGTATGTGATACCTTACCCTCTGCAAAGTAGGACATTTTGTGTACACAAACAAGCCCTTACCAATTCATTGTATGTCAACCAGTTGACATGGTACTTTGTAATTTAGTCTCTTAACTATCCATAGAAAACAAAATAATCCCAGATAGGTTAAACACCTTCTTCAAAACTCAACAGCATTTGTGGACTCTTAAAAGACATTTCAGTTAGCCCAGTAAATTGCAAATTTTAGCCTACTGTAAAATATGTATTTGTCTACTAACCACAACAAATTCCCTCTTGATAACACTCACTGATCACGAAGCTGGTGAAAGGCCTGGAACACAAACCCTATGGGGAGAGGCTGAGGGAGCTGGGGTTGTTTAGCCTGGAGAAGAGGAAGATNCTGTCTTACTTGAGTTCTATCTCCTTACAAAATTCAGGGACAAAACCCACATGCGCAATTATATTTTAAATAAATATATATGTGAGTCCTCTGTTCAGTACTTTCCTCAGTGAGAGTGACACCCAGGGTGTATTGTTACAAACCTGCACAGGTAGGAAGTATCAGAATATTTTACAAATGTGAAAAAAATGAAATGGCAAGAGGACAAACCTCCCATTAGCACAATACGTTTAAACAAAGGAATTCCTTCTAGAGTAAGAAATATGATCACCATGGTTCAATTAACCTGTTTTCTTTTAAATGTCAAAGCTAATGCAAAAATACAAAAAGTATATTAAAAATGCTTCAGTGTATCTGAAGAACTCTCCAAAAGGAACCTGACAAAAAAAAAAAAATCTCACAAGCAGATAAATAGTATATGTCACAGTTATATTACAACACCTGTATCGTCAGGGGGCACTTTCGCCCCCCCTCGCACATTTTCAAGCACATACTGTTCTGATGCTGGGAGAACCAATAAGAAGACCTCAAATCCCTCTCATAAAAATGACTAATGGTATTTTTTAAAAATTTGTTAAGCTATATAAAAAAATAAGAGCAAATGGGGCAGAAAAAAATAAGGGCATTTTTGGCTTTCATTACCTATGTAAATTAAGTACTGCACCTGCAAGTTTAAATATGTTGATTCCAGAGCTCCCAGATACTTCTGTCAACAAAATATCTCCTTCAAACACTAGTTCTTGCAGCCAAGCAATGACTGTTACAATGAGATAGTTCAAAATACAAGTAATTATAACACCGCTCACTGTAATTATAAACCAAATGTGTCTTAGTGCCTCCTATAATAAATAACGAGCTTTACATATTCCATTTTAGAGAAAGACATAAAGACAAAATAAATAACGTGCAGTAGCTCTTACTCATTATGCAAGTGCTCTGTTCACCTGAAGCCTCTAAAAGAGACCTCATATAAAAACCTTCCATTACCTATTTTATATGGACTTTTGTGAGATTTAATTAATGCTGCAAAGTGCTTTGAGATTAACACAAAAATTCTGTCAGGGTAAAATACTGTCAGACACTCATTTCAGCTTGTGAAACACGTTTTAACGCATACAAATGAGAGTTCACATCCATAAGGAATCATTTATACAAAGGAGTATTTTTTTTTTAATTTTCCACATAGGTGAAAATAAATTTATCTAGGTACAGTTTCAAAATTATTATTTTGTCGCTACACACATCCAGCTACAGCTATGCTTACCTTGCTTTCATGAGTAACATTCAGTCTACGTATATGCCAAACTATCATCTGTTTTTACAACAAACAGGCACTGTAGTACTTACAAGTGACTAAGCTACAAAGCAAGAACGGTGCAGTAAATTCCCATAGTCTGTAGTTACAGCCATTTAAAAGTATTAATTACATAGCTAATGTGTTACTTATCCTGACAACTCTAACAGTAAACCAGGTGATAGAACTGGCACTAATAGGCCAAATCTGGATTCATGGAGCCTCTTTCAGGTTTCAAACAGATACAAAAATCACAGTATTTCAATTCAGAGTGAGAACAGTAAGCCTCACTGTGTATGCTAATTGTTAGTACATTAATATATTAACTTTAAAATATTAAAAGTTACCCAGTGTTGAAGACAAAAGCTCATAGTGGAGGGTCAGGAAGACCTTTAGACATAAACATATCACAGTGCAAGAAAAAAAAAACCTCAAATGACTTCATCCTCTCGTTGGTATCATGGTAACTTGAATCTCCTTATAAAATTGCTAAAGACTGTAAGACTTCTCACAGTAACACTTTTTCTGGAATATTAAAGATGATCCTGGAAATACATAAATGAAGTACATACTAGACACCTGCGAGTTTGATTTCTTATGTAATAACGTTCTCATGCTCTAATCCTAAATTATATGCATTCAGCACTAAAGCTGTAGTTGGACAAGCTCTTTTTGCCAACATAAAGTGATGCTGCTGCACACAGATGCATTAATTCTATGCTTCCACTTCCACCTTTTTACTACTACAACTGCTTCACACCCTTCCACGGGCCAGCATAATTTTTTGTGCAACTACACAGGGCACAGAACCTATGAACTGATCTACACACACACACACACAAAAAAAAAAAAGGGGGACTTGGGGCAGGGGGGGCAGAGGGGACAGCAGCTGGAAGTGGCCATACAATTATTTTCTGTCTGTACTTACCTTTGAAAGTAACTCCATAAATTTCACACCTAAGGAAAGTTCACACATCTGGAAGCTTGGCTGGTTTCAAGGCTTATAGTCACTTTGCTGAAAACAAAACACAGAACACAAAACTTGTATTATAAATTACTGTTATGAAGACATACTTCTGCAATTGTGAAACTGGAGTAAGACACTGGCAAAATTATTTCAATAAATTTTTGTAAATCATAGTATATATATGTATAGTAACACCTCTTACAGCTTTCATCCAGTTTTTCTATGTCTTTAACTACCATTTAATAACTGCATAATCTTGTGGTTAATATCCGACCTTATGACCAGAAGGAGTTTAACTGCTTAATTGCTTCATAAAATCATTTATCTTGCCAATAAATACACAGGGTAATTTCTGGAGAGAAAAAAAGAAAACAAACAACAACAAACAAAACAAAACCCAAAACTGAAACAAACCAACAAAAAACAACTCATTAAAAAAACCAACTACAAACCAGAAAAAAAAGCTACACACAACAAAACCACACACACACAATTTTAAAAGAGAAACAAACATATTTTATTTTTCTGTCATATATGATAGCTGATTTATCTCTCAAGACCTCTGCAGGTGTCACTACTAAAAAGCTTTAGGAATTCATGCGACTGAAAAGTTTTGATGAAGTACATACATCTAAACTTACAATTCCTGTATTGATAAACAGTTGCTTCCTTCAGTAATAAAACAAGACTGAACAAGTCACTAAGTCAATAATCTCTTGATTATGTCACTACAACTCAGTGATTGGTATGATCAGCTTGGAAAGACAGTCCTGGGATTGTTTTTATTTCTGTTTTCACCTTAACATTCAAGAAAATCAATGTTCTTTGTAAGGAAAAGCGAGTAACAGTAAGAAAGATGAAAGAATCCATCACCAAGTCATACCCTCAAGTAGAGAAACCCAATACACTACAGAAGATTAAGAGAGTAATGTGGCAAATCTAAGCAGATATACTAACAAGAAAGACTTGTGATATAAAAGGCTGTATGTGAATTAAAAGCATAGATTCAAAGATTCATACATTTAAAATCCAGAAAGTAGTATTTTTTTTTTCTGACTCTGAAAAACACAGGCCACGAATTTCATTAAGAGACTCTTTTTCTAATTCCCACAATTTGTGTGGAAGTGACACAATATTTTTACAAAGGTACCCAGGGGAGCCATTTGCCAGCTTCTACAATAATTTGCCCCGTTACATGATTATCCTCATTATAGTAACCGCATGCTCTATTTCTAATAATTTAGAAGATATTATCTTCCATTTCTTTGCCAAAATTCAAGTCAATGGCAACTTAGGCTGTCTAGACAGGAATAATTAATTCCCTAATTAATCTTTTGAAAGGGAACAGATAAAAGTGTTTATACATTTTTTTCACCAGGTATAAAACAGGCGATTCCTTCTCCTGAAGACCTACCATTGACTGTTGTATCTACCTACAGATCTTTATTTTGATGTCTATAGAAAACATCTGCAAACTATCAGTTCAAGAATTACTAATGCTAATGACAAGTCATCTTGCCCTCACAGCCAACAAAATAGTACATAGAAAAAAGGGGGGGGAAAAGGTCGGTAATTTTTACGTCAATTAGAATTATGAAGCTAACTCATACTGTGAACCTAAAACCAATCCAGAGTTACATTATTTCTTGAAACTCAAGAGAATGTCCCAGAAAACTGCCCTCCAGCTCCAGGAAGTGTTGAACTCAGAACCATAAAAAGTCATTACTACATTTTCCTGGCAGTTTCATTTACTCACATTAAAACTCAGGTGCAAGACAGCACTCCAAGTTAAACTTACAGGTTATTGCATTAACTGTTTCTAAAGTGTCTATAACTTTGCACCTAGTGCAAATTCATTTCTATTACATTGTTTCATATCAAAAAAGTTCATCAAAGTTATATGAATCATGGCACTTGACTCCACTTACTATTTCAAGTATTTTTTAAAAACATTAAATTTAAAATTAATATCTATTTTAAATATTTGTAGCACTGTTAAAATAAAAATATTAGGGTTTTAGTGTCAACATTTAAAATGCTTACAATATTTTAAAATATTGCATTACTACATTAAAACATTAAAAATTTTCCAAAAATACATGTTTTGCTTTAATACTTTGCTTCGCAATACCATCTCTTCTAACTCTTCACTGTTCCTAATTATTTTCCAGAACAGATTTTTAGGATAAAAACTAATGTAATTATGCCTCACTGCCTGCCTTTATTAATACTGGTAAGCATAAAAGATTCTTAGACTACTACAAAACTGTGAAACAACTTTAAAGTGGTTTTCTTGCAATACATAGAGAGGAACATACAATTCTTTCACTGAGAACACAGAGCTTGTATTTCTATTTCTGGATGCAGGAAAAAATGGCACCATCATTTTAGAATTAAGTTTATCCAGCCTATTACTCCATTTCCAAACATTCGAGGGTGATGCGTTGTTTCACTTTGTAAACACAAAGTAGTCACGAAGTTGGCAGTATCATCACACCTCCATCATTTTTCTTCCCTAGTTATTAGACCCTCACGGTTTTTACTGCTGTGGCCAGCAGCTAAACCGCCGGACAACGGGTCTGCAGCACTGCAGCTAAGCACAGCAGACCTGTACTACTTGCAAGCCCAGCCTAAGGCAACACATGGCTTGTTACACAGAATCACAGAAAAGGGCGGAAATGACCTTTATAGTTCAACCCCCAGAAACATGCATTTCGCTTCCTTCTCTCCCGTCTGAACTTTGATACTGCCTCCACGCCTCTCGCTGCCACTTCCCTAGGCGCCACTGAGATAACGGCGCCACCCCCACCTCGGGGCGAGGGACCGCTGGGCGGACAACAAAATGGCGGGCGAGGGCGGAGCCACGTAGGACTCTCCCGCCTCAGCGGCGCGGAGTTCGCCCAATCGCAAGCCACAATTTGGCACCACATGGCCGTGCGGGGCCGCACTACAACTCCCACCATGCCGTGGGGCGGCGGCCGTCTCTATTTCCGGTTCCTCCTCCGGGCGGTGGTGCTGAGGAAAGGTCGCGCAGGAGAGAGGGTGGCAGGGCTGCTTGGTCGCTATAATGTTGGCTGCTAGTGTCCGCAGGTTTACCACCTCAGCCCTCCGTAGGAGTCACTATGAGGAAGGCCCCGGAAAGGTAATGTGGCGAGGAAGATGCCACCCCTACGGCGTAGCCTGAAGGTCGCAGGAAAAGGCCTGTAGTCGTGCTCGGGAGGAGCGCGGGGTGGAGGGCTGGCAAGGAGACAGACTCCGGTGTAGAGTTGGAGGGGGAGGGCGATGGTCCTGCGGCTAGGATTTAGAGGGGCAAAACATCTTTCTGAAGGGCACCGTGCCGATGGCTTGCCCCGGCCCACGCGCAGCTTGCGGCAGGCCAGGCTCAGCCGTGCCCTGTCGCACCGCCCGGAGCAAGGGCGGAGGGGAAATCGGGAGATGGCTGGATAAAGGCTATGCGAATGTTGTGGAAACCGCAGTGAGGGCCCGCTTTAGCTTCTTGTAGGCGCCAGCATAAGACGCAGGCTTTTTCTGCGGGCATGCTCAAGGTGAGCGCGTTGGATGAGCACGTCATGGGATTGTAAGGCAACAGCGAGCTAGATGCCGTTGTGAGAAGCAAACTAATGACTATTCTGCTACCAGTTCCCAGCGGGTGTTGAGTGGGCTTCAGAGATCTCATTGTATTTCTAACAAAGCAAAGTGTGGAGCAAATAAGTGTCCTTTATTGCAGCTTTCTGCTTCAGTGGTACGGGTGATGAGCATTGCAGTATGAGGGGCAACAATGATACTGTAAACGCTTTCTGATGTACCTGTGCGTAGCATATTCTTTACAACAGCTAAAAACTAATTTTATATGCCTAACAAACGTGAGGAAAATCTTCCCATTGAAAGCAATTAAATAATGGAAAAGGTTGTCTAGAGAGGCTGAGGAAGACACTATCTTTATGGATGTTTCAGCTTGACTGGACAAGGACTTAAGCAAGCTGGCCTTGCTTTGACTTGAGAGGAGAGAGGACGAGTGGGAAAAAAGACCTCTGTAGCTCACATCTAAGCTATCATTTTAATTACTATGTTTCTTTCCTTGGGAAGAAGGGAAAGTGTTTTGAAACTGAATATTCAAGTCAGTGAGGAAGTTATTACTGTATTGATTGCAAAACTAAAATTTGCTTATCTTTTCTAGAACCTTCCATTTTCTGTGGACAACAAATGGCGATTACTCGTACTGATGTGTGGTTTCTTTGGAAGCGGTTTTGTTGCCCCTTTCTATATAGTGAGACACCAGCTTCTTAAGAAATGAAGATGATGGAGTGTAATTGCACTAACTGGGTAACTGAACTGATTTTATTAGGTTTCATAGCACAGTAGAATCTGATCAAAACTAAGCTTTAAAGAATCTAAACTCATCTAAAATCCTTACTGCCGTTTTGTAGCCTTTCACTGTCCAGATACCAAAAATCATGGTCTCCAGTTGCATCTACACTCTGGTAATGAGTAGGTTTAAGTTTACTTCACAGGGCTGCTGCACTGTCATTGACTTGTTAACTTTGACCTCCTCAGAGGAGCTCATCTCTGACCTGCTGCTTCTTGGTAGTCTCCAAGTGGGCTGACAGAAGAATGCCACTGATTTGATTTGGATAGTAACTGTAACCAAAACTTTATGTGCCTTTTTGAGGAAACATAAAGTTGTGCTTGGCACAATCTGTAGAAATAACTGGCATGTGTGATGTGAGAAAAACAGTATGAGAAACTGTGATACTGTAAACGCTTTCTGATGTGCCAGTTAAAACTTGGTGGAAAACAAGGTTCCTTGAACCTTGTGAAAAAAATCATACCATCTTCTTGCAATGTTCCTAACAATTTGCAGGATAAATCTACTTAAGGTTATTAATAAGAGAAACAGTTTTAGTAGTTGATGCTTGTTGATAGTCCTAACATACAAAGCAAGCCACAGACATAGTTCATACTGTTCAAGTATGGTACTTTGAAATATCTGATACCCTCATAGAATTGTTCTGTACTGTCAGTTTTATAATCTGAGATTAAATCTCTTTGAGGAGCTGGAATGACCTAGGTAGTTTCAGAAAGAAGTAGAAAATTCACTGGAAACTCAAAATTTGAACTGGTTGAAGGCATCTAAGTAATTCCTTTGCCAGTCTTATGATTTTGAGCAGCCTAGACTGTGGGAGAAATTATCAGCAAACTAGCAAACTTGTATTGAGCTAGAGCTACAAAAGCAGGTTGTGGATGAAGCAAAGGTCATCAAAATTCTAAGCATGTTTTTACAGGTTTTCCAGACTCAAAGGTAACAGTTCATAAATTTCTTGGTTTTTTTTTTTCTTCCAGGGTTGAAGTCTTTTACACAGCATCTCTCAATGGAAAAAGAATAGATGGATGTGTCTAAATAAAATCTTCAATCTGAAAGTTTTGAGCTGTCTTTTTTTTTTTAAATTCCCACAGTCCTTTTGACAACTGATGAATACTGAGAACTCTTTCAGATTACACTGTAATGACATAAAACTCTTTATTGTCTTCATATTTAAAAATGGAGAGTTGGGGAAAAAAATCATTTCAAAACTGAAATTGCACTTAATGCTTTTATCTGAAGAGGTATTTAAGTAGCTTTACAGTACTATGTGGGTTTCTTAAACGCAGCTGCTCAAGAAATAATTACCTAGTGTGTATTGTAACCAAAAAGCCTCACACTAGATTCTCTGTCACTATAATCCATGCAACAGAAACTTAATCTTCAGTATTTTGGGCTGATTAGATAAGAACAGTTTATTTTACTTTGCTTCCATTGATTATTATTGCTCTGAACATGAACATAATAGTTGTCCTGCAGGTTTCATCAGGCTTTAGGCTTACATGATGAGGTACTTCTGTAAAGTGAGTAGCAGCAGTCACTACAACTCTGGTAAAAAGTCATTTTCACATCCACTTTTATGGCAGCCTGAAGAGAGGGGATATAAAAAGCAATGTAACAGTAACTTCACCCTTAGAGGCAATACTGTTAAGTACTAACTACCAAGCTGCTTTCCTTCAGGAATGTTTTCTCATTTAATTTTTCTCCCTGAAACCTGTTCTATAGCACTGTGCATTTAGTATGGGTAGCAACATGTCAAGCCGTGAGCTAAATGGTGACTTCATAGGTGTTGGATTTCATTGGCACAATTCAGATGTGTATAAATGTTTTTTCACCTGTGGAAAAGCACTTGAGGGTGCTGATGGATGGGAAGCTGGACATGAGCAGACAGTGTGAGCTTGCAGCCCAGAAGGCAAATTACATCTTGGGCTGTATCAAGGATGCTTTGTGAGCAGATGGGGGAGCAATTTTGCCACTTGGCTCTGGTGAGACCTCACCTGAAGTGCTATATCTACTGCTGGAGCCCTCAATCCAGGGAGTACCTAGACTTGATGAAGCAGATCAGAGGAGGAGCACAAACTGGTCAGGTGATGGGAGCACTTCTGTTACAAAGACAGACTGAGGCAGCTGGGGTTGTTCTGTCTGTTAAAGAGGAGGTGCTGGGCAGACCTAGTAGCAGCCTTCCAGTACCTGGATGAGGCCTACAAGGATGGAGAGAGACTTGACAAAAGCCTGCAGTGACAGGACAAGGGGCAATGGCTTCAAACTAGAGAAAAGTAGATTTAGATCGGATATTGGGAATGAGTTCTTTTACTGTGAAGGTAGTAGAACACTGGAACAGGTTGCCCAGGCAAGTGTTTGGGGCCCTATCCCTTAAGGTACTGGGCAGAGCTCTGGGCAGCCAGATCTAGTGGAGGATGTCCCTGCTGATTGCAGAGGGTCAGATTAGATGACCTAACTTTAGAAGTCCCTTCCAACCCAGGCCATTTTATGATTGTATGAAATTCCAGAAGTGTATTTGAAACCAAAGAAACACTGAACAGAATAGCCTTTGGATGTGAAGTCTGTGTTTTCAGGAGTGCATTTAAAATGCTGATGGCTGGTGTTTGAAGAGCCTGAGTTAGGACAGAGCGAATACTGTCCGATGCCACGGCTTCTTTGGTGGAATTAAGAGGAAGTGTAATGGAGCATAGTGGTTTTGGTCAAAGTACCAGCAAAGATTGCAGATAACTGATACTAAAGAAAGCAAGATGCAGAGCAAAGACCCAAACCATAATAAGTTCATGTGGAATGCATTATAGTCTCTGGGGTGTAATTTGTGTCTTAATGTGCTTTCTGTTAGTAATGACCCTCAACAGAGACCTGTGAGGTATGCCTCCATGCGTCACAGTAACCAGATGTGCATTGTAGGTGATGTGGAGCCTCCACAACTTCTCTAATCAACTGTAGTGGTACGGGCAGGATTTATTGATTCAAAAATTAATACAGTTTATTACTTTTTATAATACATTTAATCTTGCCACATAAGTTAGTTATAATCAGGTTCTTTGCATGGTCATGAAAACATTACACAGAGGAAAACCAAGGAATCTTAAACACTTCAGAAATAACTAAAAATTACAAATATTAAACTTAATTGAACTGGGAGAGAGGT
>WAAF01004430.1:1567-21805 GCA_013400475.1 Tricholaema leucomelas
TGCCAATCACTCTCTCTGACAACAACTTCTTCCTAACATCCAGCCTAGACTTCCCTTGGCACAACTTGAGACTGTGTCCTCTTCTTCTGTTGCTGCTTGGCTGGCAGAAGAGCCCAACCCCACCTGGCTACAGCCTTCCTTCAGGTAGTTGTAGCCAGCAATGAGGTCTGCCCTGAGCCTCCTCTTCTGCAGGCTGCACACTCCCAGCTCCCTCAGCCTCTCCTCACAGGGCTGTGCTCCAGGCCCATGACCAGCTTCATTGCCCTTCTCTGGACACCTTCCAATTAATTACTGGAACTGATTTTCTTTGTCAATACATCTGAGGAGTTTGTCAAAGGCCTGGGATATAGTGTTTGAGTTTAACATCTTAACAAATTTGGGTGGCCTGGTGGAAACTTCAGCATCAGTGGGGCTTGGACACTGAGGATCAAGGTGGCTGTGAGCTCTGTGCTGCTTTGCCTTGGACCTCACCTCTGATGGCAACAGGTGAATGTTTGGGTATGAAGGGAAACATCAGCATCAGTGGGGCTTGGACACTGAGGATGAAGCTGGCTGTAAGCTCTGTGCTGCTTTGCTTTGGACCTCACCTCTGATGGCAACAGGTGAATGTTTGGGTATGAAGGGAAACATCAGCATCAGTGGGGCTTGGACACTGAGGATGAAGCTGGCTGTAAGCTCTGTGCTGCTTTGCTTTGGACCTCACCTCTGATGGCAACAGGTGAATGGGTATGAGTGCCATGCTATTCCCTGTCCTGACCAGCTGGGATTTCAGCTGAAAACTCCTGGTGTGAAGGATTCAAAGCAAAAAGAGACCCAACTATTCAGGGCTAGAAGCTGACACCAGCAGCAGCCAGGGAGAGGAAGGAGAAGGAAGAGGAATCCACTGCAGTAATGTTCTCCAGCATGCTCAAACAAAGTTGAGCAGCTCCAAAAGTGAGATTCTGAGAAGAGCAAGGCTAAATAAGGACAGGTAGTGGCCTCTGTCTGGAGGGATATTTTTGCTGGCCCAGCAGCAGGAAGCATAATTTCCTTGAACTGACATGTATATCTCGAGTATGCTGTGATACAGGCTTAGCCAGCAGTGCTTTCTAAAGTGGGAAACCATTTTTCATCCCCTTTAGAGCAAAATTCACTGGGAAGGGCACAGAGCCCGTGGGGGACAGCTGCTGGATGAGGAGATGCTGCCATGCATGATGAAAAATCCCTGGTGTCTGCCACATTCCCATCAGCAGTGGGACACATTTGCCTCCTCCCCCCCCCTACCCCCTCTTTGAACTGTGCTGATTTAAAGTAGGCATTTTTGATTCATGAGGTGTTCATGCCCAGAATGAATCTGTGTGTGCACCAAAGTGGCTGTAATTAGAATCATCATAGAATCAGTCAGGGTTGGGAGGGACCACAAGGGTCATCTAGGTCCAACCCCCCCTGCCATGGGCAGGGACACCCTACCCTAGAGCAGGCTTACAGTATTCTATGTGCACTGCATACCATCTGTATGTATTATCCTTGCATCCTCTGGCTCTAATGTTCTTTAGAGTCTCTTGATGCTTCAGTTAGAAAACTTGGTGGGGTTTTTTTCAGAGGTTTCTAACTTCCCATAGAAGTCTGTTCTGGGCTGAAAGTCTCTGTGCTAGGCCTTGGGGCCAAGACTGAAATTTCTTGTATGAAATTGTGCTTTGAGCCAGTCTGAACTACAACTACCTTGGACTTGGTGATCTATGAGGTCTCTTCCAACCTTGGTAATACTGTGATGCTGTGTGATACCCGAAGGGAGGCTGTAGCCAGGTGGGGTTGGGCTCTTCTGCCAGGCAAGCAGCAGCAGAAGAAGGGGACACAGCCTCAAGTTGTGCCAGGGCAGGTCTAGGCTGGATGTTAGGAGGAAGTTGTTGTCAGAGAGAGTGATTGGCATTGGAATGGGCTGCCCAAGGAGGTGGTGGAGTCACCATCCCTGGAGGTGTTGAAGCAAAGACAAGATGAGGCACTTAGTGCCATGGACTACTACTGCCATTTGGCTACTGGAATGGGCTGCCCAGGGAGGTGGTGGAGTCGCCATCCCTGGAGCTGTTCAAGGCAGGATTGGACGTGGCACTTGGTGCCATGGTCTAGCCTTGAGCTCTGTGGTAATGGCTTGGACTTGATGACCTATGAGGTCTCTTCCAACCTTGGTGATACTGTGAGACTGTGAGACTGTGATGCTGGTTGATTGGCCAGGGCTGGGTGCTAGGTTGGACTGGCTGAGCTTGGAGATCTCTTCCAAGCTGATTGATTCTATGTTGTTTTAGAAGGTGGGTAAGGGCACAGGGCAGAATTGATGCCTTGCATGCTGTGAGCAAATCTGACTCCTAAGGAACCTGCATTTTCCATCACCATTGATGTAGGTGCAAAAAAAAAAAATAGATGCTGCCATTCTCAGCAGGGGTTAACCCTTTTACTTTTCACACAGGGCTGAACTGCTATTTGAGATTGGCCTGCACTTGCTAACCCTGCCCTGCTTCTGAATATCAAGGGAGGTTTTGGGTGCAAAGAGCTCATGGCTTTGACGGTGGCAGAGTGTCCATTCCAGCCGGGGGCAGCTGCAGGCTTTGAGCACTGTGTTTTGAAGGGAGTTGAGGTTTGCACAGTCTCCTTTAAGCTCTCAGGAAGAGGCAGGTCTGTAAATTACAGGCTCTGAATTACTGTTGAAGGGCTCCCCTGGCAGAGAATCTGGGTGTTAGGTGGTGCAACTGCATCGTCCTTGTGCTTATAGTCAGCTTTATTGGTGCAAACACATCATTTCTGTAAGTGTGGAGTACATCTCCTCTCTAGAGTCTGCTCTTGTAAACTACTACCTTTGCTCTGCAGGGTGCTTATGGGCAAAGCTACCTGATTTCTGAGAATGACATTAACTCTTGGTGAGTCTTGTCTGATTCACAGAATCATAGAAACAGTCAGGGTTGGAAGGCACCACAAGGATCAGCCAGTTCCAACCCCACTGCCATGCCCAGGGACACCCTACCCTAGAGCAGGCTGCCCACAGCCTCAGCCAGCCTGGCCTTAAACACCTCCAGCCATGGGGCCTCAACCACCTCCCTGGGCAACCCATTCCAGCCTCTCACCACTCTCAGGCTCAAAAACTTCCTCCTCATAGCCACTCTGAATCTCCCCACCTCCAGCTTTGCTCCATTCCTCCCCAGTCCTGGCACTCCCTGACAGCCTAAAAGGTCCCTCCCCAGCTTTTTTGTAGCCCCCTTCAGATCCTGGAAGGCCACAAGAAGGTCACCTGGGAGTCTCCTCTTCTCCAGACTCAACAGCCCCAACTCTTACAGTCTGTGCTCACAGCAGAGCTGCTGCAGCCTTCTGAGCATCCTCATGGCCCTTCTCTGGACACACTCCAGCACCTCCACATCCTTCTTGTAATAGGGGCTCCAGAACTGGATGCAGTACTCCAGGTGGGGTCTCACCAGAGTGCAGTAGAGGAGGAGAATCACCTCCCTGGCCCTGCTGGCCACACTCCCCCTGCTGCAGCCCAGGCTCTGGTTGATTAACTACATCTAAAATATTCCAGACCACCTGGGTTTTTATTAACAGCTTTATTTTGTCTCCATTTAGATGAACCCACAGCAGGGTGTGGTGAGTTGGGGAGCAGCAGCATTTTCTGCTTGGCCCAGGCCCCCCTGATGCTCATAATGATGGACTGATGCTGCCTCACAGCTGAAGAAAACTCACCATAGTGAACAGAAGACAAGAGCCACATCAGTGTGGTTTTGTTCTCCTCACCTGTGCCCTGCTGAGGTGCTGGGCACTCAGGAAATGCTCTCTCCAAATAGAAGCAGGACACAATGAGGAAATAGGTTTTTTCACCTGTAATTTGCTTCTGCTCAGCACAGTCTCTAAGAACAGAAAGAAAGGAGCAGCCTTTCAGTGCAGACCCTCAGTAGTGAAAAGGCAGCATGCTGACATGAGGCAGAAAACCTGGCTTGAAGAGAATTGTGAGCTCAGAGGGCTTGGGGCCACCAGTTTGGATGCAAGAGGAGCTGTGTGTTGGTGAGGACATCTGTGCCCTCTGCATGGTGAGGGGATCTGTGGTTTACAGGGTAAATGCTGGTTGGTTGAGTTGTTTTCTGTTTCTGCTTTTTGGAAAGTGCAGGTACAGCCTTAGATGCAGGAGGAAGAGTGTGGTAAGGGACCCCAGTGTAAGGAGGTTGGGGTTGCTCAATCTCCTTTGGAGCCCCTATTCCAAGAGGGATGTGGAGATGCTGGAGTGTGTCCAGGGAAGGGCCAGGAGGATGCTCAGAGGGCTGCAGCAGCTCTGCTGTGAGCACAGACTGAAAGAGTTGGGGCTGTGCAGTCTGGAGAAGAGGAGGCTCCCAGGTGACCTTCTTGTGGCCTTCCAGGATCTGAAGGGGGCTACAAAAAAGCTGGGGAGGGACTTTTTAGGCTGTCAGGGAGTGACAGGACAGGGGGGAATGGAGCAAAGCTGGAGGTGGGGAGAGTCAGAGTGGAGGTGAGGAGGAAGTTGTTGAGCATGAGAGTGGTGAGAGGCTGGAATGGGTTGCCCAGGGAGGTGGTTGAGGCCCCATGGCTGGAGGTGTTTAAGGCCAGGCTGGCTGAGGCTGTGGGCAGCCTGCTCTAGGGTAGAGTGTCCCTGGGCATGGCAGGGGGGTTGGAACTGGCTGATGCTTGTGGTCCCTTCCAACCCTGACTGAATCTACGATTCTATGATTCTGACAGCAACATGCCTGAGGTCAGGAGAGCATCTGCAGCAAAGAAAGGCACAAAGCCTGAGTGTTATGGAGCCAGCTGTTTACATGAGAAAAATGGATTTAAACAGACAGAAGAAATGACCAGGAGCAGGGCTTGAGTCAGTTCATAAGCAGATGGGAAATCCAAAGGAAGATGTAAAATCATTTGGTTCTCTCTGTATGTCAATCTGAGCTATTTAGGTGGCAGGGATCTGGTTCTCAAGGGTCTCTGCACAGCTTTGATAAAAAGAGAAGCAGCCAAGGAGCAGCTGTTTACCTGAGGCTTCTGCATCACTGGTCAAAATCATTCCAGCATTGCTCTGCTGAAGGAGAAGGGCAGGCAGAGCAGGCACACTCTCACCAGCTGCTGCAAACAGCCACTGGGGACAGAAGGGCCACATCCACCGGAGTGACATTCTGGAGTAAATGGCTCTGGCCATCTACTTGTTATCTTGGCCACAGAGTCACAGAAACATCCACATTAGCAAAGCCCCTCAGGATCACCAGGTCCAACCTAGAACTCTACACGATTCACCTTAAACCATATTCCTAAGCACCACATCCAAACAATCCTTAATCACATCCAGGATAGGGGACTCCACCACCTCCCTGGGCAGCTCATTCCTGTCCCTGACCACTTTCTCTGGGAAAAATGTTTTCCTAATCTCCAATCTAAACCTCCCCAGTCTCAGCTTGAGGCTGTTCCCCCTTATTCTGTCTCCAGTGACCTGTGAGCAGAGCCCAGCAGCAGCCTCTCCACAATGTTCCTTCAGGTAGCTGTAGACAGCAATGAGGTCTCCTCTCAACCTCCTCTATTTCACACTAACCATCCCCTGCTCCCTCACTTGCTCCTCATAAAATTTATTCTCCAGGCCTTTCCCCAGCTTCATTGCCCTCCTCTGGACCTGCTCCAGCACCTCCACATCTCTCTTGTATTGCATTGCCCAAAACTGAACAGTATCACACAGTATCACAGTATCACCAAGGTTGGGAGAGACCTCACAGATCATCAAGTCCAACCCTTTACCACAGAGCTCAAGGCTAGACACAACACTCGAGGTGTGGTCTCACCAGAGTCAACTCCAAGGGGACAATCACCTCCCTGCTCCTGCTGGACACAGCATTTTCAATACAAGCCAGGATACCACTGGCCTTCTTGGCTGCCTGGGCACACTGCTGGCTCCTATTCAGCTCCTGTCTATTTACAATCCCCAGATCCCTTTTCTGCCAGGCAGCTCTCCAGCCACACTGCCCCAAGCCTGTAGCATTTCTTGGGGTTGTTGTGATCCAAGTGCAGGATCTGCCTTTGGCCCTCTTGAAACTTCATCCCATTAATACTAAACTTGATCTCCCTGCTCCAAGCCTGCTCTGTTGTGGGCAGGGAACCACAGAACTGTTCTGGTTGGGAAAGATCTTTAAGACCAGAGAATCACACCTGCCAACTGGTGTGAAAGTCCCCAGAAACATTGCCACGTTGGAAACTATTGGACTGGGACTGTCACATCACCCCACTCATCTTAGAACCATGGAATCAACCAGGTTGGAAGAGACCTCCAAGATCACCCAGGCCAACCTAGCACCCAGCCCTGGCCAATCAACCAGACCATGGCACTAAGTGCCTCATCCAGGCTTTGCTTCAACACCTCCAAGGTTGGTGACTCCACCACCTCCCTGGGCAGCCCATTCCAATGTCAATCACTCTCTCTGCCAACAAATTCCTCCTAACACCCAGCCTAGACCTGCCCTGGCACAGCTTGAGACTGTGCCCCCTTCTGTGGGAGAACACTCTCCCTAGGCAGGGCATGAGCTGTAAACATCAGAGCTCTTGCTGTGAACTGTCCTTGGGCTGTCTGGGGCCCAGGACAGCAAGCTGTAAACAATGAGCACCCCACGCACACCTGCAGGGGGCTGAGCTTGCCGTCCCATGNCATTGATTCTCGGCCTCCCTGGCGGCCTGCCTGCCGCACCCTTCTTCTGTTGCTGCTTGCCTGGCAGAAGAGCCCAACCCCACCTGGCTACAGCCTCCCTTCAGGTAGTTGCAGACAGCAATGAGCTCTGCCCTGAGCCTCCTCTTCTGCAGGCTGCACACCCCCAGCTCCCTCAGCCTCTCCTCACAGGGTTTGTGTTCCAGGCCTCTCAGCAGCTTTGTTGCCCTTCTCTGGACACCTTCCAGCACCTCAACATCTCTCTTGAGTTGAGGAGCCCAGAACTGCACACAGCACTCAAGGTGTGGCCTGAGCAGTGCTGAGTACAGGGACAGAACAACCTCCCTTGTCTGTACCTACCAAACCTTTGTGCAGCCATCACACAGCTCGCCAGCATTTCGTGCTGCTGCCTGGGTGGAGTTGCTCAGATCTGCAGTTAAAGAGGTGAAATTGCTTTCTCTGTCTTTCAAGTTGCTTGCTCAGAAGTGTAAGTTGGCCAGGTTTCTGGTGCCCGCTGCTTGTATCCATCCCCACCTCAGATGTAGACTCCTTTTGGCCTCAAACAAATTACATCACCCTTGGCTTTTTGTATCTGTAAGTGGAGATTATGTTTAAGGCACCTGAGTGTACAGGGCTGTTGTAAAAGTTAATTAGGTGGTGGTTTTGCTGCACTTTGAAGATGAAAAGCCTTGCACTACTTCAAGTGATAATTACTCTCTGGAGGCTGCCCTTGGTGTGTGTGTTGGGTTTGACTCTTGTACTGAGGATGCTGCCTGGTGGATCCCTGCCTGCAGCAGCAGCCAGTACCATGGGGCTCTCAACCCTCTGACAGCAAGGTCTGGTTTAGGTGCTGTGATCATCCCATACGGCACAGCCTGATGTTCTGCGGCACCCACACACAAAGCCTCTCCCGTGCAGACCATTTGCTTTCCCTCTCTGTGAACTGTGCTGGTGTGGAGTAGCATTGGGGACCCCAAGCTGTGAGGGACAAGGTTTGATGGGAACAGAAGTGTGAAGCTGCTGTGTTAAAATGCCCTAAACTGCAAGGACTCCAAAACCTTGGAGTTAGAAGATGAATAGGAGTAGTAAAAAACTTTTGAAGCATAAACAGAGACCACAACAAACATCAAAGTGACCAGAAGGCTCCAGCCCAAGACAGGCTTCTGTTCTGTTTCATGCTGAATGGATGAAGAGAAGAAGTTTTGGGGGTTTTCTGTTGAAGCTGAAGTTATGCCATTGTAATTCCTCAGCATTCATTAGGCAAGACTGAAGGGCACGATTTAATTAGAGCACTTTTATCTAATGCTCTTGTTCAAGGTGGAAACTAATGAAAGAAAGAAGCTTTTCAATCAAAGCAAACCCTTCTGGTGGCTTTTTTTCTTCTAAAGGAATTGCCAGTGTAAAGATTGGGTAGGATTTGGTAATTTTCTGTATGTCAGGTAGCTGAAGAAGCCTGCACCCACCAGTGATGGGCTGCACCACTCTTGAGCAATGCCTCATGGAAGCAGACTGCTTCCAAAAACCTCCTACCCAGAACCAGTCTCCTCAGAATCATCCACCTGCCACCAAATCACAGAATCCCAGCATAGTGAGGGCTGGAAAGAACCCCTGGAGACCATCTAGTCATAGAATCAACCAGGTTGGAAGAATCCAACTCACCTGCTAAAGCAGAGCAGCTTGCCCAGGATCACAGTGTCCCATTGGGTTTGGAATCTCTCCAGAGAAGGAGACAACACAATTTCTGTAGGCAGCCTGCTCCTGGGCTCCATCAGAGGAAGGTTTGCCCTTATGTTTAAGTGGAAAGCTTCTCTAGAACTTCCTACCCCAAACCTCACTGTGCTGCCCATGGGGTTTATGCCACTCTGGGGCTGCAGCAAAAGGTGCCTGTGCCTAACGAGGCTGCTGAGACCAGGGATGGGGCTTGAATCCTGGGTATTTCCAATCAGGGCTGTAAGGAAAGGTGGGAATGGGAATGCTTCTGTGTGACTGTGACATCTGCTCCTGTAAACCATGCTTTCCACTACTGAGACCCTTTTGTCCTTTCCAGATAAGGACACAGTTTCCTTATCTTAGTGAAAACGCTGAGTCCATGCTGCTGTGACAGAGCTGCTCTCCAGATCAGGACACAGTCTCCTAATTCAGTTTAGAATAGAATAGAATAGAATAGAATCAACCATGTTGGAAGAGACCTCCAAGCTCAGCCAGTCCAACCTAGCACCCAGCCCTATCCAGTCAACCAGACCATGGCACTGTTTTCCACAGGAAAACGCTGAGTCCATGCTGCTGTGACAGAGCTGCTCTCCAGATCAGGACACAGTCTCCCAATTCAGTTTTCCATGTGCAAAAGCTGAGTCCATGCTGCTGTGACAGAGCTGCTCTCCAGCTGCTGCATAAGGAGCACAAACCCAGCTCGGAACAGGGATTTCAAACCCTGCTCCGCCGTCCCGCCGTGCTCCTCTGCGGGGAGCCAAGCAGTCGCTCCTCGGTGGAGCACAGGGAGCTGCAGAGATTATCCCCAAGCATCCAGACAGGCAGCATCGCTGCCTGCTGCAGGATTCCAGATGCTCAGTGGCACCTCTGAGGTTCGTTTTCAGCCCGGCAAGGCGCAGGAGGCGTTTAGGAAAACGAGCACGTCCGATTGCGCTCACGGAGACGGGAATGGGATCCTCGAGGGATGGATCGCATCCCACTTGTCAGCAAAAGGCTGTTCGTGGGCTGAAGTGAAGGATCTGAGGATCACTCGCTGGAGGGAGGAGTATCCAGGCACCGTCCAGCCACCAAGGCTGGCACATGGAGATGATGGGAATTGTGCATTTGTATTCAAGGCAGTGTTTTCAGTGCTCTGTACACTGTATTTTGGGTGATGCAATAAAGTGCTGGTCACCTTCTGGATGTGGGCAGCAGCCAGCAGTATGGGACGTATCAAGGTAGCTCCCACTCAGCCATAAATCTCCAGGGCGTATTTCCAACCCTTTCTCCTCCACAACTTAGCAAGGGCATGCTGGGGACGTAATGGGATGTGAGGTGGAGAGCGTCCCCAGGACGGTAGGGGTAGTACCCAGGGATGGGAAGTGTTGGCGGTGGTGAGGGTCTCCAGCACTGAAATACCTGGAAAGGGAGGGGTCTCCAGGAGGGTGTCTCTGGGATGGAAGTTCCCCAGAAGAGACGGACTGTCCACGGGATTAGAGGGGATGGCGGTGATGGGGTGTTCCCTGTGGACGCGAGGGGTCCCCAGCATGGAGGATGTCCAGGTTGGAAGAGCATCTTAGTGATGGGGGGTACCTTGAATAAGGGGGTGCTGATGATGTGGCGTCTCCGGCATGTGAGAGGTTACCGGAATGGAGGGGATGGAAGGTTATGCCAGGGATGGAAAGTCTGGATAGGAGGAGGTCTCGGGAATGAGGTTATCTTCGGGATGGAGTGGGGGTGGTTCTACTGAGGGCCTGTCCCAGGGACGATGGGGTCCCAGGGATGCAGAGTCGCTGGGAGAGGGGAGCCCCGATGATGGAAAGATGCCGACACGGCTGCCCCGCCCGGGTCCCGCAGGGACGGGGTAGGGGGGTAGTGGGGGGTGTTTGTTCCGCCCCGCCCGGCTCCGTTTCGATCCGCCCCGGGGCGGGGAGCGCTGCCGCTGCTGCCCTGCCCCTCGCCAGCCGTGGGCGGCTTACGCCGTGTGTCCCGCAGCACCCAAGCGGAGCTGGTGAGTAACGGGGGTGGGGGTTCGGTTCTGCCTTTGCGGGTGGAGGCAGGGACCAGGGACTAGGGGCGAGACGGCGGCGGCTGGAGCGAGGAAAAATGCTCCCCTCCGCCCCAAGTGTATAAAACGGGAAGGGGAAGAAAAAGGAGAGGAAGAGGAGGAGTTTTGCTGTACCTGGTGCTGCGCGTCATTGCTCCAGAGTGAGTGCTTCGGCTTGCCTGGGTGTTTATGGGCGGAAAACGGTGAGGAGCCGGCATTCGAAGGGTTTTCCTGGGGGAAAGGGGAGGAATAGAAACGCCAAGGAGTGTCCCTGCCGTCCCTCCACCGCCTGCAGTCAGGGACCTGCGAGGTCCCTGGGGAGCGGTAGGGATGCAGCGGGAGCGGTGGGGATGCTGCGGAAGCTGAAGCGGGAACGCAGTGGGAGCTGAAGCGGGAACGCAGCGAGAGCGATGTGGATGCTACGGGAGAGACTGGGGATGCAGCGGGAGCTGAAGTGGGAGCGCAGCGGCAGCGATGGGTATGCTGCGGGACCTCAGCTGGAAACCCATCGGGAGCGGTGGGGATGCTGCAGGAGCGGTTTGGGATGCCGCGGGAGCGATGGGCATGCTGCGGAGCGATGAGGATGCACTGGGAGCAACGGGGATGCAGTGAGAGCGATTCAGAATGCAGTGGGAGTGATTTGGGATGCAGTGGAAGCTGAACTGGGAACAGCCCGGCCGTGGTCAGGTGCTGGTCGGTTTTAACCTCGTTATCCTGCAGTTAAATACCGGGCAGTTAGGGAAGCAGGCTGCAGCTGCTGGGTTTCTTGGGGCTGGTCAGCTGGAGACACGTCTCTATCCTTTGGGAGTCAGACAGGGAACAAAATTCAGCCCATATTTAAAGATACATAGGTAAAGTGTTTAGCTTAAATAATTTAAGACCTGTGAAAAGTGCCTCAGAGTTTGTCTTCTCTCAGCAAGATCAATAATCTTGTTTTCTTATCCTTCTGCAAGTGTTGTTCACTGATAAGTTGGGTGGGTTTTTTTTTTTTCACTCCTCAAACCACAGATCAGCTGAGGCTCATCCTCCCTCCTCCCTTTTGTGTGGTGGCTTTTTTAGCTTTGAAAACTGACCCTTAAAGACCATTCTCAGGCTGATGCCTGGGTAAGCAAGGCAGCAGAAATCTGCCCAGGCATCATCAGATCTTTATTTCCCCCCCATAAGAAGCACTAACATCTCCCATGTAGCATTCAAGTTATAGATCCAAATCATTCCCTTGCTCGAGGTGCCCACACATGGCTGTGCTTCAGCCACTTCTGTCACTACAGGATCATAAGGAAGTGGATAAACTGTTGGGACACACACACACACATATTTGGGGGGTTAATTTTGTCCACTATTACTCCATTCAGTGCCTTGGCAGCTTCTCTTTCTGTTCACAACCCACATGCTCCTTTTCCTCCTATGGAGGTTCTAAGAAGGTTTGTTTTGGTTGGGTTTTTTTTGTCGTTTCCCCCCCCCCAGTTTTTTCTTTATCCAAGTGATGATTCTTTGGTGTTCTTCGTTGTGTAATAGGCAGCTTCATTAGCTTATGTGGAGATGGCAGGTGGAAAATGAAGAAGTTAATTAACACCCTTCAAACGACCCTTCCTCCAGCTTAGGTGACGTACATTAACACATGGAGGTGTTCCAGTGGAGCTGTGGGAGTGTTACTGTTTTGTTGTTTGCTGGGGTTTGGGGTTTTTTTTTCTAACTGGATAAAAAATGATGATGACAGAAGCAGGAACTGGCATGAAGTGATTGAATCTGATGAAATCAGCTTTGCCATCTTCCTGGATTTCAATAAGACAGAGGAGTGTGACTAAGGGAAGGGGCTGCTGCTTTATTGCAGTCGTGCAGCATTCAACCAGCACCTCGGTGGAGCTGCCTGCTCCTGAAGGCTGCCTGCTCCTGAAGGCTGCCTGCTCCTGAAAGCAGAGAGAAGTCCAAGCAGTGCTGTGAGCTTGTTTTTCTCTGACCTGTCAGCAGTAGCTGCTGCTCTTGGTTATTTTTAAAGCACTCTGCAGGCATTTGGAAGCATTTCTTGTTTGAAAATATCCAGAGGAGTTTTTATGTGTTTTGTTGGTGGTTTTTTTTTCCTGCAAGAATTAGTCATTAGGTTGATGTTGAAGCATTTTGAGGGGTAGATGTTGAGGAGTTCTTTCGATCAAAGCTTTGCTCGTTGGGATTGGGATTTTTTGTTTTCTTTCATACCTGAAGATATTCAATGTCAGAAGCACTCCAGGAGCTAGGTGGGATCTCTTCCCCAGGCTTTGCTTCCAGCAATGCTGCAGCCATGTCCCACACAGCTCCTTAGAATCATAGAATCAGTCAGGTTGGAAGGGACCACAAGGATCAGACAGTTCAAACTCCCCTGCTGTGGGCAAGGACACCCTACCCCAGATCAGGCTGGCCAGAGCCCCATCCAGCCTGGCCTTAAACATCTCTAGGGATGGGGCCTCAACCACCTTGTGCTGCAGTGGGGTTTCTGCTCCACAAAGCACCCTGACAGCCAGCAAAGGAAGCCCTGAGCAGCGGGCTGGGGTCTTTGAAGATGCCTCTTCCCTCCTCCAGCCATAGAAATGCAGGCTCCCACAGAGCTCTTCCTACGAGCAGTTTGTGCATTTGAAGTTCCCAACAGCCCAGCTCATAGCAGCAGTGCTGACATCTGAGCAGCCTCATGTGTTTCTTTAGTTAGATGATGTCTGCACTCCAAAAATAGACTTCCATATGAAAATACAGCTGGGGAAGGAAGCTTGAGCCATGTGTTGTCTAACAGATAACAGAGGAACCAGGTCCCGCTTCAGAGCCGCTTGGAACGTGCAGTCACCAAACCTCTTTTTGAGATAAGAGCCTGGAGCTGTACAGCCTGGAATGGGGATAAATTCTTAGAGTCTCTGCTTTGTTGTGGCTGAAATGTTGAGAAATGACTCAGTTGTTCACTGGTGACACGTGGGTGTTGCAGCAGCTGGGACATTAGTGGAGCAGTTGGAGAGCTGGAAGGGGCTGGTGGCTAGCAGACCTGTGCCCGCTTCTCCTGCTGTCGCTGCTGAGCAGCTCCTGGTTGTGTTTCAGCTTTGCAGGTGAGGAAATGGAGACAGCTGCAGATTGACTCCAAACCTTGGACAGCAAAGCTGGAGATAGAAACCTGGTGGTTCCCCAGCCTGCTGTGCCTCCCCAGGTACGTTCTGGTGGAAAACAGGATGTGGTCTGCAAGAACATTTTCTTTCTTTGTTTTTTTCCTCTTCTTTTTCCTATTGATTTATTAATTTTTCCAGTAAGTTTCTGTCCAGCAGCCCCATGCTGTGCAGCTGGCCTAATGAAAAGGTAACAGGGTAATGAAAAGGGGAAACAAGTCCTGTTGGATCTGCTCCAGGATGGAAAAGGGTTACTCACAGTAAATTGAACAGTTTGCCTGGGGTGGGATGGATTTGTTTTCCAAAGCATCGCTCTGGCTGCCTGCCCTGAGCCCATGTGATGGACACTGGAGTTGTGCACTAAGGTAAATGCTTTGGATTTGTCATTTGGATGTAGCAAAATTATAAGTGAGCTTACCCAGAGCAGATCCTGCCTTTGGGTGGCATCCTGAGGGTCTTTCCCAGCCAGCTTCCCCTGTGCTGTTTGCTGAAAATGAGTATTAGGAATTTCTTCATGTAACGGACATCCAAAGCTATGTGCACTGTGTCCAGTGCTGGGCTCCTCAGTTCCAGAGAGATGTTGAGGTGCTGGAAGGTGTCCAGAGAAGGGCAATGAAGCTGGTGAGGGACCCGGAACACAAACCCTATGAGGAGAGGCTGAGGGAGCTGGGGGTGTGCAGCCTGCAGAAGAGCAGGCTCAGGGCAGACCTCATTGCTGTCTGCAACTCCCTGAAGGGAGGTTGCAGCCAGGTGGGGTTGGTCTCTTCTCCAGGCAAGCAGCAACAGAAGAAGGGGACACAGTCTCAAGTTGTGCCGAGGGAAGTATAGGCTGGATGTTAGGAGGAAGTTGTTGNTCTATACTGAAAGCATTTACTATATAAAAAGCTGAAAATGAGTATTTATTTAAATGAAAATATAAAAGAATGAGTGCTGGAGTGTGTCCAGAGAAGGGCCAGGAGGATGCTCAGAGGGCTGCAGCAGCTCTGCTGTGAGCACAGACTGAAAGAGTTGGGGCTGTGCAGTCTGCAGAAGAGGAGGCTCCCAGGTGACCTTCTTGTGGCCTTGCAGTGTCTGAAGGGGGCCTTTCAAAAAAGCTGGGGAGGGACTTTTTGAGGTTCTCAGGGAGTGACAGGACTGGGGGGAATGGAGCAAAGTTGCAGGTGGGGAGAGTCAGCCTGGAGGTGAGGAGGAAGTTGTTCATCATGAGAGAGGTGAGAGGCTGGAATGGGTTTCCCAGGGAGGTGGTTGAGGCCCCATCCCTGGAGGTGTTTAAGGCCAGGCTGGATGAGGCTGTGGGCAGCCTGATGTGGGCCTGGGCATGGCAGTGGGGTTGGAACTAGGTGATCTTTGTGGTGCCTTCCAACCCTGACTGATTCTGTGCTTCTGTGTTGAGTGCTAAAGCTGTCTGCACTTTGCTTTTTAAATGGCTTTGTCATCTAATAGAGATTTGTGGCTGGTTGATTTTTGTCTCTTTGTCTTAGACTGGAAAAATGGCACCAGCAGCTCCAAGAGAAGCAGGAGTATGGAGACAAACCAGAGCTCTCCTCTTCAAGAACTGCCTCATTAAGTGTAGGACTAAGAAAAGCAGTGTGCAGGTGAGTGGAGTGTTTGCTGCTGCCCTCGTGTCTGCAGCTGTTCTGCATTTCCCTGGCTTCTCTAACTGAGCTTTGCCCCCAACTTATTATGAAGTTTCTGAAGTTTAGAATAGAATCAACCAGGTTGGAAGAGACCTCCAAGATCATCCAGTCCAACCTAGCACCCAGCCCTAGCCAAGCAACCAGACCATGGCAATAAGTGCCTCATCCAGGCTTGGCTTGAACACCTCCAAGGACAGCAACTCCAGCACCTCCCTGGGCAGCCCATTCCAATGCCAATCACTCTCTCTGCCAACAGCTTCCTCCTAACATCCAGCTTAGACCTCCCCTGGCACAACTTGAGACTGTGTCCCCTTGTTCTGTTGCTGCTTGCTGGCAGAAGAGACCAACCCCACCTGGCTACAGCCTCCCTTCAGGTAGTTGTAGACAGCAATGAGGTCTGCCCTGAGCCTCCTCTTCTGCAGGCTGCACATCCCCAGCTCCCTCAGCCTCTCCTCACAGGGCTGTGTTCCAGGCCCCTCACCAGTTTCATTGCCCTTCTCTGGACACCTTCCAATACCTCAACATTTCTCTTGAGTTGAGGAGCCCAGAATTGGACACAGAACTCAAGGTTCAAAGTCTGCCCTGAGTTTTGGGTTGAAAATCAGGCTGTTCAGAAGGTATACTTTAGTGGGTGTGGAAGATGTTGTCTAGAAGATGGTTTGAAACTAGAATAGGGGAGATTAAATTGGACATTAGGAAGGAGCTCTTTGCTCTGAGGGTGGTGAGACACTGGAATGGATTGCCTGGGGAGATTGTGGATACTTCATCACTGGACTCTTCAGTCCAGGCTGGGTGAAGCTTTGAGCAACCTGGGCTAGTGGGAAGTGTTCTTCCCATGGCAGGGCGTTTGGAACTCGATGATCCTTCCAACTCAAACCATTCTATGAAGGTATCCTTGAATTAATATTGCAGTTTTGGTGCACATTGAAAGCATTTCCACCCCTAACTGAGCAATGTGGCAGGGTGAGACCTCTCCAGACAAGCTTCCATCTTCTCTAGCCACTTACCCCCATGCATAGATGCTGTTTATAACACTCTAAGCTGAATTTTGAGGTGAAGAAGAGGCAGTGTAATGCTTGGCTAGGCAGGGCTAGCCCAGTTCATGGTTTGTAGTTTTTGCTGCTTTCCAAACAACACAAATTTGATGACATTTAAAGCATGTGGAACTATCCCTTGATACCTTCAGATGGCTTCTTAGGCTCCCAATGCCTACTGTTAAAATCCTGCTTCAGTGCCAGAGGAGGATTTGGCATCAAAATTACTGATGCATTAGCAGCATTCAGGAACTTCACAGCCATTATCTTCAGGGTCCCTCCTTTAAGCTTTGTGTAACTAAGATAAATGTTCAGAAACTCACAGGCTCACAGGATGTCAGGGTTTGGAAGGGATCCAAAGAGACCATTGAGTCCAATCCCCCTGCCACAGCAGGACCATCCAATCTAGCTCAGGTCACACAGGAACACATCCAGACAGGCATTGAAAGGCTCCAGAGAAGGAGACTCCACAGCCTCTCTGGGCAGCCTGTGCCAGTGCTCTGTGACCCTTACAGCAAAGAAGTTCCCCCTTGTGTTGAGCTGGAACCTCCTGTGCTGCAGCTTCCATCCATTGCTGCTTGTCCTATCCCAGGGAGCAGTGAGCAGAGCCTGTCCCACCTACTCCTAGAGTAACTAGTGTTGGAGTGGGGCACCCAGGGAGGTGATGGAGTCACTCTCCCTGCAGGTGTTCAGGAAAATACTGGATGAGGCACTTAGTGCCATGGTCTGGTTGATTGGACAGGGCTGGATGCTAGGTTGGACTGGCTGAGCTTGGAGGACTCTTCCAACCTGGTTGATTCTATGATTCCTGACCCCCAGCCCTCAGATAGTTATAAACATATATTAAATCCCCTCTCAGTCTTCTCTTCTCCAGACTAAACAGCCCCAGGTCCCTCAGCCTCTCCTCATCAGGCAGTGCTCCAGTCCCCTCATCATCCCTATAGCTCTCTGCTGGACCTACTCCAGCCAATCCCTGTTCCTTTTCAACTGGGGAGCCCCAAACTGAATACAGTACTCAAGCTGGGGTGGATCTCTTCTTTCTACAGCTGCCTTTGGAAGCTTTCACATTTCTTTCTCTCTTCCCACAGGAGGTCCTTTTCCCACTCTTTTTCTTGTTTTGGCTCATTCTGATGAGCATGATGCATCCACACAGGAAATATGAGGAGGTGGACAACATCAACCTGGGCACTCTGGACACCTCCATGCTGGTGGACTTTGTCATTGGCTACACACCGCCCACGCGCGTGGCACGAGAGATCATGAAGAAAGTGGCTTTTGATAACTTTGAAGATGGTATTGAGACCCTGAGCAGTTTGGCTTTGTGTATCATACAGTCATAGAATGGTTTAGGTTGGAAGGGACCTCAAGGATCATCCAGCTCCAACCCCCTGCCATAGGCAGGGACACCTCCCACTAGAGCAGGTTGCTCAAGGCCTCATCCAGCCTGGCCTTAAACACCTCCAGGGAGGAAGCATCCACAACCTCCCTGGGCAACCTGTGCCAGTGTCTTACCACCCTCACTGTAAAGAACTTCCTCCTAACATCCAGTCTAAATCTCCCCTCTGCCAGCTTAAACCCATTCCCCCTTGTCCTGACATTACCAGACCTTGTCAGTAGTCCCTCCCCAGCCTTCCTGTAGGCTCCCTTCAGACACTGGAAAGCCACTCTAAGGTCTCCTGGAAGCCTTCTCTTCTCCAGGCTGCAGAGCCCCAACTCTCTCAGCCTGTCCTCATAGCAGAGCTGCTGCAGCCCTCTGAGCATCTTCATGGCTCTCCTCTGGACTGGCTCCAGCAGTTCCATGTCCTTCTTGTGCTGGGGGCTCCAGAACTGCACACAGGACTCCAGGTGTGGTCTGAGGAGAGCAGAGTAAAGGGGCAGAATCCCCTCCCTTGCCCTGCTGCCCACAGTGCTCTTGCTGCAGCCCAGCACAGGGTTGCTGTCTGGGCTGCATGTTCACACTGCAGGCTCATGTTGAGCTTTTCGTCTACCCAGACCCCCAGGTCCTTCTCCTCAGGGCTGCTCTCAGCCATTCACCACCCAGCCTGGAGCTGTGCATGGGATTGAACTACCTTCCCTTGGTGCATCTCATGGTGTGCTTTGTGTGTGCAGAAGGAGCTCAGTGTTGCTGCTAACAGCAAAAAGCAGTTCTTTTCCATCACAGCTAGAGAACAGATTTTGAAGGATTTGGGTTGTTTCGTTGCTTTGTTTATTTCCCCCTCCTTGATTGGCAAACCTTCTGGTGCTTCCAGCTCCAAGTGGTTCCCATTCTCCTCTTACAGCCAACAAATGTTCTGTGGCTGCAGGAAAGGTTTGGGGAGAACCCAAACCCATGTCCAAAAAGCTCCTGAACAGCTCTGGGGCTGATCAGTGCTTGTCCTGTTACACTCTAGGGCAAATGGAGGAGGTGATGCTGCTCTGCAGATATTATAGGTTGCTTTTTTTTTCCTCTCGTTGCTATCAAACTAAGATTTGCTGATTTCCTCTTTAGAATGCTGATTCCCACTAACACTGTCTCACCTCTTCTTCTGAAAGGGATTTTTTTTCCTCTTTTTTAGGGTCTTTTTAAAGTCCTCTCCCTCCACCACTCTCACATCTAACGGGAATATATCTCCCCAAAACCGCTCTGATGTATTTTTAGTTTGGTAGCTTTGATTCCCTTCCATGCTTCAAAGGTTCCACAGGAGACACAGCCCAGCCCAACATCTGCATTCCCCTTCAGTGTCCTTAGCTGCTTTCAGTAAGATGGTTTCCAAACAGCTTGCAGCTCATCTTCCTCCCATCAGTGGCCAAATCCCATGGGTTTCCATCTCTTCAGCCTTTGGCAGAGGTTAATCTGCCCTACTTGAAAAGTGCTGCTACTGAGAATCAACTCAGGAGTAGCCAGCAGAGGACTTGGGGCACAAAAGCTGTTTCAGCAGCAAAAACTGAGGAGGAACAAGGAGTCACCATCCCTGGAGGTGTTCAAGAGAAGACTGTATGAGGCACTTGGTGCTATGGTCTGGTTGACTGGATAGGGCTGGGTGCTAGGTTGGACTGGATGATCCTGGAGGTCTCTTCCAACCTGGTTGATTCTATTCGATTGAACTACCTCCCCTGCTGCTGGGCAACACTTCTGCAGGGGTGGGCTCAGGAAAATGCTTCACTAGGACAAAAGGGCAGCTCAGCCCCTCGACAGCTCCACTTCTCCTTAACCACCGCTCCATAGACAGAGCTATCTATATAGAATAGAATAGAATCAACCAGGTTGGAAGAGACCTCCAGGATCATCCAGTCCAACCTAGCACCCAGCCCTATCCAGTCAACCAGACCATGGCACTAAGTGCCTCATCCAGGCTTTGCTTCAACACCTCCAGGTATGGTGACTCCAGCACCTCCCTGGGCAGCCCATTCCAATGCCAATCACTCTCTCTGTGAAGAACTTATATATACAGATCTCCAAACCCAAATCCATCCTTAACCCTCACAGAAACATGCAGGTTGGCAAAGCCCCTCAGGATCACCAAGTCCAACCTATAACCTTACTCTGTAAGTTTCACCCTAAACCATATCCCTGAGCACCACTTCCCAACGACTTTTAAACCCAGTGCTCCTGTTGCACACATTTTCACCCTGCTGTGCTGATCCCTGCATCAACGTGGAACTCTCTCCCATCTTTTGATCTTGCAGGCCTCATCACAGAGGAGTATTTGAGCGAGGAGGAGCTGCAAGAGGCCAGTGCTTTAAAAACCTCCAAATTTGTGGGTGTTGTCTTCAAGGATGCTATGTCCTACCAGCTGAGGTTCCCTGATTCCGTTGTGATGTCTTCTATTTATACAGAGTCAAGAGGTAGGTGCCTGCTGTTGGGTGTGCTCTCTGAGGGGACTGACCTAAGAAATCATCCCTGCTGTTCTTTGTTCATGGAATCACAGTCTCACAGTATCACCAGGGTTGGAAGAGACCTCATAGATCATCAGGTCCAAGCCGTTACCACAGAGCTCAAGGCTAGACCATGGCACCAAGTGCCACGTCCAACCCTGCCTTGAACAGCTCCAGGGACGGCGACTCCACCACCTCCCTGGGCAGCCCATTC
>WAAF01004441.1:0-10756 GCA_013400475.1 Tricholaema leucomelas
ATAACAGAGTCTTTCTCTGGGCTCTGGGGCTACATGAACTTCTTTCTAACCTAATTTGCTGCCTGACTAATCTGTCTGCTCCTTAACCCCCCCATGAACAACCTTCCAAACTCACCTTGAATATAAGGCAAGCTCTGGGGTAAGTAGAGGGCTGGGGAGAAGGTAGAAAGGTGATTGAGATTGGGACTCAGGTTTCTGGGAGGGCTGTTGTGTTTCTGTACTACCTTTTTAACTTGTATATTTCTGTATATATCTGTATATATATGCTTGTATATTGCACAAAGCTGTAAGCATAACGCTTCATTCACTCTCCAGGTTGACTGAGTCTAGTCTTGGTGCTTTTCTTAAGTGTGTGGGGGGGGAGTAACACCCAAACCATCACAACTCTGAACAATATCATGACTCATAGAATCATTGAATCTTAAAAGTATTGCAGTTGGAAAAGACGTTTGAGATCGCCAAAAGTCCAACTGCTCACCTAGAGCTCACAAACCCACCACTACTTCTTGTTTTTTCTTTTTTTTTCACTTTATCTCTTCCTGCCACAAAATCAGACAATATTTTCAAGAAAATCAAAATGGGGGGTATGTTTCTAATGAAAAGAGACAAACAAACAAACGACAGAAAAAATTTACATAAAGCACTTGAGAAAAACACTCTTGAAATGAAAGGCTATTCCTAAACGCAAGTCTCTAGGTAAAATTAGTTCAGAATAAACCCTTTGGATATCTCTGCACAGATCCTGAAGCATTCAAGAATCTGGCAATATTTAAAGTTTTTAAGAATTTGTTGAGAAATAAAATAACTAAGTAGTATTATAAGGCATTGTGCTGGTTTAAGGCTTACTGGAATATTCTAATGAGAGAAATTAGATCACTGACTATAAAAGAATAATAATGGTAAAGTCTGTATCATTCATTGGTTTGCTAAAAGGTATAACAAGCCAAAGTATAAACAATTCTTTCTTCTTTGCTTTTCACTGGATCTGTTTTTACTCTGCTCTCATCAGACCCCACCTGCAGTACTGTGTGCAGTTCTGGAGCCCCCAACACAAGAAGGACATGGAGCTGTTGGAGTCAGTCCAGAGGAAAGCCACGAAGATGCTCAGAGGGCTGCAGCAGCTCTGCTATGAGGACAGGCTGAGAGAGTTGGGGCTCTGCAGCCTGGAGAAGAGAAGGNCCTATGTCAGGGGGTTGGAGCTGGATGATCCTTGAGGTCTCTTCCAACCTAAACTGTTCTATGATTCTATGATTATGTTTGTTGTTCTTTCACTTCTCTCTCTAATCTCTTCCACTAACCTTGGCTCACTAGATAACAAGTGAATTTTGCTGGTTGTTCTCTGAGAGGGAGAGGGGGCAGTGTTGGGGCCTTTCTGGGTTTTATTTTGTCCAGGTGGGAATGTGGACTTCTGTGTTATTTCTCAATTGTACATAGTTGTACATGTTAACATATTGTGTATGTATGCTTGTAAATTTAGATTTGCTGTAAATAGAGCTTCATCTTACTTCCAATCCATCTGAGCTGGTCTGGTAAATTTTAATTGGGGGTGGGGGAAGTTCCTAACACACCACAATTATTTAGATTTTTATTTTTTTCCTGAAACCTGGCAATTCCAGGTTTTAACCAGTCATAATTTAACCCAATGAAAAATATTTACTTGCTAGACTAGGAAAACTCTTTGTACTCATTAATTTCATTAACTCTCAAATTTCATTTTTGTGCAAAAAATCTTTTCTATGGGGCAAGGGATCTTTTCAGGGACCATTCTCTGTTGACTCTGAAATCTGATAGGATTTCAGTTTGGCTTTTTACCTGTATCCTTTTCTGCAACATGCCCTCCAAGGAGTATTTGTCACTGCGAGGACATGACTGAGAAAGAGGAAAAGAGTCTGCTTTCATGCTCTGGGTTTAGCTGCTTGGTTATCTCCATGTCATCAGGTGCTGGTTCATGTTTCTCTCTGGGTGCAGGGTTTTTCATTTATCAAAGCTCATTCTATTGCCTTCTGTTCCTGCTGCTTTCATCACTATGGCAGCTAAATGCCTTCTTCAATTCAGTTCCACTCTTTGCTGCTACCTGCAAATTTGTCTGGAGGAGCACTGTGAAACAAAGCTGCAGATTGCAATATCTGAGATCTACGTGTTTGTAAGAAGAACATATTTTTATCAACATCTTAACCACTAGCCACCAGCAGTCATTTCAGCACTACTTCTTTGGAGAAGAATATTGAAACACAAAGTCTCTAAATCCACAACTGCCACCGTTTCTGGCAGCCAACTTGTGCAACATTCAAGATATTTTTATTTAAGCAGAATGCACCATTGATTTGGAAGCTGTGAGAGTATTTTTTGCACATAAACCAGGTTAAGTAGCAGAGGGGAGTCAATGCAAACATAGAAATTATGTATATTTGAAAGGATTTACACTTATTTCAGTGCATACTTATTGTAAGTGTAAATAAATACGGTGGCTTTCAACAGCATGTGTTTCAATGCCAGTTGGAGTGATGGGCTGTCACCATTCTAGTGTGATTTTTCACTGTTTTTAAGGCTTCTCAAAAGCATTTATCAAAGTGGTACTTGTTGATAAAGAACAGTTGAGCAATGCAACTCTTTTATGTTAAAATGAAGGGAGCAGTGGCTTGGCAAAACCCTTGCCAGCAGCCAGCGCAAAGAAAGCCTTGAGTATTCAAATAGAAGATGGGATTTTTTTTCCTAATAAGACTGCAATGGATGTGAAGGACTCATTTCCCTTGCAGTATGTCCTTTCTTCCTGCTGGCGTTTTGCCCATCCTTTGTCTGTGCACAGGGAAAGAGAAGATGCTGAGAGCTCAGTCTGTGCCAAAGTAAATCTAGGTAGGTCTGCGGTCTGAGCTGTCACTTCTTCCCTCCTCCATATTGCAGAAATTCTTTGGCTGTGGAAGCTGCTTGTCAATCAGCTCGACTCTCTTTGAATCCCATGTTTTCTGGAAACAGGAGCTCTTATCAGGTGTCTGCAACAGCTTTCTTGTGTATTCTGCTTGGTGGCAGTCCTGTAGACACAAATTTGTTTCTAAAGTGAATAAATATGTCAGTGTGATGTGGAGAAACTGAAGCTGCCCTGCTCACCACCACCACTAGTGCAGTCCTGAGGTCATGGGCAGGGTGTTTGTCTCACTGCAAATCTCCTAACTTCCCCCACACCTCTGGAGACTGCCATTAAAATGGGGAGTGAATTCCCAATTGTTTGCATTTGTGTCTATGGAGGACTATCTGACTCCCACTAATGTAACATTGCAGTGGCTACCTCATTTTGAATGCCATGACCCACACATTCTGGATTTCAAACAAGAACAGAAGTTTCACTGCTTCACATTTCACATTAATGGAGAAATTTTCACAATGAGATTCCATGAGAAAGATTTTTTGTCTATATATTTCACTTGACCAGCTCTCCAAAATAGGTATTCGCTTGCCTAAAGTATGGATTTCTACTTTCTTTGCTTCTTATGCCTGTGCCACTCCAAGGTTTCTTCAGTGCTCCATTTGTGAGTTAATACTGGGGAGATGTGTAGGAACAATTGCAAGGTTACCTCCCCTATCAGTATGAAATATTTTAGACTGGGTGTTAGCAATAATGACCACTGAAACAGTGGTCAGGCATTGGAAGAAGCTACCCAGGGAGGTAGTGGAGTGGCACCTGAAGACATGGTTTAATGACCATGGTGGTGCTGAGCTAATGGTTGGACTTTTCCAATTGAAACAATTCTATGATTCTCTGGGTCCCTCTGCGGGAGGCAGAAAGCCGGAGGAGGCCAGGATCGATTGGGACACTGACGAGTCGATTCAGTTAGCTGCTAGCAGTGCGATGCGCAGTACCCTTTATTAAGGAAGTGCAACAGCTTATATGCCATTTAGAAGAGGTGTGCACAACTGGCTGAGGTTGACACAAGTGGAAGGTACAGATTGGTTCAGAGTTATGTGCAAGGTCACTCTGTATCAAAACAATCCCTGGTGTCCACGCCTGCAGGATGGCAAGCTCAGCCCCCTGCAGGTGTGTGTGGGTTGCTCATTGTTTCCAGCTCCGTCTCCTGGGTCTGAGACAGCCCAAGGACAGTTCCCAGCATGAGCTCTGATGTTTACCAGCTCATGCTGCTTAGGGAGAGAATTCTCCCACATCCCTCCTCTTTGCCTGATTTACATGGGCACTGCATCACTTTGAGTTGGTGAGTGGATGGCGATGGGGAATGAGAGCTTAGAGAAAACCTAAGTTTATTTTATTTCATTTTGTTTAGGATAAAAGCTCTTTGTAGTCCTGAATAATCTGGCATTTTTCCCTCTACCAAAGCAAGACCACATTTATCACCAAGCTACTTTCTATTCAGTTCTGAGCGGTTTCTGTCACAGACAGCACTCAAACAAATTTTGGAAGTAAATTAAAGAAAAAAATAGTGGTTAGTGCTTTTTCCCTTCTGAGTTTTCAGCAGGGGTTATCCTGCTTCAGTAGCTATGCTCCTCATCATTGTCTGTTTCACTGGTAGTAACACTTAATAGAATTTGTGTAAACTTACTCACTTTCTTTGTTCTCCAAATCCTTTTCTTCTTGTTGATCCCTCACCTCTACATCAAGCCTCCACTCCTTTCTGATTTCTGAATCTTCATGCTGAAGCTAGCACTCAGACAAGACCATCATGAAAAAGATGCCCCAAATTGTACTATGGGCAAGAAAACATCTCCCAGGTCTACTTCTCAACATCTTTCCTGGGCTTTCTCATGCTGTACACACATCAGAGCCCACTTTTGCTAGAAGATGCTGAAAAGGGTGCTTAGTTACAATAACCACATCTGTCAAAAGGCTGTGGCAGAAAGCAAAATGCTTCAGGAGAATCATAGAATCGTAGAATCAACCAGGTTGGAAGAGACCTCCAAGATCATCCAGTCCAACCTAGCACCCAGCCCTATCCAGTCAACTAGACCATGGCACTAAGTGCCTCAACCATTTTTTTCTGGAACAACCCCAGGGACGGTGACTCCACCACCTCCCTGGGCAGCCCATTCCAATGCCAATCACTCTCTCTGGCAACAACTTCCTCCTAACATCCAGCCTATACTTCCCCCATCCACAACTTAAGGCTGTGTCCCCTTGTCCTGTTGCTGGTTGTCTGGGAGAAGACACCAACCCCCACTTGGCTACAACCTCCCTTCAGGTAGTTGTAGACAGCAGTAAGCTCACCCCTGAGCCTCCTCTTCTCCAGGCTAAACAACCCCAGCTCCCTCAGCCTCTCATCATAGGGTTTGTGTTCCAGGCCCCACACCAGCTTTGTTGCCCTTCTCTGGACATGTTCCAGCACTTCAACATCTCTCTTGAATTGAGAAGCCCAGAACTGGACACAGTACTCAAGGTGTGGCCTGACCAATGTTGAGTACAGGGGAAGAATAACCTCCCTCCTCCTACTGGCCACACTGTTCCTGATACAGGCCAGTGCTGTATACCAGGTGTTTCTGGTATCCTTAAATGGCTTATGTGAACCTCAGTGAAGCTTCTGAAAAGGCCTCTGATACCCAGCAGCTGGGCTTGGAATTAGAGTTTTAATGAGTTGGGTAAACACTGAAATAAAAGAAAGTGACTCCTACAAAGGCAAGACTACTGCTCTTTAAGTTAGCAGAGACACCTTTCCTGGTAGTGGAGTGCATTTACCTTTTCTCCCTTAAATATGTTGTTACATTCCGTGTTCAAATACATTTTCATTTGTTTGCTTTTGTTTTACATTTAGATGCTTCCATGAGTTTAAACCTAATAGACCTTTTCCATGTCACTGACAGTATCTAGCAAAATACCTTTTGAAGGCAATTGTTTGGTGGAGAGATTGTAGATAGAAACAGAGCACAAAAATAAATTGCAAATATCCTTGCTTTTGATTTGCCCCCTTCCCCCCCTCTAAAAAGCTGCATTTCATCTGAGTGGAAATGCATAAAAATCCTATTAAAATTGGTTCCACTTCTTTGAGATGTGCTGTAAGACTAGTCCTGACAAAGTTGACATTTTATAAGCTCCTACCATGACTTAGGAATGATAATAAAAATAAATTCTCTTCTATAGTCACTATAAAACCTGATATGAGATGAACATTACATTTGATATAGATAAGCTTAGTACTATGCCAGTAAAAAGAAAAGGACTCTCTGAAATACTTCTTTTACTTCCACCTGGCCAAATTTTCAGCTGCCTTCTAGCCTGACAACATTCTTTGCTAGTATTTTGGGATTTTTTGGTAGAGAAGCTGAACAGTTTGATTTGCCAGATTAACCCAGAATGAACGTTTTAACGATGGAGTTTTTGTCTGTGTGTTTTGTTTTGTCTGTAGTTTGTTTGTGTGATTCACACACACACACACACACACACACCCCAGTCAACAAGCTGAGGAAAGAACCAGTAATCTACCAAAAGAACCCACATCCTGCCAGCCTTCATCTCTGCAGATGAAGCATGGTCTGTACAAATCTCAGTCGTTTGGGTGAAGTCCCATTACAGATCTGAACAGGTCTGATAAGCTACATGCACTAAAGTAATCCAATGTTCTCATCTTGAAAGAAATTGCTGAATCTGTCTCTGGCCAGACCAAATACCTCAGGACTAATCCCATGCTCATCACATCATCACTGACACAATGCTGTTGCTTTCTTTTTTCTCCTTCCTGAGTCACTGCTCAAGTGAAGATTTAATCAAGACCTTTTTCTTTAACTGTGCATGTTATCATGCTGGCTATCTCCTCTTCACCATAGTTTTGAGTTTAGTTGCAGGAAACTATAACACTCTGAGCAAATACACCTCTACTAAACTAGATTCAATAACAAACTGACACTGAGCTTGGATTAACATTGTAAAATCTAGGTTTACCTAGATCAGTTTACACATCGTCACAATGTCCAGGCAGGTCTCAAAAGCCTTCAGAGAAGGAAACTCCATCACCTCTCTTTGGACAGCCTATTCCAGCACTTCAGCACCCTCAGAATAAAGATTCTTTTCTTAAGTTCAAGAGAAACCTCCTGTGTCCTAGTTTATACCCATTGCCCCTCTTCCTGTCACTGGGCACCCCTTGAATCAGTCTGTCCCCATCCTCTTGACACACACTGTTTAGATTTTTAAAAACATTGAGAAGATCTCTTCCCAGTCTTCTCTTTTCTGAGCCTTTTCTCAGCCTTTCCTCTTCAGAGAGATCATAGAATCATAGAAACAACCAGGTTGGAGGAGACCTCCAAGATCATCCAGTCCAACCTATCACACAGCCCTGTCTAATCAACTAGACTACAGCACTAAGTGCCCCATCCAGGCTTTTCTTGAACACCTCTAGGGACATTGATTCCACTGCCTCTCTGGGCAGCCCATTCCAATGCCAATCACTCTCTCTGTCAAGAACTTCCTCCTAATATCAAGCCTACATTTCCTCTGCCACAACTTGAGACTGTGCCCCCTCATTCTGTTGCCCAAGTTCCCTCAGCATCCTTTTGTCTTTCCACTGGACTCTCTCCTGTGTTCTCTGTCTCTCTTGAACCGGGGTGCCCAGAACATTGTAATGAATCTTAATGGCTTAAGGCTGAAGATTCTGGAGCTCAAAGAGCATCAAATATCTGATATCCTCTGAGAAACAGAGTAGCAAATATTTCCCAAAGCACCTCAGTTACTTAAGAGTCTGAGATTGGCTGATTTGACTATTTATCACAAAATTAATTCAAAATATTTTCCTATATGCTGTATATAGATTTCACAACATCACTGTCAAACAAAGACTTCCAGATATTTATTCACTAGTGATAACTTTGTGACTGTGTAACTAGATTCATTCACATCGATGGGAAAAAGGTCAGAAGTAGAAAGTCCTTGCATGTCACATACAGCACTGCCTGCCTGAGGTTTCTCACGTGATGCTGTGGTCAATGCTGGCTCACCAAGTGTCCACCCCATTTTGGTAATGAAGCTTTCTCTTGAAGGAAAAGCATCCTATAAGGATTTATTTTTATAAGGAGACTCACCAAAGAAGAAATTTTATTCATGGGAAGTTCTGACAAGTGTAAGCTTCTTATCAGGGCTTTAAACAGTTTCCTAACTGCCAGATAATGTATTCAGACACTTCCAACTTCCTCCCTAAAGAGATATCTGTTAGTTAATCTGATGAGTTAACCAATAGAGGGACTTTATTTCATAGTATCATAGTATCACAGTATCATCAGGGTTGGAAGAGACCTCACAGATCATCAAGTCCAACCCTTCACCACAGAGCTCAAGGCTAGACCATGGCACCAAGTGCCACGTCCAATCCTGCCTTGAACAGCTCCAGGGACGGCGACTCCACCACCTCCCTGGGCAGCCCATTCCATTAATTTCATATTAAAAGTCTTATAACTTCAGAAAGTGCCCAGAAATCTTGCATACAGTTTGGAGCACAATGGAGAACACTGCATTCAGATGAATATTGTAGCTACTGATGGTTGAAAACAAAAAAAAGACCAAAAAGGCACTTAAATTTCACAGTATTTTGTCCTTTTTCTTCAGTTTTTGAAGTTTTTACAAAGTACCTTTGTCCCAAACCTGTTCTTATTACCAACTGCCATAAAAGAGCAGAAATTTCCATTTCCATTTAATTTCTGTGTCTTTTAAAATATTTTTTCAAATTCCGAAGCAACAGAGATGTAAGAAGTGTTTTGTTTTGTTCTCTCTTTTTCTTTCATTCACAGTGTGTGTTCACCCCTGTCCTAGGGTATTTTGGGGAAAAAAAAACCAGAACATGTTTTTTTAACAGTTTAATAACAATCCTGGACTAGCAAACAAAAATAAGAGGGGGTAAAAGAAAAAAATATCAAAACCCAACTGAGCAACAACAAAAATAAGAAAAATTTTTTTTTTTCCTTGTGTTCAATTCCTAAAAGGAAAAAAAAAAGAGAGAGAGAGAAATACATGAAAACACTAAACTCCTCATATTTGCTTTTCAGTATTTCCAATACCATTGAAAACCTGCAACATTGAAAGCAAGACTAAATAAAAGCTGTGAAATCTTTTGATGTGATTCTCCAATTTCAAAAGAAGCTGCTTTTGGTCAGGCAAACACAGACAGAAGTAAACATCTGACTGACTTCAGCTGAAACATCTGTTAAATCAGTGCTTGAAAGGAGTGTGTTTTCTCCATTAACTGGTGGTGACAATCATATCTCCTCTACTTGCTTCAAGCTTTCCACAGGTATTAGTCTCATGCAAGGTAACAGCATCTGACCCTGGTTACTACGGCAACCTGTTGTGCACGGCAGTGACTATAGGATCTGGGTCCAACCAGGCTTCTTCATCCTTTTATGCATCTGGGCTGTCAGAGCGATTGTGTAATATGACATATTTCATAAGATAATGCTTTTTATTCCCAAAGAGTCAACAGGATTAACAGCTTTCAGGTTTATTAAAAACAGATTTCTGCTTGGTACCCAGTCCTTCTGGGTGGTATTTTGACTACCCATCATCACTTGAATCATCTGATTGAGAAGAATCAAAGTTTGTTTGGTTTCTTCAGTCAAATATTACTACTTATCTGCTGTCACTTTACATGCAGACAGGGCTTTTCTTGGAAAATGATAAAAAAACATCTGTGTGTGAAGTCTATTCAGCTTGAGAAAGATACAGTTCCAGGGCCTGCAGACAGGGTCAGGAAGGGATACCAAAGATACCTATTTAGCACTTGCTCTGGATCTACCAGACCTGTTGGGACAGGTATCATCCTCCGCCTGCTGGGGGAGTCAGGAGGGTGGGGGAAGCTGAATGTCAAAGTTGGAGTAAATGAAGATAATAAAATCCTCTCTGCTTTGAACTCACATCCTATTCTATGAGTGTGCTTCAAGCTAACAAAACCTTTCAAAAATGCTATAAAGTCTCCAGCCAAACCTCTTCCAGAGTGCTTTTACTTCACCTACAAGGTCTATCTACAGCAGCTTCAGCAGTACATGGGTTAGAGCAGAAATGCCAGACGTTTTCAAGAAGCAGCTTTAGGTCTCTTCTGTGTCACTGTGACAAAGAACACAATGGCTGAAGGCATGTCTTTAAGAACTTGTCACATTTTATGCACAGTTTGTACTAAAACTTAAAAGATGTGCGTATTTAACCATGCCCTGATCCCATGGTCACATCTTGGCTTCCTCTAGTCCACACAAACCTAGCTGGACATTTTGATTTGAAGTGTTTCCCACTACATGAAGAGGTCAGATGTGCTCCCTGATCAATCTATATGGCAGTCCTTGTCATGTAAAATGAGCTCAGTCATCTGCCTGTGTTGCATTTGCACAACCACAAAGCTGACTTGATGGGCTCTTCAGTCCCACTGACTGTTCCATGTGGAGCAAACTTCTTTGACCTTCCGGGCACATCACAACCACTCAACGTCAGTCACAGATTGGTAGAACAATGAATGCAAAAAATACACAGTTGGCATTTTATTAACTTGAGGCATTATACTTTCAACAGCACCCCAGAAAGTAGTTTGTCTAAGATGTATTATCTGTTACACCCACACTTGAATTTCAATAGTCATCAGTTCACAAGCAGAAACAACTCCAGAGAAAGCAGTAACAGCATCTATCATGCTGCTGCATGCTGGCTCACAGCTCTCTCTGACTAAGCCAGCATGAAGGCAAAAGGAGAAGTGTTAGAACCTGCTGCAGCACTTACCCTTGCACTTACAAAAGCTACTTCGCCTCCTCTGTCTTCCCCTCTTTAAGGGCTTTAAACGGGATGTGAAGGGGGAGG
>WAAF01004461.1:0-11475 GCA_013400475.1 Tricholaema leucomelas
TTAAACCTGGATTTAGTTTTCTTTTCCACTTGGAACCTTCTGCAGTGGATAGCTGTGGTGGTGTTTTGGTTTTGCATGTGCTGGGAGAAAACACTCTGCCAGTGGAGTTTCAAAGGGTGATGTGATTGACAGCAAATTACTTTGGATGTCTCTGTACTTAAAGAGTTCTCCTAGGAGAGTGCTGCATCACTGAACATCCCTGTGGAGAGGGGATCAGGCTCATATCACATCTCTTCTCAAAGAGGTTTTACCTGCTCCTCAGGGAAGTGTCTCCAACCACTGTGGTTTTGTGCTTAGCTTCTGAAGTTGAGGAATGTTCACCAGAAAAAAAACAAACAACCCAACAAAAATGGCTTTGACACCATTCAGTGAGCCTTAGACACTCTGGAGACTTGGAGAGACAGGAACCTCATGAAGTTTAGCAAGGCCAAGTGTAGGATCATGCACCTAGAGATGAATAATAACTCCATGCACCAGTAAAGGTTAGGAGTTGACCTGCTGGAAAGCAGCTTTGTGGAGAAAGATATGGGAGTCCTGATGGACAATAAAATGGCTATGAGCCAGCAATGTTCCCTTGTGGCCACAAAGGCCAAAGGTATCTTAAGGCCTATGGAGCAAAGCCTGGAGGTGAGAAGGAAGTTGAGCATGAGAGTGGTGAGAGGCTGGAATGGGTTGCCCAGGGAGGTGGTTGAAGTCCCATTTCTGGAGGTGTTTAAGGCCAGGCTGGATGAAGATGTGACCAGCCTGATTGAGGGTGGGGTGTCTCTGCCCATGCAGGGGGGGGTGAACTGGCTGCTCCGTGTGGGCCCGTCCAACCCTGACTGCTTCTGTGATTCTAAGGTGCAGTAAGGCAAATGTGGCCAGCAGATCAAGGGAGATTCTTCTCCCCCTCTGCTCTGCTCTGGTGAAGTCACATCTGGAGTACTGTGTCAGGATTTGGACTACCCAGTTCAAGAGCCACAGAAACTTCTGGAGAGAGTCCAACAGAGGCAGTAAAGATGGTCAGGTGATTGGAGCATCTTGCTGATGAGAAATGGCTGAGAGTCCTGGGGCAGTTTAGCCAGGAGAGGAGAAGACAAGGCTGAAAGGGGATCCTCTCAGTGCTGATCAATATCTACAGGGTGAATGCCAAGAGGATGGGGCCAGAGTCTTTTCAGCAGTGCCCAGTGACAGGACAAGGGCCAAAAGGCAGAAACTAGAATCATAGAATCATAGAATCAAGCAGGTTGGAAGAGACCTCCAAGCTCATCCAGTCCAACCTAGCACCCAGCCCTGTCCAGTCAACCAGACCATGGGGACAGCAACTCCACCACCTCCCTGGGCAGCCCATTCTAATAGCAAATCACTCTCCCAGTATGCACTTACAACAAAGTGCAACCTGGCTTCTTTCTGGCAAAGCCATCCAAGGTGCACTAATGTAAACTCTCTTTTCCCTACTACTCTTTCCTGAAACAAAAGCTCCTCCCCAAGTTCCACTGGAAAATGTGGAAAGAATTATTTCCTGTGAGAGTGCAGAGTCATGGCCCAGGCTGCCCTCTGGAGAGATTCCAAACATGCCTGGATGTGATAGTGCCATGGTCTGGTTGATTGGCTAGGGCTGGGTGCTAGGTTGGACTGGATGAGCTTGGAGGTCTCTTCCAACCTGCTTGATTCTATGATACTATGATTCTGTGCCACCTGCTCTAGGTGACCCTGCTTTAGCAGGGGAGTTGGGCTAGATGGCCTCCACAGGTCCTTTCCAACTCCTGCCATCCTGTGATTCCAAGAGTTAATGTTTAACTTTTGTCTCTGGGAAGACTGCAGGATAGGAAAAAAGGCTGTCATGATGCAGGGGTCCTCTTGGGCTGTGTGAGCTTTTAAGAGAGCTAGCAGTGCAAAAGAATGGTGGAGGCAAGGAAGAGTGTGAAGGAGGGAGGGGGATCTTCAATGCTTCTTTCACAGATCCCAAGGATGCTCCTGGGAGGATGTTGGACAAATGGAAGCAGGGAAGAGCAGAAGGTTGAGACTGGAGAGCTGGGCACTGAGAAACCAGATGAAGTTCAACAAGGACAAGGGCAGAGTGCTGCACCTGAGGAGGAATAATAAACTGCACCAGTACAGGCTGGGAGGTGACTGCTGGAGAGCAGCCCTGTGGAGAGGGACCTGGGAGTGCTGGTGGAGAACATCCATGGCACAGCAATGTGCCACTGTGGCCAAGAGGCCAATGGGATCCTGGGGTGTATTAAGCAGAGTGTGTCCAGCAGATCAAGGGAGGTTCTCCTCCCCCTCTACTCTGCCCTGCTGAGACCTCATCTTGAATACTGCCTTCAGTTTTGGGCTTCCCAGTTGAAGAGGGACAGGGATCTGCTGGACAGGGTCCAGCAGAGGGCTACGAGGATGATGAGGGGACTGGAGGGCATGGCTTGTGAGCAGAGGCTGAGGGACCTGGGGCTGTTTAGTCTGGAAAAGAGGAGAGTTAGGGGGAATTTGATAAATGTTTATAAGTATCTGAGGGCTGCCAGGAGAGGGGGGACAGGCTCTGCTCACTGCTCCCTGGGACAGGACAAGCAGCAATGGGTGTAAGTTGCAGCACAGGAGGTTCCAGCTCAACACAAGGGGGAACTTCTTGACTGTAAGGGTCCCAGAGCACTGGCACAGGCTGCCCAGAGAGGTTGTGGAGTCTCCTTCTCTGGAGCCTTTCAAGGCCTGTCTGGATGTGTTCCTCTGTGACCTGTGTTAGATTGCATGGTCCTGCTCTGGCACGACTGTATGGACTGGCAGGAGTTGATGATCTCCTTGGGTCCCTTCCAACCCCTAACATCCTGTGATGCTGTGATCCTGTGAGTGACCATTTTCCATAGATCCTTAAATAAGCACTTTGAAGATACCATGTTCCTGATGAGGTAAATGGTAAATTGTGCACAAGTTGGAGCTTGGGATGATGGATTGCTGAGGTGAGACCTAAGATGTGGAGCAGTCAGGCAGCTGGACTCTGAAATTCCAGAGTGTCTGCAGTGAGGAATGTGGCAGAGAGGCTAGGAAAAAGAGACAACATAATCAAGTGAAACAAAAAGAGGTCTAAAGTTAGCTGCAGCATGATGGGAACTCATCACGCTGGTGAGAGCTGCTGGGAGCTTTGTCACTGCTGCAACACTGTCACCCTGCTGTCTTGAAAGCTTTAGTACACCCTTATTTTCTTCCTGTGCTAAGAGACTCCTTCCCAATTTGCTCTGGTTTCCCTTAGAATAGAATAGAATCAACCAGGTTGGAAGAGACCTCCAAGCTCAGCCAGCCCAACCTAGCACCCAGCCCTGGCCAATCAACCAGACCATGGCACTAAGTGCCTCATCCAGGCTTGGCTTCAACACCTTCAGGGACAGGGACTCCAGCACCTCCCTGGGCAGCCCATTCCAATGCCAATCACTCTCTCTGCCAACAACTTCCTCCTAACATCCAGCCTAGACCTGCCCTGGCACAACTTGAGGCTGTGTCCCTTTGTTCTGCTGCTGCTTGCCTGGCAGAAGAGACCAACCCCACCTGGCTACAGCCTCCCTTCAGGGAGCTGCAGACAGCAATGAGCTCTGCCCTGAGCCTCCTCTTCTGCAGGCTGCACACCCCCAGCTCCCTCAGCCTCTCCTCACAGGGCTGTGCTCCAGGCCCCTCCCCAGCCTTGCTGCCCTTCTCTGGACACCTTCCAGCACCTCAACATCTCTCTTGCATTGAGGAGCCCAGAACTGGACCCAGCACTGAAGGGGTGGCCTGAGCAGTGCTGAGCACAGGGGCAGAAGGTATCTGGAGAACAGAGTGACTGATATTTAGAAGAGGCAGTGGGTGCATTTATGTGACTTTTTAAAAGCCTTAGAAGAAAACCTGATTAGCACTTTCCATAGTGATGTTTAGCTTCTTCTCTTGATGTGCTGTCACATTCTTGTCAAGGAAGATGCATCAGAGCCATGAAAAAAAAGCAGAAGGCACGTGGTCATCAGTCTCCTTTTGAAATCACTTGATGCTTGTGATGATCAATGTGTGCTAGAGATAATGCCTCAGTCCCTGGAGGAACTTAGGAATGCTACCAATTTCAGACAGACTTTGCAGTGTATGTTTTGAAGGTACCAAATAGATGGGAGAGTCTCTGGAAGTGGAGAGGAGGAAAAAGCCTCTTTTGCTCCCCATGGATTAAAAGGTGTATTGAACAGTCCCTGGGTGAGCTCAGCACTCATGATACCCTCAGCATCATCAACCTCTCTGTTTACAGATTTGGCCATCAGACAGGCTGAGGGAATTGGGGTTAGAATCATAGAATGGTTTAGGTTGGAAGGGACCTCAAGGATCATCCAGCTCCAACCCCCTGCCATAGGCAGGGACACCTCCCACTAGAGCAGGCTGCTCAAGGCCTCATCCAGCCTGGCCTTAAACACCTCCAGGGAGGAAGCATCCACAACCTCCCTGGGCAACCTGTGCCAGTGTCTCACCACCCTCACTGTAAAGAACTTCCTCCTAACATCCAGTCTAAATCTCCCCTCCTCCAGCTTAAACCCATTCCCCCTCGTCCTGACATTACCAGACCTTGTCAATAGTCCCTCCCCAGCCTTCCTGTAGGCTCCCTTCAGATACTGGAAAGCCACTCTAAGGTCTCCTCGAAGCCTTCTCTTCTCCAGGCTGCAGAGCCCCAACTCTCTCAGCCTGTCCTCATAGCAGAGCTGCTGCAGCCCTCTGAGCATCTTCGTGGCTCTCCTCTGGACTGGCTCCAGCAGTTCCATGTCCTTGTGCTGGGGGCTCCAGAACTGCACACAGTACTCCAGGTGGGGTCTGAGGAGAGCAGAGTAAAGGGGCAGAATCCCCTCCCTTGCCCTGCTGCCCACACTGCTCTTGCTGCAGCCCAGCACAGGGTTGCTGTCTGTTCAACCTGGAGACGATAAGGCTTTCAGGAGATCTCATAGCAGCCTTCCAGTGTTCAAAAGGGGCTACAAAAAAGCTGGAGAGGGACTTTTTAGGCTCTCAGGGAGTGACAGGACTAAGGGGAATGGAACAAAGCTGGAGGTGGAGAGATTGAGAGTGGAGGTGAGGAGGAAGTTGTTGAGCAGGAGAGTGGTGAGAGGCTGGAATGGGTTGCCCAGGGAGGTGGTTGAGGCCACAGAGGACCTTTCTACAGCTGTATGTAGTGATCAGCTGTGGGTAACATCTTCAAACTGGAAGAAGTTGGTATAGATTAAGCATTAGGAAGAAGTTCCTCACTGTGAGGCTGGTGAAGCACTGGAACAGGTTGCACAAAGAAGTTGTGCAGGCTTCAACACTGGAAGTGTTCAGAGCTAGGTTACATGGAGCCTTGAGCAACCTGGTCTATAAGGAGATGCCCCTGCCTGTGGCAGGCAGGTGGAAACTATAAAATCATAGAACCAAGCAGGTTGGGAGAGAGCTCCAGGCTCATCCAGTCCAACCTAGCACCCAGCCCTATCCAGTCAACCAGACCATGGCACTAAGTGCCTCATCCAGGCTTGGCTTCAACACCTCCAGGGATAGTGACTCCACCACCTCCCTGGGCAGCCCATTCCAATGCCAATCACTCTCTCTGCCAACAACTTCCCCTTAACATCCAGCCTAGACCTGCCCTGGCACAGCTTGAGACTCTGTCCCCTTGTTCCGTTGCTGCTTGCCTGGCAGCAGAGCCCAACCCCACCTGGCTACAGCCTTCCTGCAGGGAGCTGCAGACAGCAATGAGCTCTGCCCTGAGATTCCTCTTCTGCAGGCTGCACACCCCCAGCTCCCTCAGCCTCTCCTCATAGATGATCTTCCAACCCAAACCATTCCATGAGTCTATGATCTCGTTGCTTTTTCACAAGTAAGTGTTTTCAGAAGTGATGCCAAACCTGAGTCCAGGGCTCTGACTTTGCTCCTGCAGCTGCTGCCTGTCTCAGCTCAGACATAACAGCCTCCAAGTCATCACAGTGCCCAGCACTATGGCAGGATGTGTGACAGTTCTCAGCGTGTCCTGTAGGTCTGTGCCTGCTCTGTGTGCTGGCCTGGTTACTGAGATGCTGTTCGATTGTGTTGGTTTAACTCAGTGGGAGGTTATTTGAGAGGGAAATGAAAGGCTCAATGAGCAGTGAATGCTTGAAGAGGTGTTAAAGAGCAAATTCTAGGCCTGTAATGCTTTAGGTTCCTTTGTTTTAAAACTTTTTCTTGCTGTCTTCTCAGCAAGAGTGGTTCTGAGTAGCACTGGAGTAAGACTTCAGACACAGACAAACTCCTGTAGGAGGAGAGAGTCTCTGTTCAAAGGAAGAGGAGTTAGGACAGAGATGACCTGGGAGTCAGATGAGCTAAGGATGTAAGGAGAGCAGATGCAAGGAAGAAATTTGGAAGCAATTCTGTTTCCTAAGAGCATCCTGGCCTGTGTCAGCAATAGTGTGGCCAAAAAACAAGGCCAGTGAGCTTGTGCTTGGCACTGGTGAGACTGCACCTCAAATGCTGTCTTCAGTTTTGGGCCACTCACTCCAAGAAGGATGTTGTTGGAGCATGCCCAGAGGTCATAGAATCAACCAGGTTGGAAGAGAGCTCCAAGCTCATCCAGTCCAACCTAGCACCCAGCCCTATCCAGTCAACCAGACCATGGCACTAAGTGCCTCAGCCAGGCTTTGCTTCAACACCTCCAGGCATGGTGACTCCATTACCTCCCTGGGCAGCCCATTCCAATAGAGAACCTCCTCTTCTCCAGGCTGAACACTCCTTGGAGTGTCTCTCCTTTGGCTTCAGGGCATTAAAATTCAACCTCTGATCTTGATAGTGTTTAAGAGGTGACCTGATGGGTTAAGAGCTGGCACAGAATTTCAACCCCGTGATGTGTGCAGTGGTGGCATTGTGCTGGGTTTAATACAGGTTTTGCCTGCCAGGGACCCAATTGGTGTACTCAAATGAAGCCTGAGCATGGGCATCAGTCCAGCACCTAGTGACAATCTCTGAACTGGTGACTTACAAACCAAGGAAAGCAGCTTGGCCACCTCTAAAGGAGGTAACAGAGCCTGGTTCAGTTCTTTCAGTGCAGTTAGCGCTGCAGACGGTCTCCGGAGTGGTTTTGGCAGAGGAAGGTTTGGCACCAGTGCAGCATCACCTGGTAGCACCCTCCCTCAATTAAGTGCTGGCACAGCCCATCTGTGCTAGCTGCTGCCTCAGATCCTGCCCCCAAAGTTCCTAATCTAGGACAGGTGGCAGTGAATGAGGCTGTAGTGCAGTGGTGCTGCTGTGTCAGCAGCAGCAGATTTGGGTGAAGTTCAGCCACAGGGCAGGTGGAAAATGAAGAACCTTGCATCACTTGAGAAAGGACATTCTTCATCTGCTCAACTGGGAGGACATCAAGGAGTTGTAAAGGAGAAGCCTTTATGTGATTTGGTGGTTCTAAATGGGTTAAAAAGGCTTCATGTCCTTGCCTTTAGCACACCAGCAAGTCAGTAACAAATTCCTCCAGCTCCTCTTCCAGGCTACAGGCGGCTTCTAGTAGTTCTCTGCTACAGGGGGAAGTGGAAGGAGTGGCTTGATGGGCATCTGCCTTTCCCATCTCCTGAAGGGTTTTGGTCTCTCATGAAGGCACAACATGGGTTAAGATGAGCCATTGGTTTGATAGACTTCTACTTAAATGTGTTGACAGCAATGAATATCACTGGCTGAAGGGAGGTACAAAAATGGGACCCACATTATTGGACTGGATCATCTTGGAGGTGTCTTCCAACCTGGTTGATTCTATGATCATATGATATGATTACAGAATCACAGAATGTCAGGGGCTGCAAGGGACCACAAAAGCTCATCCCAGTCCAACTCCCCTGCCAGAGCAGGATCACCTACACCAGATCACACAGGAACACAGCCAGGCAGGTCTTGATTATCTCCAGATATCTCATGAGAGTGGTGAGAGGCTGGAATGGGTTGCCCAGGGAGGTGGTTGAGGCCCCATGGCTGGAGGTGTTTCAGGCCAGGCTGGCTGAGGCTGTGTGCAGCCTGCTCTAGGGTAGGGTGTCCCTGGGCATGGCAGGGGGGTTGGAACTGGCTGCTCCTTGTGGCCCCCTCCAACCGTGGCTGATCTGTGGTTCTCTAAATCCAGTACCAGAATCTAGCTCCTGATTGTAGTTCCTATCTGCTATTAATTTGAGTCTGGGACTTCTGCCATAACTGCAGTGGTGATAGTGACATCATTGAATCATAGCTGAATCATAGAATCAGGCAGGTTGGAAGAGACCTCCAAGCTCAGCCAGTCCAACCTAGCACCCAGCCCTGGCCAATCAACCAGACCTTGGCACTAAGTGCCTCATCCAGGCTTTATTTCAACACCTCCAGGCACAGAGACTCCACCACCTCCCTGGGCAGCCCATTCCAATGCCAATCACTCTCTCTGCCAACAACTTCCTCCTAACATCCAGCCTAGACCTGCCCTGGCACAACTTGAGACTGTGTCCCACCAGCAGAGTTGAGTTCAGTAGTGGTTTGTGTATATTTGTGTATATTGCATGTTATTGTTAATATTTTCTTTATAGCTGATTTAATTTTTTCAACCCATACATCTCTTTACTCAAATCTCTGTACTCAGCACTGGTCAGGCCACACCTTGAGTGCTGTGTCCAGTTCTGGGCTCCTCAATTCAAGAGAGATGTTGAGGTGCTGGAAGGTGTCCAGAGAAGGGCAGCAAGGCTGGGGAGGGGCCTGGAACACAAACCCTATGAGGAGAGGCTGAGGGAGCTGGGGGTGTGCAGCCTGCAGAAGAGGAGGCTCAGGGCAGAGCTCATTGCTGTCTGCAGCTCCCTGAAGGGAGGCTGTAGCCAGNATTCTATTCTATTCTATTCTATTCTATTCTATTCTATTCTTTTCTGTTCTGTTCTATTCTGTTCTGTTCTATTCTGTTCTATTCTTTCTTTTATTCCCTTTCTTTTCTGCTGTGGGAAGGGGTTAATAAAGAGCATTTGTCACTCATCCAGTGGCTAGCCCAGTTGAACCCACAACAAGCTCCCAGCCCAACTTGGCACACCAGCTGGAATGTCCAGCTTCTGCTTTTACTGTTACAATTAGTTGTGGTGAAATCCAGAGCTACACTGCTCCCTGGGAGAAAAAAACAAAGCAAGGTAGCTCCACGCTGGTGAGAGCATGAATGTGCTCATTGAAAGCATCATTTAATGTTTATAAAACATCAGGGATCGCAGGGATGTTGTAACTTCAGGTTAGTGATTGCCATTAAGGAGAAGCACAACAGACTTAATGCGCTTGGAGGCTGCTCAAACAGTGAAGCAAACTGGTTTTAGGTTTGTAGGAAATCTGTGTCATGCTTCCAAAAGTTTAGAGCTGTGGGTGGGAGGAGGAGAAGTGTCATCTTATCTGCAGGATCTAAAACATCCTGATTGTATCACATAGAATCAACCTCCCAAAGTCATGCCTGCTCAGAGGAACCCAGCCAGATAAAAGTGCTTACTTTGGCAGAAGGACTTTGAAGCTTTGTGACCACTGGGGTTTGTGTCAAGCCAGGGTTATTTACAGGCTGTCATGAATCTTAGAGTCACAGAATCAAGCAGGTTGAAAGAGACCTCCAAGATCGTCCAGTCCAACCTAGCACCCAGCCCTCAACAATCAACCAGACCATGGCACTAAGTGCCCCAGCCAGGCTTGGCTTCAACACCTCCAGGGACAGTGACTCCAGCACCATCCTGGGCAGCCCATTCCAATGCCAATCACTCTCTCTGACAACAGCTTCCTCCTAACATCCAGCCTAGACCTGCCCTGGCACAACTTGAGGCTGTGTCCCCTTGTTCTCTTGCTGCTTGCCTGGCAGAAGAGCCCAACCCCACCTGGCTACAGCCTCCCTTCAGGTAGCTGCAGACAGCAATGAGCTCTGCCCTGAGCCTCCTCTTCTGCAGGCTGCACACCCCCAGCTCCCTCAGCCTCTCCTCACAGGGCTGTGCTCCAGGCCCCTCCCCAGCCTTGCTGCCCTTCTCTGGACACCTTCCAGCACCTCAACATCTCTCTTGAATTGAGGAGCCCAGAACTGGACACAGCACTCAAGGTGTGGCCTGAGCAGTGCTGAGCACAGGGGCAGAAGAACCTCCCTTGTCCTGCTGGCCACACTGCTCCTGAGCCAGCCCAGGATGCCATTGGCTCTGCTGCCCACCTGGGCACTGCTGCCTCCTCTTCAGCTCCTCTCTCCCAGCACCCCCAGCTCCCTCTCTGCCTGGCTGCTCTCAGCCACTCTGTCCCCAGCCTGTAGTGCTGCTTGGGGTTGTTGTGGCCAAAGTGTAAAACCCTGCACTTGGCCTTGTTCAATCTCATCCCATTGGCCTCTGCCCACCCATCCAGCCTGGCCAGGTCCCTCTGCAGGGCTCTGCTACCCTCCAACAGCTCCACAGCTGCTCCTAGCTTGCTGTCATCTGCAGACTCACTGAAGCTGGACTCAAACGCTGCTCCGGATCATTGATAAAGATGTTGAACAGGACTGGGCCCTGCACTGATCAAGGGCCACATCAGGTCTGATCTTCAGTATCTTCAAGGACAGGGCCTTAATCACATCCCTGGCCAGCCTCTGCCATCATTTCACCAGTCTCATAGTAAAGAACTTCCTCCTGATGTCCAACCTAAATCCACCCTTCTCCAGTTTAAACCACTTCACTTGACTTAGGCTTTTCTCAGCTGTGTGAGTGACTCAAGAGAACTTTCTGGTAGCAAATGAGACAGGAGAGGGATCTTTACATCAGTGAAGATGCACATACAGTAAAGGGAGCTTTTGAAAGGTTCATTTATTGGTCATTTCCTTGCCTAGTTCCTACAGAGCCTCGCATGATGATGCATATCCCAGGTACTGCTCAGAGGAATCATAGAATCATAGAATGGTTTAGGTTGGAAGGGACCTCAAGGATCATCCAGCTCCAACCCCCCGCCATAGGCAGGGACACCTCCCACTAGAGCAGGCTCACCAGGAGAGGTGAACAACTTCAGCACACACAGACAGCAGCATTGACACATGGCACGAGGCCATAAAGCATCTGGCCTGCATGACTCCTTTAGTTCTTAACTGGAAATCTTCAGCTGCATCAGCATTTACATCCCAGCTCATTGAGGCCACTGTTAGAGGAGGTGTGGGTATAATTTATTCTGGCATTTACACTGCTGGGATGGTTTGAAGTGGTGAGTGAGAGTGAGACCCCGAGTTTTCTGGTGGTTTCTTTCTGTTCTAATGAAGGATACACAGGTGGGTGCAGTAGCCTTTAACCAAACCCTGGAGCATCTCTTCGTTATTCTTAATTCACAGTCTCACAGTCTCACAGTATCACCAAGGCTGGAAGAGACCTCACAGATCATCAAGTCCAACCCTTCACCACAGAGCTCAAGGCCAGACCATGGCACCAAGTGCCACGTCCAATCCTGCCTTGAACAGCTCCAGGGACAGCGACTCCACCACCTCCCTGGGCAGCCCATTCCAGTAGCCAATGACTCTCTCAGTGCAGAACTTTCTCCTCACCTCGACCCTAA
>WAAF01004467.1:0-10266 GCA_013400475.1 Tricholaema leucomelas
ACATCCTTCTTGTAATGGGGACTCCAGAACAATCCCAGTTCCTTCAGGTGCTCTACACCAGACATGTTTTCTGGACCCTTCAGTAGCTTCATTACCTTTCTCCAAACACATGCCAGCACTTAAATCTCTCTCTTGTAGTGAGGGCCCCAAAACTGAACCAAATACCTAGGCTGGATGTTAGGAGGAAGTTGTTGGCAGAGAGAGTGATTGGCATTGGAATGGGCTGCCCAGGGAGGTGGTGGAGTCGCCGTCCCTGGAGGTGTTGAAGCAAAGCCTGGCTGAGGCACTTAGTGCCATGGTCTGGTTGATTGGCCAGGGCTGGGTGCTAGGTTGGCCTGGCTGAGCTTGGAGGTCTCTTCCAACCTGTCTGATTCCATGTCTGGGTGAAGAGATTGTTTCAACATGCCCTTGGCTCTTGCAACTTACAAACCTATGGATCGAAGCAACTTCTCCACTTGTTTAAGTGTTTAAGGCGTTGAATACAGTGCCTGGTTTAGAGGCAGTATGGAAGGAGGAGAAATTGCTTCTGCAGAGGATTAAAAACAAGCTGGCAGGCTGTGTTCCCAGGGAAGCAGCACTGTAGAGCCTTAACAAGCAAGTGGCTGTTTGTTCGATGACAGACTCGGTGCTAATTTTGCCGCTGTCTGCTCCCGTTTGCGTCTCGTGGCTGGTGGATGAAAGCAGCAGAGCAGTGATTAGCTCAGACCCTGCTGGAAGGGGAGGAAAAAAAATATACCCACCAACAAAAACAACCACCCAGTGGCTTCTGAAGAACAAGGGAGTGGGAGTATATTACCCTCTGGCATTTTGATTTCATTTAGCAGGTGAAAGCGTTCATTGAAGCAGAGTTCATTTACAGTGGTGCCCCAGCAGACTGCAGCGGCAGGATGAGTTAGCACTCGCTCCCAGTGCAAACAGGGATCACTCACACCAGGAGCCAGGAGTTCAAGCTTCTTGCAGAGCATGCTTCCCACCTGCCCCTTCCTTAGGGAGGAATAACCTCCTGCAGCAGTAGGGGTGAAGGGTAGACCTGCTGGAAAGCAGCTCTGTAGAGAAAGACCTGGGGGTGCTGGTGGACAGGAGGTTCACCATGGCACAGCAATGTGCCCTTGTGGCCACGAGGCCAATGGGATCTTGGGGGGTATTAAGCAGAGTGTGTCCAGCAGATCAAAGGAGGTTCTCCTTCCCTTCTACTCTGCACTGCTGAGACCTCATCTTGAACACTGTCTTCAGTTTTGGATTTCCCCAGTTAAAGAGGGGCAGAGATCTGCTGGAGAGGGTCCAGTGCAGGGCTATGAGGATGATGAGGGGACTGGAGGGCACTGCCTGATGAGGAGAGGCTGAGGGACCTGGGGCTGCTTAGTCTGCANCATAGAGTCATAGGATTGGTTTGGTTGGAGAGACCTCTAAGATCATTGAGTCCAACCATCAGCCTAAGACCACTGTGGCCATTAAACCATCCATCAAGCCTGGCAGGTAGGTCAGGAGAGGTTCTCCCTCTCTACTCTGTCCTGGTGTATTGTGACCAGTTCTGGGCCCCCCAGTTCAAGGAGGACAAAGCACTGCTTGAGAGGGTACAGCAAAGGTCTGCAAAGATTATGAGGGGACTGAAGCATCTCTCTTAGGAAGAAAGGCTGAGGGACTTGGGTCATTTTTGCTTAGAGAGGACTGAGAAGGGTTCCTGTCAGTGCTTAAAGGGTGAGTGTCAGGAGGATGGGGCCAGTCTTTTTTCAGTGGTGCCCAGTGACAGGACAAGGATCTAAGAGGCACAAACTTGAACAGAGGAAGTTCCATCTAAGCATGAGGAGGAACTTCTTTACATTGAAAGTAACAGAACCTTGGAACAGACACAGAGGTGGTGGAGTCTCCATCTCTGGAGTCATTCAAAGCCCACCTGGATGCCATCCTGTGCAGCCTGCTCTAGGTGAACTTAGCAGGATCACCTAGCAGCAGGGTTGGGCTAGATTGTCAGATCCCACCTAGCAGCAGGCTTGGGCTAGATCTTGTCAGATCCCACCTCTAGTACTGCATCCACTTCAGGTGTCCCCATCATAAGAAGCACACAGAGCTGTTGGAGCAAGTCCAGAGGGGCACAAAGATGATCCTTTGCTATGAGGATAGGCTGAGGGAGCTGGGGTTGTACAGCCCAGAGAAGAGAAGACTCCAGTGGGACCTTAGAGCTGCCTTCAAGTACCCAAAAGGATCCTGCAGGAGGGGGCTGCAGAGGGACTTTTCACAAGGGTGTGTAGTGATAGAGCAAGGGGGAATGGTTTGGAGCTGAGGGAGAGTAGGTTTGAACAGGATCTTTGGAAGAAGTTCTTCAGTCTGAGGGTGGTGAGACTCTGGAATAGGCTGCCCAGGGAGGTTGTGGCTGCCTCTTCCCTGGTTGTGTTGAAGGTCAGACTGGATGAGGCCTTGAGAACAGAGTGTAGTTGAGAGGTATCCCTGCCCATGGTGGGGAGGTTGAAGTAGATGATCTCTAGGGTCCTTTCCATCCTAAGGCATTCTATGAAATATCTATGAAAGAGATGCCCTCCAGAGGTCCTTTCTAGCTGCTATCATTCTAGGATTCTCCCTTGCCTCCACAATTCTGTTGGGCATCCCAGTCCCTGTTGTAGTCCCCAGATCACATTTTCCTCTGCGTTCCCTTTAGTGGGTTGTGGCTTTCATGCTGTTAACCAGAAGCTGAGCAGTTCACAGGATTAGACTCTTTCAGCCACTGAATGAAAGGAATTTGGAGCCTAGGTTTCCTTTGAGGGTGTACTTTCTTTTCAGGAGCTTTGACTAGGAGGATCATCGATGAGATAATATCAGGAGCCTTAACTAATCCCTTAATCGTTGTACCAGGGGTGAACAAATCCATCCGTAACAATTAGCTCAGTGGTCCACCACGAGGCTACTCTTACCTGAGAAGTGGGGGGGTTGTGGTGAAAAATGCTTTTCTCCCTTTGCTTTAAGCTGGTGGCTGTGCAGCCTGCAGCCCTGCTGGGACTGGGTCAAGCTTGTTGATTGGCCTGGAGAAGAGGAGGCTCAGGGCAGACCTCATTGCTGTCTGCAACTACCTGAAGGGAGGCTGTAGCCAGGTGGGGTTGGGCTCTTCTGCCAGGCAAGCAGCAACAGGAGAAGGGGACAGAGTCTCAAGCTGTGGCAGAGGAGGTCTAGGCTGGATGTTAGGAGGAAGTTGTTGGCAGAGAGAGTGATTGGCATTGGAATGGGCTGCCCAGGGAGGTGGTGGAGTTGCTGACCCTGGAGGTGTTCAGGCAAAGCCTGGCTGAGGCACTTAGTGCCATGGTCTGGTTGATTGGCCAGGGCTGGGTGCTAGGTTGGCCTGGATGATCTTGGAGGTCTCTTCCAACCTGTTTGATTCTATGATTCTAAGCTGCTTCCTATGCCCTTTGGAGCAGGGTATGTACAACTCAGTGAGTGGCACATGCCCTGCTCTAAAGGGCCTGATCTAGGGTAGAGTGTCCCTGCCCATGGCAGGGAGCTTGGAACTAGATGATCCTTGTGGTCCCTTCCAACCCTGACTGATTCTGTGATTCTCTGATTTCCCCCTCTCTGGAGGTCTTGCTTTGTGCATCTGCACTTGCTGCTCAAAGCCTGGATTCAGTTTGAGGTTCCACACTACTTGAAGGGCATTGAGGTGCTGAGAGTGCCCAAGGAAGGGCAGCAAAGCTGGTGAAGGGCCTGGAGAACAGCTTTTGTGAGGAGCAGAACTGAGGGTTGCTCAGTCTGGAGAAAAGGAGGCTGAGGGGAGACCTTCTGCCGGTCTGCATCTCCCTGAAAGGAGGTTGGAGTGAGGTGGATGTTGATCTCTTTTCCCAAAGATAATAAGTGGTAGGACAAGAGGAGGTGGCCTGAACTTGCAGCATGGGATGTCTAGGTTGGACATAAAGTGATGTTTTATTTATTGACAGGGTTCTTAAACACTAGCACAGGCTGCCCAGGGCAGTGGTGGAGTCCCCAGTCCTGGAGGGAGTTCCAAGCTGTGTAGCTGTGGTGCCGAGGGATGTGGTTTAGCAGTGAATGTGGCAATGATGGGATAATGATTGGATTTGGTGACCTTAAAGGTCTCTCAAGCAAAACAGTTCTATGATAGGAATGCAGTCTGAAGGGCAGACGTTGTCTCCCCCAGCTTTAGCCTGGGGGTTGCCTGACTGATGGAGCAGACCCTTAGTTTGCAGACGACTAGGGTATGTCCAAAGGCAGCTCCATCAGTTGGCAGGAAGTAAACAACACTGCCTTTGGGAATAAAGCAGGCTTGAAGTCAGAGAATCAGCCAGGTTGGAAGAGACCTCCAAGCTCAGCCAGTCCAACCTAGCACCCAGCCCTGGCCAATCAACCAGACCATGGCACTAAGTGCCTCAGCCAGGCTTGGCTTCAACACCTTCAGGGATGGCAGCTCCCTGCTAATTGTTACAGAATTGTAGTTGTAGACAGCAGTGAGGTCTGCCCTGAGCCTCCTCTTCTCCAGGTTAAACAAGTCCTTGCTTTTTATCTTCCCTTCCAACCTGGGAGTATCTGCTCTTGCTTTCTAATCTCACCTCCTCTTTGTTTTACTTACCATAGAATCAACCAGGTTGGAAGAGACCTCCAAGATCATCCAGTCCAACCTAGCACCCAGCCCTGGCCAATCAACCAGACCATGGCACTAAGTGCCTCAGCCAGGCTTTGCTTCAACACCTCCAGGGATGGTGACTCCACCACCTCCCTGGGCAGCCCATTCCAATGCCAATCACTCTCTCTGCCAACAACTTCCTCCTAACATCCAGCCTAGACCTCCCCTGGTACAATTTGAGACTGTCCCCTTCTTCTGTTGCTGCTTGCCTGGCAGAAGAGACCAACCCCACCTGGCTACAGCCTCCCTTCAGGGAGTTGTAGACAGCAATGAGCTCTGCCCTGAGCCTCCTCTTCTGCAGGCTAAAGAAGTCCTCTCTATATATCTTCCCTTCCACCCTGCGAGTATCTGCTCTCACTTTCTAATCTCATCTCCTTTTTGTTTTACTTGTTGGAAGCCCTCTCAGCTGTGGGAAAGGTTGCAAGGCCTCAAAGCCAAAGAGATGGTGGTTTTTTTTTTTTGTCATGGTCATTAAGTTGGTTTGGTTAAGCTGCTGGAGACCTTTGTTCAAAAGATGAAAATTATGGTTATTGTTTGCCCACTTCACAGGGAGACCGCAAGGATTAACTCATGTTTGTAAATTGCTTTGGAGGTTTAAAGCTCTGTAGAAGCAGGAAGGATTATTGCCTTCTCGTTCCTCAAGGTAGTCTTAACTTCTTTTATAAAGACTTTTAGCCTTGAAAGCATCTTGGAAACAGGAAGAGTTAAATCCCTTTGAAATTAGACATCTTTTTAACGTTGAAGATGAAAACCAACTGCTGCTTCTCTGCTGTTGCATCCAAAAGAGAAAGAGCAGTGACAGAGCCTCTTCTTTTTCCTGTTTTTTTTTCCAGGAGTCCAACGTGCTGATTGCTGCTAACAGTCAGGGTACAATTAAGGTAAGTTGTTTCGTGCTTCTCCTCCTTAAATGCTTGGATCTGTTGTTTAGTGAAGAGCAAGGTCAGAGAAACCACACAGCCGGCAGAGAGCATTAGAGGAGGTCATCCCCACCTTAGGGTTTTGTAATTCAAATGATAGATTTGCCTCTGGTGGAGGGAGCAGACAAAAAGCCAGTTACAGTGAGGTGTGGGAACAGCTGCTGGCAGCCATCCAGCCCCTGCATGCCTCTGCTGCTGCTCCTCGGGGTCCTGATGGCACAAAGAGCGTGGCCTCCGCTCAGGCTTGCACTGTGCCCCGCGGAGGCTGCAGGTGAGCTCAGCGGCGTCCTCCAGCGCCTGTCCTCTGGCTGCCGCTGCCCACAGGAGGTGCAGCCAGGCTGCAAGCTGAGCTCCTGATGTGCAGCCAGCTGGAGCAGTGTTTGCCATGTGCAGGGATGTTCCCTCACTGCTCTTGCCCCCCGTTGCCCAGACTGGCTGTGACAGGCAGCGGCTACCAGCGCAGGGCTCTGTGGAAGCACCAATCCTCCCGGACACCGAGATGCCAGCCTCCTGCCAGCTTTCCAGCACTTGAGTTCAAAGGCTTGCAGAGCACCAGTTCAGGAATTTCTGTCCATGGAGCAGACTGTCTGTCTGCCTCTCAGTCAGCCAGACAAAGCCAGTACCCAAACCCACGCTGGTGCTGATCCTCCTAGAACCCCAGCTCTGATGTCGTCCCAAGTTGTACCCAACAGCACTGACCTCCACCATGCTTTTGAGGCTTGGTGGTTAGCACTGTCAGCTGGCAGCCCAGAGCCCTGGCTGCTCTCTGCAGCTGCTGCTGAAGGAGTTTACTTGCTGTTGGCAAAGTGACACACTGGGTTAGAGTCATAGAACCAGTGAATTGTTTTGCTTGGAAGAGACCTCTAAGGTAATCAAGGCCAAGGACTTCAATCTAATGCCACCATGGCCACTGAACCATGTCCCAGGGTGCCATGTAGAATCATAGACTCAGTCAGGGTTGGAAGGGACCACAAGGAGCAGCCAGTTCCAACCCCCCTGCCATGGCCAGGGACACCTTACCCTAGATCAGCCTGGCCACAGCCTCAGCCAGCCTGGCCTTAAACACCTCCAGCCATGGAGCCTCAACCACCTCCCTGGGCAACCCATTCCAGGCTCTCACCTCTCTCATGCTGAACAACTTCCTCCTTGCGTCCACTCTGAATCATCTCCAGCTTTGCTCCATTCTCCCCAGTCCTGTCACTCCCTGACAGCCTAAAAAGTCCCTCCCCAGCTTTTTTGTAGGCCCCCTTTAGATCCTGGAAGGCCACAAGAAGGTCACCTGTTTCTTGAACACCTCCATGGACAATGACTCCATCACCTCTCTGGGCAACCTGCTCCAAAGCCTGACCATTTTGGCACTCTCAGGAAGTTGAGGTCCTCACCTTAATTTTCTCAATGACAGTTGCAGCTCTCTGGAGCCAGACCAGAGTTGCTGATCATACAATCATAGAATCAACCAGGTTGGAAGAGACCTCCAAGCTCAGCCAGACCAACCTAGCACCCAGCCCTATCCAGTCACCTAGACCATGGCACTAAGTGCCTCATCCAGGCTTTTCTGACACTCCTGGAAGAATCAGCAGAAGAGAAGCAGGATTGCAGAGAAACCCAAGGGGTTTGTGTTTGACTGCATGTCAAGAGCTATTTTTCTCCTCCTTTTTAGGCCACAAGTGGCTTGGTTGTTCCTGCTTGCAGTGCTGTAGCTGCTCATTCTCAGGCCATTTATTAAGCAGGCTCTGGAACTGGTTGCTCCTTCCTTTGATCACTTCATTCTCAGTAAAATGGACAACATGCACAGATGTTTTTGATATCCTGAAGTGAATCCAGCAGCCACAGGAGCGTGATTAGAGAGGAGAGGCTTTGCTCATGCACTTTGCTTGTTAATGAGAAGAGGTAGACAAGAGAAATGTGCAAACACCCCAGCTGTCAGAGCTCTGATGTTTCCATTTGCCTTTGGCAGCACACAGAGGAAAGGTCTGGGAAAGGACTGGGATTGCACAAACCTATTCCAGTCTGGAGACAGATGCTGTGCCAGGCAATACTCATGGGCTACAGTTCTAGAGCTTCCCCAAACCAGGTTAATACAGGCAGTGACAGCCCTGAGAATCACTTTCCTTCTGCCATCAGTGACTACTGCAATCATCTTAGTATGGGAAATGGAATTGTGAGCACAGAGGGTTGAGGGGATCAAATCTAGGGAGGTTGTAGCCACGTGAGGTTGGGCTCTTCTGCCAGGCAAGCAGCAACAGAAGAAGGGGACAGAGTCTCAANATTCTATGATTGGAGTTGCCATCCCTGAAGGTGTTGAAGCAAAACCTGGCTGAGGCACTTAGTGCCATGGTCTGGTTGATTGGCCAGGGCTGGGTGCTAGGTTGGCCTGGCCGAGCTTGGAGGTCTCTTCCAACCTGACTGATTCTATGATTCTACCCATTCACAGTGAGGGTGGGGAGACACTGGAACAGGTTGCTCAGGGAAGTCATGGATGCCCCCTCCCTGGAGGGGTTCAAGGCCAGGTTGGACAAGGCAGCCTGGTCTTAGTGTCTCTGCCCATGGCAGGGGGATTGGAATGAGATGATTTTTAAGGTCCCTTCCAACCCAAACCATTCTGTGGTTCTCTGAGTCACTACAAGATTTCCAAGAGCTGGCTTACTACAATGAGTGGAAATGAGGCAACTGTGGCTGGTTTTGCTTCATGCTATAATTTATCCTCCTGCAAGCAGACATCAAAAGTGGGATCTTTGCCAAGCGCTTATCCCATCTGTGTGATGTTATTGTATGCTGGGGAAGAAAGGGTAAGGGGTGGAGATGGAAGGGTCAGTCCTGTCCTAGTGATCTATATGCTGATGTAGGAGATAATGAATGTCATAAATTCCTATTCTAAATGTCTCATCTTCCCTACTAATCAGGTACTGGAGCTGGTATGAAGGGTTTTCTCTCAAGGCATTGAGGTACTTAGTCCTACCAATTTGCTACAGTATTCATCTGAGATACTCAGTGGGACAAGAAACCACCTTGGCCGTTCCTCTCCCCAAAACCATCATGTTTGGGTTGTTGTTTTGTTTTTTTTTTCCCTCCCACCCTCCCCATTTATGGACTTTGTAGGACATTTTGAGCTCCTGGAAAGACCAGAGAACTGTCTGCCATCGAGGTGAACTCCACAGACTTTGCTGCTGCTGCTGCTGCTGCTGCTGGTGGTGGTATGGTTGTCTGATTTTTATGATAGCAAAAACAAATTCTTTTGAATAAAAAAAAAAAAACACAAACAAATAAACAAAAAACCAAAAAAAAACCAAAAAAAAAAAAAGGAATAATAAAATTTATTGAGCCAGAAGCTGAAGCTGGAAGGTTCTGTCTTGTTGCATATGGGAACAGATTTACTGGGGAAGGGAGCTTACAGACCGGGGCTGTCCTCCGGTCGCGCAGCTCACGTTTGCTTTTGTCTGGACTGTTCTTCATCCCCTTCCCCCCTCACCACCACCAACTGGAGGAAAAGGAAGTCTCTAAGCCTTACCTGGACATGCAAGTGATTCACTTTTGAGATCCCATCGTGATATGGTTCAGTTGTTCTTTTGATTTATTAATTCTTTGGTTTTTTTAGATGCATTAAATGTTGGGAAATGTCACCCAGGTTGACAGCTCCAGAGACAGAAGTCCTCTGGTCCTCAAGAAGAGAAAGGCAGTATCCCCTTCTTCCTCTCCTTATGCTCCTGCCTCACCTCAAAGGGGCAGTTCTGAAGGAGAGGATGGAGTTTTCCTCCCATCCACATGAGCCTAGGCCTCTCTGCTGCCTGCCACCAGCAACCTGCTGAGATGAGGTGACCTGCGATCTCCCGGGACCTGGACTGACCTCACCAAGATGTCATGGGATAAGGATCTCCCTTCCACCAACCTGGCTGTGTTTGACTTCCCAGCTAGAGGAGGAACCTTCTAGATCCAGATACCAAAGCCCTGCACCACTGGACCACCAGCCTGGTGCGGTTGTTGTGTTGGCCCCTCTCTTGCACACCACGGAAGCCAAGAGTTTGGGATGTTGACCTGAGAGGGGATGCTGGAGTTGTTTTGTGCTGTGTTTCAGAGCCATGAGCTAAGTAGCCTTATTTTTAATGGTCATGCATACACTTAACTGTACATATGGAGGGGAAATAAACCATGATGCTGAGAGTCAGCGTTGCTTTGTTGGCAGGACAGCAGGGTGGATAAGGAGCTGCAGATGCTGAGCTGTCAGGATCGATGCCAAGACTGGAGTCTGAGAGTGGAATGGGTGAGTGTAGCATCTCTTGCTAGCTGTGGCTGGCAAAGGTGCAAGGTGTACCATGATACCTGTGGGAAGCATCTCTGTTTCCAGACTCTCTCTCTCTGCCTTCATTCGTGGCTGTGACACATCTCCCTCCCTCCTCAGAGGCTGGAATTGCAGCAAGGCCTTCACAAAGCAGGGCCCTGCCACAGCCTTGAGCCATCAAGGGGCATGTGAAAGGTGTCACATGTGCTCCAAGTGTTAAAAGCTTGATTCTGAGCTTCCCAGGAGGATTGTGTGGTCTTCTCACATCATAGAATGCTTTAGGTTGGAAGGGCTCAACATGAGCCGGCAGTGTGCACATGCAGCCCAGACAGCAACCCTGTGCTGGGCTGCAGCAAGAGCAGTGTGGGCAGCAGGGCAAGGGAGGGGATTCTCCCCCTTTACTCTGCTCTCCTCAGACCCCACCTGGAGTACTGTGTGCAGTTCTGGAGCCCCCA
>WAAF01004467.1:21674-46055 GCA_013400475.1 Tricholaema leucomelas
TGCCATTGGCTCTGCTGCCCACCTGGGCACACTGCTGCCTCATCTTCAGCTCCTCTCTCCCAGCACCCCCAGGTCCCTCTCTGCCTGGCTGCTCTCAGCCACTCTGTCCCCAGCCTGTAGTGCTGCTTGGGGTTGTTGTGGCCAAAGTGCAGAACCCTGCACTTGGCCTTGTTCACTCTCATCCCATTGGCATTAAGGAGGTGATCTGGGGCAGGCAGAGGGAGGTTGGTCTCTTTTGCATGAGGGAGAAGGAGACTCTCACTGCTTGGCTGTGGAAGCCATGGCAGCAAGAGCAGGTTGAACTTGTCTGCTTTAAAAATCAGGACTAAACTTGCACTGAGCACAGTCCTTGGACTGATGTCCCCTGGGTGCCTGTTTTCCCCCTGGCTGTTTACGTCGCTGTTTGTCTGTCTGCAAGCCTGCAAAGCCTCTCATGTCAGGCGTGCAGAGCCATCGATCTCTGAGCAGGGCCAGCTGCTGGGTCAGAGCTGCTGCCCAGCAAGGAGAGGATCTGGGGGAAAGGCAGCACTTCGTGGGGAGCTCCCAGCCTCTGGGGGCTGTTTGCCTCCTGCATCCTTCGTTTAAGGGCTGTTTATTGCAGCAATGGAGCTGTTAGGGAAATGCTTCAGCCCCTGTGCTCAGCACTGGGCAGGCCACAGCTTGAGTGCTGTGTCCAGTTCTGGGCTCCTCAATTCAAGAGAGATGTTGAGGTGCTGGAAGGTGTCCAGAGAAGGGCAAGGAAGCTGGTGAGGGGCCTGGAGCACAGCCCTGTGAGGAGAGGCTGAGGGAGCTGGGGGTGTCCAGCCTGCAGAAGAGGAGGCTCAGGGCAGAGCTCATTGCTGTCTGCAGCTACCTGAAGCTCCCTGGTGGGTGCCTGGTTCCTCAGTATACTGTGATACTGTGATACAATTAAGCACAGCTCCATTCAGCCAGGTGAGGAACCAGGCATCCATCCACTCTGATTCCACCTACTTCAACTGCACCCAAGGGCAGGCACTGCCTTCCCCATGTGGAGACTCTGGGTAGGCTGAGAGGCCCTGGAGAGGTCTCCAGCCCACGGGACTTTCCCTGGGCAGGGGAGCACCCCAGGCACTGCAGCCCCTCTGAGTCCCATGACAAGGATGATCAGAGTCCTTGAGAGATGCTCAGGAGTCTGTTGATTCAGGCTGGGCTGCCCTCTCCATGCACACCTAAGGACCAACCACTGCCAAGGGATGGTTCCTCTGTGCACAGGTAGCTCTGCAGAAGAGCTTCTCCCCAGGGCTGCCATCCCACCAGCAGTGAGAGGTGAGGAAGCAGCAGCCATTTCCCCAGTGCCTTCTGCAGAGGAAGAGTTCCACTGCTCCATGCATCCAGGGATGCTCGAAGCCCAGGGAGGCGGATGGACACCTGCGATTTGAGGCAAGGAACCAGCAGGGGGGGAGGATGGAAGCAGCAAGAGCTCCCTGCTGGGCCTCTCCCTAGACTAGACCACACAGGGGAGGGATCTTGATGTTTTCAGGCCAGCCCAGGAGATCTCACTGGCTGGAGAGTGGTTTTCCCTAGTGCACGGTGTCACTGCAGGGAGGGAAACCCTTGGGGTGTCCTGCTGAGACTTAATTCCTTCTGGCATCAGCAAGACAGACTCAGGAAGTGTGATAGTGCAGGGGCTGTAAAGGTGGTTATGGCCTAGAGCCCCAGAGAGATGGAAACAGCATGAGAAAAACTGGGGGAAGAGGGGGAAGAATTTGAAATGCTCTCCTCAGAGACTTGATCTAAATGAAGATGCTATGGGAGGGTGTTTGGGGTTGTGAAGGGGATGCCCAGGGACCTGTGAGGATGCCCAAGATGGGCTGCAGGGGAGCAGGAGTCACCACCTCTGGAGGTGTTGAAACAAAGCCTGGATGGGGCACTTAGTGCCATGGTCTGGTTGATTGGACAGGCTTGGGGGATAGGTTGGACTGGATGAGCTTGGAGGTCTCTTCCAATCTGGTTGATTCTATGATTCTGTGATCTCTAATTTTTCCCAGAGTGGTCCCCAGGGACCCCTTCAGACCATCCCTGCCTTGAGCAAGCCACATGCTCTCCCCTCTAGAGGTGTCCATTTGGAAGCTTCTTGTGTGGGCTACAGGAGAAGCAAGTTCCCCATCTATTGAGGTGTATTTGCTTGAAGCATGTTTGATTGAAGGCATTTTTTTTTCTGTTGCTCCTCAGCTTAACTCCAGGTTCATTAAGGATTCTTTAGGCAACAGGTGACAGCTTTGGACTCCTCTTCCCATCTCCACTACAAGAGAAGTAAAGCATGCCAGGTGGTACACCCAACCACCCTGCCCCCAGGGACATGGGTGAGAAACTGACCTTCGTTCCTAGTCATGGTCCATGACTTTCAGGTATGGTGCCTTTGACTCCAGCTCATCATCATGGCAGAAGATGAAGGAGAGCAGTGACCTCCTCTTCTCCAGCTGCCATGATTTTGACATGTTAGACCAAGTAGGTCCTTCTTACCATCAAAGCAATGAGCCTGAATGGAGGTGATCTGCTGGAGAGCAGCCCTGTGGAGAGGGCCCTGGGAGTGCTGGTGGCTAACAAGTTCACCATGGCACAGCAATGTGTCCTTGTGGCCAAGAAGGCCAATGGGATCCTGGGATGTGTTAGGAAGAGTGTGTCCAGCAGATCAAGGGAGGTTCTCCTTCCCCTCTACTCTGCCCTGCTGAGACCTCATCTTGAATACTTTGTTCAGTTTTGGATTTCCCCAGTTGAAGAGGGACAGGGATCTGCTGGAGAGGGTCCAGTGCAGGGCTGTGAGGATGATGAGGGGACTGGAGGGCACTGCCTGATGAGGAGAGGCTGAGGGACCTGGGGCTGTTCAGTCTGGAGAAGACTGAGAGGGGATTTAATCAATGTTTATAAACACCTGAGGGCTGCTCAGGAGAGGGGGGACAGGCTCTGCTCACTGCTCCCTGGGATAGGACAAGGAGCAATGGGTGTAAGCTGCAGCACAGGAGGTTCCAGCTCAACACAAGGGGGAACTTCTTTCCTGTAAGGGTCCCAGAGCACAGGCACAGGCTCCCCAGAGAGGCTGTGGAGTCTCCTTCTCTGGAGACTTCCAAGGCCTGTCTGGATGTGTTCCTCTGTGATCTCTGCTAGATTGTGTGGTCCTGCTGTGGCAGGGGGTTTGGACTCGATGATCTCCTTGGGTCCCTTCCAACCCCTAACATTCTGTGAGCCTGTGATCTTGCAAACACCAAGAGGGACACATTAACTATTTCAATCCATTGCTTCCATATGCCATCCCTGGAGGTGTTTAAAAGGAGAGTGGCTGTGGTGCTTGAGGCTATGGTCTAGTGATGAAGGATGCTGGGATGAAGGTTGGACTGGATAATCCTGGTGGTCCTTTCCAACCATAGCGATTGATGGTGATGAGATGTTGTGCTGAGGGATTTGGTTTGGTCAAGGACTTGTCAGTGTGAAATTAATGATTGGACTCCATATCTTGGATGTCTTTTCCAATCTAAGCAGTTCTGTGATTCTGTGACATCTTGGAGGTTCTTCCATAGTTTTGGTCCAATGATTTTATTTGTCTTGCTGGTACATCTGCAATGCTTTCTTGCAGCTGATTCTTGCAGCTGATTTCTTGCAGCACTCAAGCTTTTGACCCTGAGAGGTTGCATGCCACCTCACTCATGTGGCACCTGTGGAGTGCAAGCCAAACAGGTTTAGGTAGCTCTGGTGTCTAAGGCCATGAAAAGTCATTTTCTACTCCCTGGGGGCAGTGAGTTTCACTCCCTGCAGGATGTCTGTGTGAGTAGGTGCAGGTATGTGACTCCTTAGGCATCTAGGTGGGCACTTCTCTGTGGAGCTGAAGCATCTCATCATTATTAATGGGCTTTACATCTCTTGGTGAGCTTCCATTTTAGAGGTAGGAGGTAGATTAGGCAATTTACCCACAGTGATGTGGGGAAATTGGGAAATGAAACTCTATCTCCTGAGTCACAAATACTTTAAGGGCCACCTTGTTACCGTGACTAAGGAAGGTCTGGTGTAATGTATCAGGGTAGGAGTCTCTCAGCTGATGGAGCTGCTTGGCAGGGAAATGGTTGAGCCACCTGTGGAAGCTGTGGTCTGAAGCTGTACACAGAATTGGATTGAATTGCTCCTGGGGGGAAAAAAAACCACCTTCTGCTGTCAACAACACTACTCATGGTGGAGCAAAAAGCCTTTGGAGGCTTATTACTTGGAATATTCAGGTAGGCATTGATGTTAAAAGGTATTAGAGATCCAGATATGGTAGAATGTAACAGCACAGCCTCCTCAGCATCCTTCCTGCATCGTTTTGGCTGAGTGATGGTAGTTGGGTGGGTTTGACAGAAATTCAGACATAGCTCCAGTGATTCTCAACCTGCAAGGAGAGATTTGGGGGTGCTGCTGGATGAGAAGCTCAACAGGAGCCAGCAGAGTGCACTTGCAGCCCAGAAAGCCAATCAGAGCCTGGGCTGCAGCAGGAGAAGTGTGGCCAGCAGGGCCAGGGAGGTGATGCTCCCCCTCTGCTCTGCTCTGCTGAGACCCCACCTGGAGTACTGCATCCAGTTCTGGAGTCCCCATTCCAAGAAGGATGTGGAGATGCTGGAGTGTGTCCAGAGCAGGGCCAGGAGGATGCTCAGAGGGCTGCAGCAGCTCTGCTGTGAGCACAGACTGAAAGAGTTGGGGCTGTTGAGTGTGGAGAAGAGGAGGCTCCCAGGTGACCCTCTTGTGGCCTTCCAGGATCTGAAGGGGGCTACAAAAAAGCTGGGGAGGGACTTTTTAGGCTGTCAGGGAGTGCCAGGACTGGGGGGAATGGAGCAAAGCTGGAGGTGGGGAGAGTCAGGCTGGAGGTGAGGAGGAAGTTGTTGAGCCTGAGAGTGGTGAGAGGCTGGAATGGGTTGCCCAGGGAGGGGGTTGAGGCCCCATGGCTGGAGGTGTTTAAGGCCAGGCTGGCTGAGGCTGTGTCCAGGCTGCTCTAGGGTAGGGTGTCCCTGGGCATGGCAGGGGGCTTGGGACTGTCTGATCCTTGTGGTCCCTTCCAACCCTGACTGATTCTATGATTCTCTGAATTCAACTGTAAATGTCTCCTGCCTGGATTTGAGGCAGGGCCACTGGAGATGGAGGTTTGGTTCTCCTGCTGTTGGTGAGACCAATCCATGGCTGTGCAGGAGCAGTGGTCAGCACTGAATGAAGTGAAGGGTGGGCATCAAAATAGCCACTGCTGGCTTGACCCTTTAGTTACCTTCCCTTTCCCTCAAGATCTGACAGCTGGTTGGAGACAACAGCAACACCAGTGTGCCTCTCATCCATCCTGCATGGAAAGGGAGTTGAGTGTGACCCTCAACGAGAGACTAGAGCAAGAAGGGCTTTCTGCACAAGGGCTCTGTTCCCCTGTCCTGATAGTGAGGTAAGCTTTGATGCCCCCAACTTCCCATCTGAGCAGGAAACCTTCTCCCAGACCACTGACTGCCTGTTTATTCAATTTCTGTTTTCTGGTTGGTTGGTTTGGGGTTTTGTGGAGGAGGGGAAGCAGGATGCACACTTTCCTGTGTAAGGTTATGGAATCATAGAATGTTTGGGGTTGGAATGGGCCTTTAAAGGCTCCTTTAGGGTCCTCTAGTCCAGCCACCCTGCAGTCAGCAACTAGAGCAGGTTGCTCACAGCCCCAAACAACCTGAACTGGAATGGTTCCAGGGATGGGACATCTACTGTATCTCTGGGCAACATGGGTCAGTGTCTCAGCACCCTCAGGGTCAAAAGTTTCTTCCTTCTCTCTAGTCAAATCTAGCTCTTTTAGATCAAACCCACCAGCCCCTGGCCTGTCCCAACAGGCCTTGCTAAAACAGTCTGTCTCCAGCTTTCTTACCAGCCCCTTTAGCTACTGAAAGGTCAGAATAAGGTCTCCCTGGAGCCTTCTCTTCTCCAGGCTGAACAACCCCAACTCTCTCAGCCTGTCCTCACAGTTCCACCCTCTGCCCATTTTGATGCCTATTCTTGGTTTGCATTCTCAGCCCAGCAAGGCCAAGGCCAAACTGACTTTGAGCTCACTTTTTTTTTGCACATCTTCTTTTGTTGTGCCTCCTCTTTCCCCACTCTCCCTTCCCAGCCGCATCTCTCCTCGGGGAACCCACGGTGCGGAGCCAGGGCCGTGGCCGGGGCGCGGCGGGAACCGGCCGGGCACGGGGGGGTGGCGGTGGGAGGCGATGCGGCGGTACCGCGTGGGTTTGCGGGTGGGATTTTCCTCTCGCTCTCCCCACTAGGTGGCTGGGAGAGCCCGGAGCGGAGGGAGGAGAGGGGAGAGCAAGAGGGGGAGAAAAAAAACAGGGAAGGGGGGGGGGAATCAACCCAAACCAGCCGAGCTGCTGAAATTTAAACCGGGGAAGAAGGGACAGCGAGACAGTCCCGGGCTTGCTTCTCTCCGCCGCAGCAGGCGGCGGGGCTGCCGGCCCCAGACAGGGCTCCAGGCCGAACCCGGGGACCCCGCCGGAGCGGAGCGGAGCGGAGCGGAGCGGAGCGGGGGTCCCCCTCCACAACCCAACCCGACCCAGCCCACTCTTGCTTCCCGGCGGCGGCGGCGGCAGGAGGCGCCGGCCCGGCCCGGCCCGGCCCGGTGAGTGCCCTCAGCACCGCGGACAGCTCCGAGCCCTCCCTGCCGGGCTCCGGGATCCGCGGTCCGAGTTCCGCGCTGCGGGCTATGGGCTCCGCGGTCCGAGATCCCAGACTCCGTGGTTCAGGCTCCGCGGTTGGCGGTGTGGGCTATGGGCTCCGCGGTTCGGGCTCCGGGATCCGTCGTCCGCCCTACGGGCTTTGGGGCTCCGCGCTCCGGGCTCCTCAGTCCGCCCTAAGCGCTGTGTGCTCCGGGGCTCCGCGTTATGGGCTATGGGCTCCGGGGCTCCGCCGTTCTCGCTCCGAGGTTCCGCGGTCCGCGCTCCGGACTCCGCGCTACAAGCTCGGGTTCTCCGCGCTCTGTCCTATGGGCTCCGCGGCTCCGCCGTCCGAGCTCTCTGCGTTCCAAGCTCCGGGGCTTTGAGCTCCGCGGTCCGGGTTCCTGTCCTTCACATCGCATCGCAGCCCCCGTGCCCTGTGTGTGTCTGTGTGTCTATGTCCTGTGTCATGTCGTCGTCCGTCCGCCCCACACACCCCCGGCCGGGCAGCGAGGTGCGGAGCGTGGCGCGGAGAGCAGCGGCGGTAGGAAGGGACCCGCGGCTCCCCCCGCTGCGGCGCGGCGCCTCCACGGCCCGGCCACGGGGGTTCTGCAGGGGAAAAGGGGTGAGTTGTTCTGGGCTTTGGGCGTTTCTCTTTTTGGGGGACACACACACGACACGGACAAAGGCTGCCTGCACTTTCTGCAAGTTCCTTTTGCTGCTGGAATGAGGTTAAAGAAATTTGGCTCTTGGCACCTGCGTCATATGGAGAGAGGAGACAGCTCGGGGAGCAGGGGGAGGTTTCTTGCTGCATGCTCGCAGGCAGTGCTGGGGGGGAGGCTCGTTCGCACCCTTTCCCCATCAAGCCCATGCTTCTTCTTTCCTCCTCATCCCGTTACCCTCCTCCCTCTGCCCAGGGCTCCCTTCTGCCGAGGGCTGAGCACAGAAGGCTTCCAAGGGGAAGCAGCATCCCCAGTTCCAGCCTTTCCTCCTGGCTGCCCGTAGTTGGACACGAAGACCACCCAACCTCTCTGCTGAGCCTTAACCCCAGCTTTCTGTTTCGATCCACCAAAGTTTGAATGTGATTTTTGCCTTCTCCCCTGCCTGCTCAGGAATAGCTTGGGAGCAGTGATGGTGCCTTTTCTCTAGGAGAGCTGATCCCTGGAAGGGGCTGTCTGAGAGCTTTGGACTGAAAGATGCTCCCTGAGTCTGTGCCGAGCTGCAACTTGTAAAGCAGGGGAGCAGAAGGCTCGTTTGGAGAGGTCATGGCTGAGCAGAGAGAGGTGGCCAAGCATCTGGAGGAAGGGGCAGCATGGGTGTTCCTAAGGCTGGTGTTGATTAGGGCTACTTTGTTAAGATTCTGTCGGAATCCATCTGTCTGGAAAGAAGGAGGAGGCTGAGCCCAGCGCTGGGGAATGCTTCTTGGAGAAGCAAAAGGTTTGCCAAGGCACTGTGGAACTTGGGGTGGAATAAGTATCCCTGTAGCCTGCCCCCTTGGCTGGAAAGGGAATGCACCTCACTACCCTAAGCTCCTGGCTGTGTGTCAGCTGGGACTAGTCATCTCCTCCTGTAGTGGCCCTGGGGTCTTAAGGAAGGGACACATCTGGGAATCACTTTCTGCTGGCTTTATTCTTGTGGGTGTCCTGTGTCCGTGTCCGTCCCCCCCCGCCCCCAATCACACCTCTGTGGAACCTGTGCCTGCAGGCAGGAAAACTGAACTGTGGGGAATGGGCAGGAGGAGGAAGCCAAGCTGGCAGGCAGAAGAGAGTTTTCCTGCACCTTTGGTGGATCATAATCCTGGCTGCTTATCTGACTCTCAGGTCTGTGCTCACAGTGAACAGGGTGAGAACCCCCTAGGATGTGATGCTGGACAGGTGAGCTCAGTGGGAGAAAGGGACACCAGTCCTACCAAACTTCCAGGTCGGCAAGAGGTGTTGACTCCTTAGGGGCTGAGGCTTTTACTGGGGCTATGGGGCAGAGCTGAGCCCCAGAGTGCTATGGATCCACATATAAATACATACTGCCAGGACTGGCTGATGGCTGTGATGGTTGCAAGGATGCATTATGGTGGTGTTGGGTGTGGGGGATCTGGTTGCAAACCCTGGCAAAGCAAGGCTGAGAAGGTTTGATTTGGGCTGGGGATAATGTTTCCTAGCCAGACAAGTGGAAGTGGCTCTGGAGGTAGGAACAAACTGGACTTCGTGTGTTGGCAAAGGATGCTCGTGGGGCTCAGGCCACCACCCAGAGACCTCCTCGCCTTATCCTGAAGCCCCCAAACCCATTCAGAGGGGCTTGTTAGCTTGCTTTGATCACCAGCAAGGTGAGGATAGAAGGTTTGTCACCACAGGGCTGCTGTTCCCTTGATGGTGATACTCCAGGCTTCCAAATCCCCCCCCTAAAGCAGCTCAGGGCTCGCGTTACGAGGCAGCAATAAATCCTGGGGGAGCCTTTCCCCAGCACAGCCGCAGCTGGGAGGAGGCGGGGGGGGTGGGGGAACGACAGGCACTCAAACCTGATGGGATGAGGTGAGGACTACAGCTCCTGCCCCAGGCACAGGTTATCTGTGGGGCTCCCAGCCCCCCTCCCCGCTCCCATTCGCCTTGCCGGAGTGCATAGCGAATGCCATCAACGCCGAGCAAAATGCTAATTAGCAAGTACAAGCGTGCAGGGTGTAAAGTAGCTGTTTAACCATATTACATAAACAAACATAAAGGAGCCATAAATTAGGCAGAGGAAGAAGTCAATCCATTGATGGAACTGCCCAGGCAGAAGAGATAAAGGCAGCGTGAGGCAGGCGAGGCACAGGCCGCCGCCTGCAAGCCTCTCTCCTTTTAATTGCACCTGTAATGAGAAATTAAATGTCAATGTCATTAGAGGCTGCTTCTCCCTCTAGGGTGGTCTCAGACAGGGGAGCAGCATCCTGTGCTCAGGCCAGAGTTAAAATCCCAGTGAGGGCAAATCCTGGGGCTTCCTGTATCTTCCCAGCTCTGAGGAATTGATCTTGAACCGTGGCTGGAGTTTACTGGGAGGTGGCTGCTGAATACGATGGTTTGAAGCTTGAGGTTCCTATGTGACCTGCTCCATGATTACTTCCTGGTGTCCCCTAACCTACATCACTGCTCTCAGCCCAGTGCCGCCGTTGCTGGGCAAGACACCACCTGAGGAAATAAGATGGGGCAGGCATAGGGTAGGAAGTTCTAAAAGGAAATAGAAAACAGGGGGCAAGGTTGGCATGTGCCATTTGTCCATCCCCGGGGCTGGAAGGGATTTTTGTCCCACCCTGTGCTCCTTCTCATGTCTCACAAGGCAGGCTGAGCCTTCCTTATTCGGGCACCTGAAAGGAGTCCTGGGGGGCCAAGCACTGTTTCATCTGAGCTTTAGGTAAGGATTGTCTCCATCAGCTGCCTTGGCTCCTGCAGCCCTCAAAGGGAGCAGCTGGGTTTCATAGGGATGGGAAGGGCATCTTTCTTCCAGCCCTGCTCGCTCCCCTTTGGTTGAAGGAGAGGTTTGGAGCATGGGTAAGGTAGCCTCTGCTTAGTGGGCCAGCAGCATCCCTGTGCAAGTTAATTAAACATCCCCAAAGGTTGGAACAGTTGGACTGATCCAGCCCAGGGATGGGAAGCTGGAGCTGGCAGCTGGCTTGGCTCTGCCTTTTGAGGCATCACATCCCCACCCAGCCCTTGGCCTCTGGACCTACTCGGGGATTTCTCCGACTGAATTGGTATTCAAAGGAACATCCTCAACAAAATCCCAGTACCAAACCTCCCCCTCCACAGGCTGCTGCAAGGTGCTGGCAGCCCCTCTCCTCCTCTGCCTTCCCATTCCCCCCCCCTCACCCCCCCACCCCTAGTTTGTCTTCCCCATCTCAGAGCTTGATTTTGTTTTCCCTTTCTAATTACCTGTCGCAGTCTCTTCCGGCAGCTCCTTGATGAGCTGCAGGTAATTGTTTGGTTCTTTCTTGCTTGCTTCCCCCCTCCCTTTCTTTTCCTTCCCTCCTTTATTTTCCTTGATGCTTTGCAATGTCAAAGCTTTGTATTTCCATAAACCAGCAGCCCTGCCAAGGTGCAGGCAGCAAAGCCAGCAGCTGCTTTGCTCATGTGTGCTGGCTTCAACCACACAATGTGTTCAATCAGCCAGCCCCGGTGAGCTCTGAGCATCCAAGTTGGTGGAGGCTGGGAAAACAAGGGGCAGGTGGAAGTGTCGTGGCTGTGGGCTCCCTTTCCTCCTCCTCATGCTGAGGAAATCTCCTGGGTTTGGGTTTTGGTATCCCACAGCTGGCTGCTGCTTGATTTGCTGGTGGGGTGGAAATTCCCCCCAAACATTCCTCGAGGTGGCTGGGGGTAGGAAGGAGTCCAGGTCTTCCCAAACTCCCAACAAAAAGGACAGCAGAGGTGATATAGGCACACTGAGGTCCCTGTCTCCAGGAGGTCACAAGATCACAGGCTCACAGCATGTTAGGGGTTGGAAGGGACCCAAGGAGATCATTGAGTCCAACCCTTCCTGCCATAGCAGGACCACACAATCCAGCAGAGATCACAGAGGAACACATCCAGACAGGCCTTGAAAGTCTCCAGGGAAGGAGACTCCACAATCTCTCTGGGCAGCCTGTGCCAGTGCTCTGGGACCCTTACAGGAAAGAAGTTCCCCCTTGTGTTGAGCTGGAACCTCCTGTGCTGCAGCTTACACCCACTGCTCCTTGTCCTATCCCAGGGAGCAGTGAGCAGAGCCTGTCCCCCCACTCCTGACCAGCCCTCAGATGTTTATAAACATTGATTAAATCCCCTCTCAGTCTTCTCTTCTCCAGACTGAGCAGCCCCAGGTCCCTCAGCCTCTCCTCATCAGGCAGTGCCTTCCAATCCCCTGATCATCCTCATAGCCCTCCACTGGACCCTCTCCAGCAGATCCCTGTCCCTCTTCAACTGGGGAGCCCAAAACTGAACAAAGTATTCAAGATGAGGTCTCAGCAGTGCAGAGTAGAGGGGGAGGAGAACCTCCCTTGATCTGCTGGACACACTCTTCCTAACACACCCCAGGATCCCATTGGCCTTCTTGGCCACAAGGGCACATTGCTGTGCCATGGATGTTCTCCCCCAGCACTCCCAGGTCCCTCTCCACAGGGCTGCTCTCCAGCAGTCACCTCCCAGCCTCTACTGCTGCAGTTTATTATTCCTCCCCAGGTGCAGGACTCTGCACTTGTCCTGTTGAACCTCATCTGGTTCCTCTGTGCCCAGCTCTCAGTCTGCCCAGGTCTCTCTGGATGGCAGCACAGCCTGCAGCTGTCTCAGCCAAGCCTCCCAGCTTGGTGTCAGCAGCAAACTTGCTGAGCAGACTCTGTCCCATCACCAGTGTCACTGATGAAGATGTTGAGCAGGACTGAACCCAGCACTGATCCCTGAGGGACTCCACTGATTGCATCTCTCCAGCTGGACCTGGCACCATTGATCACCACTCTTTGAACTCTATCTTGTAACCAGTTCCTAATCCACCTCACTGCCTGCTCTTCCAGCCCACACTTCCTGAGTTTGCTCACTAGGATGTCATGGGAGATGGTGTCAAAGGCCTTGCTAAGGTCAAGGTGACTGCATCCACTGCTCTCCCTGAATCTACCCAATCAGTTGTGTCATCACAGAATGCTATCAGGTTAGTCAAGCATGACTTCCCCTTGGTAAATCCAAGGTCAGGTAAGCAGAGATCTTCATCTGAATATTTTTCTTCTAAACTCTTGGGTTTTGGGCCAAACTTGGCCCAGACCATGGTAGGACCCATCCCAGCTTCCATCTGCTGCTTCCTCCTTGTCCTTCTTTTGGCTTTTTTTTGAGGTTGGTTTTTTTTCTCCTTTTTGGCAGGCATTGCTGCTCCCCATCTCTGTCCCATGGCAAGCAGGGGTCCTGTGCTTGTCTTCTGCATCAAGGAGGACAAGCTTTGAAGCCTCTTGCTAGCATGTGGCTGTGTGGGTTGTTGTTTGAGGAATTATTCAGAGTTAACTGGTGTCTGGGTGGGTGTGGGATGCTGCCAACCCACTCACTTCCCTTTGCTCAATTGGAACTCCTCTCCTTTTGGAGGAGATCTCCAACTCACCCATGCTTTTGGGGACATGAAGTGCACTTGGCTACTTCAAGTGTAGAAATGACATTTGGTCCTCCAGAGGGGTCAGGCAGAGGCAAGGGATTGTCCCTTTCTTTCCTTTCCTCTCATGAGAGGCATCAGAGAAGGGAGAAATTATTTCAGATTTCTGACCTTCATCCCCAGGGCAGCTCCAGGTGGGCAGCAGAGCCAATGGCATCCTGGGCTGGCTCAGGAGCAGTGTGGGCAGCAGGACAAGGGAGGTTCTCCTGCCCCTGTGCTCAGCACTGCTCAGGCCACACCTTGAGTGCTGTGTCCAGTTCTGGGCTACTCAATTCAAGAGAGATGTTGAGGTGCTGGAAGGTGTCCAGAGAAGGGCAGCAAGGCTGGTGAGGGGCCTGGAGCACAGCCCTGTGAGGAGAGGCTGAGGGAGCTGGGGGTGTGCAGCCTGCAGAAGAGGAGGCTCAGGGCAGACCTCATNCCTTCCTCTCACTCATCTGTGGAGAAGATCCCACTTAGGATCATGTGGAGCAGTGGGGCTGTAGAGATGCCTGGGGAGTGGAGATGTTCCACTGGCTGCTGTGTCTCACTCCAAAGTGCTAACATCCTCCTTGGAGGAAGGCAAACAGGACAAGCTAGGACACGAGAACACAGCCTGAAGTTGTACCAGGGCAGGTTTAGTTTGGATATTGGAAACAATTTCTGCCTCAAAAGAGTTGTCAAGTTGTCAATTTGTCCTCTCTGAAAGAGGCTACCCAGGGAAGAGGTCAATTCCCCATCCCTGGGTGGACTTCAAAGCCATGTCAGTGTGGTGCTGAGGGACATGGCTTAGTGGTATGCTGGCAGTGCTGGGTTAACAGTTGGACTGGATGAGCTTGCAGCTGTCTTCCAGCCCAAAGGATGTGGTGATGCTCTGCAGACAGCTTTCACTCTGCCTGCCCAGCACTGCTCTCTCGGAGCCCTCCATCATGGGATGTGAGGCAATATCCCAAGGGAAAACTGCTCCATTTGCATTAGCTGGAGCACATGGCTGGCCACCCTAATTACTCTTCCTTGGGCCAGCTGCCTGAGATGTGACAATTGATTGCCAAGTCAATACCAATGCATTTGGACCGCTCTGGGCTGCCTGTGGGTGCAGGCAGGCGTGTGGAGATGGCTGCCCCCACCAGCAGCTGTCATGGGCAGAGGCTGGGCTTTGGCTTTCTGTGCTCAACACTAACAGGAGAGGTGACCCCTGAGCCCTGCCTGCATCATACTGGAGCAGGGCAGTGGGTGCATGATGGGTGAGCAAGCAGGAAGAGCAGAGCAGACAGCCCTTCATCATCCTCACCCTTGAAGCTCAAGTCCCACCATGGTGGTCCTAGAGCATCTTATCATAGAATCATAGAATCAGCCAGGTTGGAGGAGACCTCCAGGCTGATCCAGTCCAACCTAGCACCCAGCCCTGGCCAATCAACCAGACAATGGCATTAAGTGCCTCATCCAACAAGGAAACATCTCCTAGGAAAGCTCTCAAGCTACTTCCCACTGGTTTCCCTCGTTTGGGATGCAGTCACCTTGGGCATGGAATCACAGAATCAACCAACCAGGTTGGAGGAGACCTCCAAGCTCAGCCAGCCCAACCTAGCACCCAGCCCTGTCCAGTGCACTAGACCATGGCACTAAGTGCCTCATCCAACAAGGAAACATCTCCTAGGAAAGCTCTCAAGCTGCTTCCCACTGGCTTCCCTCGTTTGGGATGCAATCATCTTGGTCATAGAATCATAGAATCAACCAGCTTGGAAGAGACCCCCTGGCTCATCCAGCCCAACCTAGCACCCAGCCCTGGCCAATCAACCAGACCATGGCACTAAGTGCCTCAGCCAGGCTTTGCTTGAACACCTCCAGGCACAGTGACTCCACCACCTCCCTGGGCAGCCCATTCCAATGCCAATCACTCTCTCTGCCAACAACTTCCTCCTAACATCCAGCCTAGACCTCCCCTGGCACAGCTGGAGACTGTGTCCCCTTCTTCTGTTAGCCAGCAGAAATCACTGAACATGTGGGCTCCTGAAGCTGACTTTTAAATTTTCCTTGCTTTGTTTGTCTTTTTGGGGGGTGGATGAGCCCCTCTAATCCCCACAGACTTTCACAGCCAAGCCTTGCTGAGCACCACAGCCAGGAGCAGGTCCTGTTGATGGAGCACATCCCTGCTAAATAACACAGGGGGCAAGCAGGGAGCTCCCCCGGAGGCAGTTTCAGCTGCTGGCGGCCAAGCTGGCACCGCAGACAGCTCAGCATGCCTGCAGCTAGTAATTAAAACGCAGATTGATTAGATTCGATCTGGTTGTTGTCCCTTGAGGGCAGCGAGGGGGCTCCCCAAGGGGACAAGCCCTGATGCCTGTCACAGAGGATCAGTGCCTTGCCCATCTCTGCTCTGCAGCGCAAGGTTCAGCCTCTTCTCGCCCCCTAGCTCAGCACTCGTGCGTCTGTGGAAGGGATGCTTATGCAGGGAGACTGAAAAGCAAATCCCTTTGCATTGAACTTACCTTTAATTACACAGTTAAGGTATTATGTAGCGCTGGCCCCAAAGTAAACCATGCAACCAGCTCCCAGAGCACGCCCAGAATCACCTCCTGTAGTCAATCATTTCGCCTCCAGCACTTACTCCCTGCAAGGGGGAGCAATGCAGGCAGCACCCCAGGGGGGACTCTTCACTGCTAGCCACAGGAGGGGTGAGCCCTGCATGTAATTCCTCACTAATTACTCAGTGCTGTCACCTCAGGTCTGGCTGGGCTGCATCCATCGCCCTGGGACAGCTGATGGGGTCCCACTGAGGGAGTTTGGTGTTGTTCGTGGGTGCTGGTGGTCCCCAGCCTGTCCCTGGGCAGAGGGAGCTTGGTTGATTTTCCTCTGGGTTGGGTTTTTCCTTTCCTTCTCAGTTTCAACCCATTCTCTTGTCACTTTCAGAGGAGACCTTCTTGGTCTCTGAGCAAGTGGTGGGACCAAGGTGGGGGTTGGTCTCTTATTCAAAGGAACAAGCAGTAGGACCAGAGGGGGCAGCCTCAGGTTGTACCAAAGGGAAGGAACAAGCAATAGGACCAGAGGAAACAGCCTCAGGTTGTACCAAGAGAAGGAACAAGCAATAGGACCAGAGGAGACAGCCTCAGGTTGTACCAAAGGGAAGGAACAAGCAATAGGACCAGAGGAGACAGCCTCAGGTTGTACCAAAGGGAAGGAACAAGCAATAGGACCAGAGGGAACAGCCTCAGTTTGCACCAAGGGACATTGAGGTTGGACATTAGGAAGAATTTCTTCTCCCAAAGTGTTATCAGAAGCTGGCACAGGCTGCTCAGGGCAGTCCCCAGCCCTGGAGGGATCTCAAGGCCATGCAGTTGCAGTGCTGAGGGACATGGTTCAGTGGTGAGCTGGCAGTGGACTCGATGATCTTGAAGATCTCTTCCAACCAAGCCAATTCTGTGATCCTTTGATTTGGAAGTTGTATCTCCTGTTGCTAGCCTTGCCTAATGAAGACTAATTGCAGCAGGACACTGATTAATGTGCAGGACACAGACTGGACATGAGGAGGAATTTGTTCAGCAGGAGAGTGGTGAGAGGCTGGAATGGGTTGCCCAGGGAGGTGGTTGAGGCCCCATGGCTGGAGGTGTTTGAGGCCAGGCTGGCTGAGGCTGTGTCCAGGCTGCTCTAGGGTAGGGTGTCCCTGGGCATGGCAGGGGGCTTGGAACTGGCTGGTCCTTGTGCTCCCTTCCAACCCTGACTGACTCTGTGATTCTATGACACTTCCCTGCTGGATGAGTGGCAGTGCCAAGGGCTGAGCTGGAGGCAGGCAATGCTACCAGCCTGCCTGGTAGCCAGCACTCATGGCACTGCATCCTGAGCTCCTCCAGCTGCCCTGTTTTCAGCAGGAACCATGGTCTATATGGTTTGTTCCCCCCTCCCCACCATCTTCCTGCCCACACCATCCTTTGCTCGCTCTCTGCTCTGGTCTCTGTCCCCATCCCCTCCATCGCTCTCTGCCTTCGTCCACAGGCTCTTCCCTGCTCCGGTCCTTTGTTTCCCCCCCGAGGCTTCCTTTAAAAGCACCATTGATGCTGCTGGGCTCTCATATGAAGAGAGTCTCTCTCCTGCTGCCCGCCGCAGATGGGGACCTCGGCTCAATCCGCGTCCTGTTCTCGGCTGGGGAATAACAATGAACTCCAGCGCCACGGAGGGACGGAGAAAGAGCAGCTCTGTGCTCCGGGAGACAGCCCTGTCCCTGGGGCCAAAAGAACTCCACTTGTTTTATTTATCAACTCCGGGGGGACTAGGAGTGAGTGGCATACAGATGTTGTCACAGCTGGCTCTGGCAGCTGACGTGCCTGGGACTGGCCCCACAGCAGGGTCCTGTGAGGAGAGGGGGATGCTCTGGGGTGTCCTGGTCTCTGCATCCTATCCAGAGCTGGAAAATCAGCCTGAGAGGGAGATGTGTTTTGAAATGAAAAAAAGCAATATTTTGGCTATGGGCATATCTGTGGCCAAGTCCCAAGCAAGCTGCCAGCATCTGCCCTGCCCCAGATTTCCAGCCTTGGTACCCAAGTGATGCTCATGGGGAGCTTGAGCCAGCTCAGCAGCTACCTACTCCCAGACAACCAGCAACAGAAGAAGGGGACACAGCCTCAAGTTGTGCCAGGGGAGGTCTAGGCTGGATGTTAGGAGGAAGTTGTTGTCAGAGAGAGTGATTGGCATTGGAATGGGCTGCCCAGGGAGGTGGTGGAGTCGCCATCCCTGGAGGTGTTGAAGCCAAGCCTGGCTGAGGCACTTAGTGCCATGGTCTGGTTGCTTGGATAGGGCTGGGTGCTAGGTTGGACTGGCTGAGCTTGGAGGTCTCTTTCAACCTGGTTGATTCTATGATTCTATGATCAAAGGCAGCTCTCATTTCGAACAAACACCTGCACTGGGGACAAATGAAGTTCAGCTTCTGCTTTAAAGCAGGTCCCTTCCAACCTGGTCTGGTCTGGTCTGGTCTGGTCTATTCTATTCTATTCTATTCTATTCTATTCTATTCTATTCTATTCTATTCTATTCTATTCTGTTCTATTCTATTCTATTCTATTCTACCATCTCCAGCACTTGCAAGAGGAGGAGAAAAGTCCATCTTCATCAGTGGTGCACACAAAATGAAATGAAGGCTGCTAGCAGCTGAGCTGCTTGTCCCCCAGCTCCTGCACCCTCCCCTCCACTGCACAACCCACATCCCTTGCCAACCCCCCAGGCTCCCTCCCTCCCACACCTCTTTTCCTGCACTCCCACAAGTGAATTGGATTAGTCACCTTCTTAATTAACTGTGCCAGTGTGAGCTCTATTAGCTATTAAATGTTTGTCACAATCCAATTAAAAAAACCCATCCCAGCAGGGCAGGGGTTTGGGAGGTGCCAGGACTTTGGCATCCTCACACTGAGGGGGCTCAGAGGCATGAAGAGAAGTGGGATTGTGGGGGAGCCTGGTGGGATGTAAGCCCCACCCCAGATTCCCATGGGGTTTGTTTTGCCTTTGGGAAAGGTCATCCTCACACTCTCAGTAAGGGTTAGACCTTGGGGCCTTGAGCAACCTGCTCTAGTGGGAGGTGTCCCTGCCTATGGCAGGGGGTTGGAGCTGGATGATCCTTGAGGTCCCTTCCAACCTAAACCAGTCTATGATTCTATGAGACCTGAAGCTGGTGCCCTGAGGAGAGGCAGCCTCCTCCCCATCTCTTATTATCCCCCTGATATTATGATAGCCTATGACAATGGCACCTCCAAAGCACCCCACAGGTCACAGAGGGTTGGCATTTGGGATGGAGCTGAGTGAAAATCCAGGATGGAGCAGTGGCACGTGCTGGAGCTGTGGCACACAGGCCCTGGCCATCAGCAGCATGTCTGGTGGCATCAGTCAGGCTAAGCAGGGGTAAAGCCAGCCTTCTGGGGGTGGGGGGAGGGGGGTGTTAAGGCCTGTGGTGTCAGTGCACAGGCTGGGTGCTGTCAGGAGGGAGATGGCATCAGCATCTTCACCATCAACTACATGAAGGGAGGTTGTAGCCAGGTGGGGTTGGTCTCTTCTCCCAGGCAAGCAGCAACAGAAACAAGCGGGCAGAGTCTCAAGGTGTGACAGGAGAGGTCTAGGCTGGATGTCAGGAGGAAGTTGTTGGCAGAGAGAGTGATTGGCATTGGAATGGGCTGCCCAGGGAGGTGGTGGAGTTGCTGTTCCTGGAGGTGTTGAAGCAAAGCCTGGCTGAGGCACTTAGTGCCATGGTCTGGTTGATTGGCCAGGGCTGGGTGCTAGGTTGGCCTGGATCATCTTGGAGGTCTCTTCCAACCTGCTTGGTTCTATGATTCTATGATCAAAGGCAGCTCTCATTTCAAACAAACACCTGCATTGGGGACAAATGAAGTTCAGCTTCTGCTTTAAAGCCAGATCCTCCTGAGGAGGGGCACTGCACATCCATCCTACATGGTCCTCTTTCCACCCCTCACTGGGGCACCTGCCCCATGATGTCCTAGATGCTCCACCCCAGGAGATGCCTTCATCACTCACCACTCATCTCTTTTATCTTCCAGCCTTCCAGACAGTTTCTGATCCGTAACAAACTTTCACTTCTCATCTTATTTCCCTTAATAGCCTCTGCAGAAGGACTTTATTAAAGCCCAGCAGAACTTTGAATTCATTACAGCTCCTTCTGCTCCACCATGCAGCACTTGGCTGGCTCCCTGGGGGCAAAGCTCTTGCAGTTTATAGGGGGCTATACAGAGAGCTTTGGGCTGCTTTCTTCCCAGCCTACATTTTTAACTATCATTTTGATGTATTTACTAATTATCATTCATTATTTAATGATTGTAATTGAATTTGTTTCCTCCTCACACCAAAGGGGGGTGAGACTCACCGGGCTGTGATGCTTCCTAGCATTGCTCTGTGTGTGTGTGTGTGTGTTCTGCTGCAGAAGAGGGGACCCACTGAAGGATGGGTGGGTGAAGCATTGTTCTGCACGGTGGATTTTGTGTCTTTCAGCATTTTTAGCCTGAAAAAAAAAGCCTCTAGAGTGACCAGTAAGGCAAGGGAGGTTCTTCTGCCCCTGTACTCAACACTGGGCAGGTTACACCTTGAGTGCTGTGTCCAGTTCTGGGCTCCTCAATTCAAGAGAGATGTTGAGGTGCTGGAAGGTGTCCAGAGAAGGGGCCTGGAGCACAGCCCTGTGAGGAGAGGCTGAGGGAGCTGGGGGTGTGCAGCCTGCAGAAGAGGAGGCTCAGGGCAGAGCTCATTGCTGTCTGCAGCTACCTGAAGGGAGGCTGTAGCCAGGTGGGGTTGGGCTCTTCTGCCAGGCAAGCATCAACAGAAGAAGGGGACAGAGTCTGAAGTTGTGTCAGGGGAGGTCTGGGCTGTATGTTAGGAGGAAGTTGTTGGCAGAGAGAGTGATTGGCATTGGAATGGGCTGCCCAGGGAGGTGGTGGAGTTGCTGTGCCTGGCTGGGGCACTTAGTGCCATGGTCTGGTTGACTGGACAGGGCTGGGTGCTAGGTTGGCCTGGCTGAGCTTGGAGGTCTCTTCCAACCTGGTTGATTCTATGAACCTTACTGGTGCCTGGTGAGGTTTCAGTGTGTACCCAGCCACACCTTTCAGCCACAAGGTTCCACAGCAGCAGATGACATCTGAGGAGGGGACACCCCAATGGGGAGCAGCAGCTCTTTGGCAGCAGAAATCTTAAGCTCTTCAAATTTCTCTGTATTGATTGCAGCTTTATGGCTAAATCACTCACTGGAGGAACACAGGAGCTTCTCCACTGCCAGTGCAGTAGCTGCCTGTGGGACTGCAGCAGCACCTCCCCTGCTGTTCCCATCCGTGGGGCTGGGTGATGGAGCCCCTGGCAGTGCCAAAGCAGCCCTGATTTCCAACGTGAAATGAGAAGGTGTGGGCAGGCCCAAAAAGAGGAGTGGGCTGCAGTGGGTTGACTACCTGGGCATGGGTGCAGGTGCAGTGGGGAAGCTGCCTGGGGTAGCTTCACCTGTGGCATCACCTGCCCTGCAGCATGGAAAGGAGCAGCCCTTTGAGCTCTGCTCTGTCTCCCAGGTGGATTTATAGGTGCATTGTATCATTTATCTGCTTTGGGTGCTGTTATCTTACCTCCCATACCTGCAAGAGAGGAAATCCCTCCTGCCTCAACCCTAAGAAGGTCCTCAAAACACATTCTCCTCACCAGGAGGAAGGGCTGGGGGTGAGTAAGAGGGATCTTGAGGCACTATCGATCCCTAGAGCAAAGAATCTGCTGTTGTGGAGGATTTTCTTTCCAGCAATCAATGGAAATGTGTTTATCAGGAAACTGTGTTTGACCTGGACAAGTGTTTTACTGATGTAAACAAAGCTGGTGAGAGGGACAGGGGGATGAGAGATAAGGAGGCTTGGCAGAGCAGAGACAGGCAGGGAGAGGTCCAGGAGGGAGGAAAGGAGATGAAAGGGGCAGAGCTAAGCAAGAATCCTGCCTTTCCCTGCTCAAGCTTCCAGAGAGCAGAACTAGGGACACTTACCCACCATGAGCCCCTCTTAATGGCAGGCAGGGGCTGCTGGGTACCAGTGAGAAGTGGGGCATCACTGCCTGCCCCAGTGGGATGTCTTCAGCCAGTCCAAGCAGCTCCTCTGGGAGCAGAAAGCAACTGGTTTCCTTTAACAGGAGTGCAGGCAGGAGGAGGGCAGGTTTCCATGGCAATGGGAGCTGGCAGGAGAGGTGGCAAAGGCAGATGAGGCAGCAGTGAGTCCTGGCAGGGGTGATGCTCTGCCCACCTCCCCTCCTTGCAGTTTCAGGAGTCTCTTTGTGATGGAGACAAGTTTATGCCTGATGCTCTAAGTTCCTCAGGAAAGACAAGGTCGAAATGGGCAGCCTTGAAATGGTAGGGTGGGAAGAGAGAGCAGGCTGTGGGTTTGGGGAGGGGGAAAGAGAAAACCCCAGAGCAGTTTGAAATGTCAGGGGGATTTGTGTGATGAAGATGTGGTTAGCAGAGGGTGGCAGGGCCAGCAGGTTAATGTGCCTACCCTTTGCAGAATGAACCTGGGGACAGTTAATGACTGTAAATTGTGAGGGCTTGGGGTTTGCAGCTGGTCTTAAAAATACCCATGAAATCCCAAGTGATCTCTCTCCCTCAGCTGTGTTTTGGCCTCACTCCATGCTTTTGGCTCCCAGGAAGCAGTAGTGCAGTCTTTCAGTCCTGCCCTTGCACATCCCCGTGGGCTCCAGCATAATGGGAAGAGAAATCCTCACGTGGGATAGAATCAGGCAGGGTTGGAAGGGACCACAAGGATCAGCCAGCTCCAACCCCCCTGCCATGCCCAGGGACACCCTACCCTAGAGCAGCCTGGCCACAGCCTCATCCAGCCTGGCCTTAAACACCTCCAGCCATGGGGCCTCAACCACCTCCCTGGGCAACCCATTCCAGCCTCTCACCACTCTCAGGCTCAACAACTCCCTCCTCACCTCCAGCCTGAACCTATCCATCTCCAGCTTTGCTCCATTCCCCCCAGTCCTGTCACTCCCTGATAGTCTAAAAAATCCCTCCCCAGCTTTTCTGTAGCCCCCTTCAGATCCTGGAAGGCCACAAGAAGGTCACCTGGGAGCCTCCTCTTCTGCAGCCTGCACAGCCCCAACTCTTTCAGTCTGTGCTCACAGCAGAGCTGCTGCAGCCCTCTGAGCATCCTCCTGGCCCTGCTCTGGACACACTCCAGCATCTCCACATCCCTCTTGGAACAGAGGCTCCAGAACTGGATGCAGTACTCCTGTGAAGCTGATGGCAGAACAAGATCCAGCTGGGCAAACTGGATTCATAACATCCCCAAGGCACTGAGCACATGGGTCCTGGGTGAGCAGCAGGATGAGCACCCTGATGACCACCACTTGGGAGCTGGTGAAGATGTGTGCCTCTCCTCAGCTCTCTGCAACTCCCTGAAAGGAGGTTGTAGCTGGGGGGGGTTGTCAGTCTGTTCTCTCAAGTAACAAGTGATAAAATGAGAGGAAACAGCCTCAAGGTGTTCCAGGGGAGGTTTAGGTAGGCTATTAAGGAACATCCCTTTACTGAAGGGGTGTTCAGGCATGGTCAGTCTGCCCAAGGAGGTGATGGAGTCACCATCCCTGAAGGTGTTGAGAAAATATCTAGACATGGCACTTCAGGATGGGATTTAGTGGGCATGGTGCTGTTGGACTTATAGAATCATAGACTGGTTTAGGTTGGAAGGGACCTCAAGGATCATCCAGCTCCAACCCCCTGCCATAGGCAGGGACACCTCCCACTAGAGCAGGTTGCTCAAGGCCTCATCCAGCCTGGCCTTAAACACCTCCAGGGAGGAAGCATCCACAACCTCCCTGGGCAACCTGTGCCAGTGTCTCACCACCCTCACTGTAAAGAACTTCCTCCTAACATCCAGTCTAAATCTCCCCTCTTCCAGCTTAAACCCATTCCCCCTCGTCCTGACATTACCAGACCTTGTCAATAGTCCCTCCCCAGCCTTCCTGTAGGCTCCCTTCAGATACTGGAAAGCCACTCTAAGGTCTCCTCGAAGCCTTCTCTTCTCCAGGCTGCAGAGCCCCAACTCTCTCAGCCTGTCCTCATAGCAGAGCTGCTGCAGCCCTCTGAGCATCTTCGTGGCTCTCCTCTGGACTCGCTCCAGCAGTTCCATGTCCTTCTTGTGTTGGGGGCTCCAGAACTGCACACAGTACTCCAGGTGGGGTCTGAGGAGAGCAGAGTAAAGGGGGAGAATCCCCTCCCTTGCCCTGCTGGCCACACTGCTCTTGATGCAGCCCAGCACAGGGTTGCTGTCTGGGCTGCATGTGCACACTGCAGGCTCATGTTGAGCTTTTCATCAACCCAGACCCCCCAGGTCCTTCTCCTCAGGGCTGCTCTCAGCCATTCCCCACCCAGCCTGGATCTGTGCCTGGGATTGCACCGACCCAGGTGCAGGACCTTACACTTGGCTGTCATCTGCAAACTTGCTGAGGGTGCACTCAATTCCTCTGTCCATATCACTGACAAAGATGTTACAGAGCACTGGTCCCAGCACTGACCCCTGAGGAACACCACTTGGCACCGGTCTCCAGGTGGACATTGTGCCATTGATCACCACTCTCTGCATGCCACCATCCAGCCCATTCCTTACCCAGTGAGTGCTCCACTTGATGATCTTAGAGGTCTTTTCCAACCTTAATGATTCTGTGACCCTCTGATTCATCTGGGAGCTGATCCTTTGCTTCATCTGAGAGTGACCTTCTTCTCCCCTGCTCCAGGCAGGGTGGAGCAGAGCAGAGATGGAGCTGATCACACCAGAGAGATGAATAAGGCATTATCTGGATCTTCCACACAGCTGGAGGTGGGGACGTGTGTGCCATCGCCGCATCCCGCACGTATGCCTGCTGCTGGCAGGCTGCCTTGTGCCCAGGTCCTGAACAGCCTGGCTGGGGATGGGAGGAAAGGAGGAGACTGTTAAGCAGCCTGTGGCTGATGGTCCTTGTGTGCCCCCCAGCACCTGATCTGGACCAGGAGATTGAGTCCAGCAGCAGTAAGTTTGCAGATGAAACCAAGCTAGGAGCAGCTGTGGAGCTGTTGGAGGGTAGGAGAGCCCTGCAGAGGGACCTGGCCAGGCTGCATGGGTGGGCAGAGGCCAATGGGATGAGACTGAACAAGGCCAAG
>WAAF01004471.1:9749-42100 GCA_013400475.1 Tricholaema leucomelas
TTAAAAAAAAAAAAAAAAAAGTTTATTAAATATATACAGAAAATTTTCCCAAACTTATTTACAATTAACACACACAGAGTCTATTATGCACTTGGTAAAACTAATTTTTCAGAATGTATACAGTCAGATTAAACTTAAAAGAATTAGGAAATGTTTTAAGAAAATATTTATAACTGGGGAGTCTTGCAGCATAAACTGACGCTTAAAGGTTAAGCATAGACTTCCACACACTTGAGTAAAGAGAGTTAGTTTACTCACTGGNTGTGGCCAAAGTAGGATTCATGTGTTAATTTACCATATCCACTGTTACCTGTTTTATTTACCCTCACTACTAAGCAGCTGGAACTCTTTTTCTGAATAGTGAGTTTCTCGTTTTCACTTCCCTTTCTCGTTTTTCATTTTCCTGTATACATTTTTTGAGTTATGTTNTCATCCAAAAGCATAAATGGGAAAAATATAGTCCCAGCGATGTGGTGGTCTTCCATGTGGTGGTGGTGTGGCAGGGCTTGCTGCTTGTTTAGTTCAGATTGAGTGTGTCATCTGAGAAGCCCATGGACATGATATGAGTCCTCTGTGGCTCTCAGGAGGTCATCAGAGTGGTCAGCCACCTGGGCAAAGTGAGATCCAGGTCTGCGGGCTGGAACAGTCTGATCAGGTGTGGTGTATGGCAATGAGTTGGCCCTCAGGCTGGAGTGGAGGGCTGGCATGGTGGGCCAGCACGTCGCAGTGTTGCAACTCGTTGCTAGGCCTTTGCTATGTCATTACCTATACTTGGGCTCAGCTGAGCTCAAATGGTCAGCTTTATCCCAGCCTAAGGACAAGCCGTTTTCAGTCCCTTGGCTTGGTCAGGCAGGGTCAGGGCCACCGATCACAGGCAAGTCCCCAACTACTCATGATGCAAAGCATCGTGGCACACAGAGACATGTAAGGTAAATGGGCAGCAAACCAAAAAGCAGGACCAGACAAACAAACTTGCTAGGTTTTAAGCATTTTGACGAGTGTCTTTGACCAATAACAATGATAAAACCACCTCTAGAACCAATCCTGATTTGCATCTCCATAAAGAGAGATGCACATGTCTAGCATCCATAGCCTGTGTTTACCACAAAGAAAGCAAGCTGCAAAACAAGGCTAAATACGGTGTCTGTGATAGACTGAGAGACACCAGAAGTGTCTGCTTTCCCGCTTCTTCCATAGCTGAAGAAGGAGGGGGAAGGGGAGGGGGGACAAGGTGAATATTCAGGTAGGTGTTTAGGGCATGTGATGGATATGTATTTCTAGGTATAATCTGGACCTCCCACCACAAGTTATTTCTTCATAATCAGATGCATGAACAAGATTCCATCACAGCATTAACTGCATGACCAGCATTTCGTCAGGAAGCTCAGATATTTATTAACAGCCTGTTCTCATTCTTTATTATTTTACTTTTTTTGTTCTCTTTTAGTACGTTATCCTAAGTGGCAAAGATTTTATATTGCCACCACATGAATACGATGTTCAGACTCATCTAAAAATTAAAAACAAACAAACAAACCAACAGAAAGACCACCCCAAAACATTGAAACATCTTCTTCAAAACCTGTGAACAACATCTGCCACTACAAAAGAGACACTGCTGAAACCATCTAGTATTAAGCACACTGAATATTCAGCTAACTGCATTTTGTTAAGGCATTTTTGAGTTCACCATGAGACAGAAAATGTGATGGGATGTAAAGGAATTCAAGGAGAAATGACATTGATTTACAGTCACTGAGGGCATGAGAGTCTGAATGAAGATGAATCATCTCAGTTAGAATTCCAAGTTATTTGAATGTCAGGACTGAAAGACAACCATATAAGTAGTCTGTGAATAAAACAGATTTGGAGATTAGGACACCACTGTGAAGAAATTTTGGAAACAAGCAACTCCTTACTTGTGTTTATGGTATGAAAAAACGTGATTTTGTCTTACATGGTATCCCATTTTTCCTGATTAAACTGTTTCTAAAAATAGTTGGGCTGTTTCTTCCCTGATTCTGGCCCTATAATGTAATATAAATAACCATAACAGAAGCACCTACAAACAAACACAAAGAAAAAAATGTTCATTGGGGAATGCTGACTAGAAGGATGATATAAAAATATGAGTGTTTGGCATTGCATTTGTAGCAAAATTTGCAGTCTGGATGTTCTACTTTATTGTTGATACATCACAGAGCCTACCTAGCTAAGAAGTAACAGAAACAAAGATAACTTCTGTGAGAGGCCAGCCGTCTCACCACTGAAGGAAATGCTTTATAGCTACCAAAGAGGGAGCAGAAATAGTCAAAGAACAGCCTCCTCCTTCTCATGACATGCAGGACAATGAATCTATTCTTTCCACTAGCAACTGTGCTTGGACCAAGATCAAGGTAATAAAATAATGAACACAATAGGAACAAATATTATAAGTTGTCTTCCTTCTACTCATCCACGTATAAATTTAAGCCAAATAATAATAAAACAAACTGGCAGATGGTGTTTTAAGCTGCCAGCTCCAAATGCCTCTAAAAAGAAAACATTCTTTTCCTGAATAGTTATTAATTTTGATTTTTTTTGTATTTTTCAGCTCCATGTTCTTGTTAGTAGACCAATGGAAAGCAAAACTATCAGTGACTAGATCTGGGCAGGAACTGAAAACACACCTGGAGTTACAAAGACTTTCATTTTCCAAGCTATTTTTTCTCTCCTATTCTTGTCAATATCTGCATATAATGGATGATATGGCAAACAAAACAAAACAAAACAAAATGAACCAAAGCAAACAAAAAAATTCAGAGATAGTAAGAGAAAATAATAATTGATGCTAAAAGCTGAACACAAAAGACCATGTTCATCATATCAGAAGTGCCATTATCACAACCAAATTGCAGATTAATGTAGTCTTTGCAATTCAGAATACAGACACAGAAAACTCAGGAATCTTGAAAAAGCATAAAAAACACATCTTGCCCAATCGATTGGCCAGGGAGTCCAAATAGACAAGGTCAAAAAATGGGGGGGAAAAAAAAATGTTTTCATATTTCCCAAATTGTAAACAGCAGAAAGGGTGACAGGAGAACAATTTTCAGGATGATTAAATGGTAATTGGATGCCTAATAGTTGTTTGTAAAATGGAAAAAATCTCCTATGTCTGGTTTGTTCTTTTGTATGTGTAGTTATATGATACTTCAGTTTTGGCAGGATAACTGGCTCAGATGCACCAGCTAGAAGGGAGATTATTGTTAACTAGGATCATTTTGTTATGATCAATATCACAGCCTAACAAACAAATGCATTGGCAAGACTGATAGGCTAACAACTTTTATTTGTGGTACAAAAGAATAAAAAAAAAGAAGAAGGAACATTTATAGTCAGAACAAATGCCTTATGTAACTTCTCTCACCCTCCAAATCATACATTCCCTGTCTGATAGTGCCTGAAAACTAACTGGCCATGTAACAACGAACTGCTCAACAGGAAAAAAAAAAAATCCACAACCACCTGACACTGTGACAACTTTTGCTTAGCTGCAGCTACGCAGAATTGAAATCTGGAGAATCCCAAGCATGCCAAAATGTGTGATTAAGACTTGGTGTGTACATGAAATAGTGATCAGTAGAAAAGTAGTTGTGATGAAAAAGGACTGTGTGAAACCCGTACAGCTGTCACCCTGTTGCAAAGTGAATCTATTTTATATATAGAACCTTTTATAATATCTTGCTGGTTACTGGAATGCTGAAATGCTGAAAACTGCTGTAAACAACATCCTTCCCTAAATTTATCCAGTCCTTCACTTGTTATAACTTTGAGTATCATTTATATTCCCCCATCAGACCTATTGAGCAGTATAAAATGCCTACTTTGAGTCTCAAGAAAATAATATTTACTTGGTAAATAAAGATACATTTACCTCTCAAACAAGTCCATGCACGTTGTTTGGTATTGCATTACTTGTACATAATATTATAAAAACCACAATGTAATTTCTCTGCTTACCCCCAATATCACATAAAACCAGATGAGAGATCAATTAGAATAACTTTATATTTCCTTCTGAAAGATAATTTAATTCTGATTTGGTTAACTGACTTTGCTATCAATTAGTTAAGTAGTATATTAAGTGCCAGTATCTAAATATGTTCAGTTCTTGAGATTCAACACAATAGTACCATTTTTCTACTGACAATAATAGTAACAACAACAACAATAATAATAGCTAGTAAGTATGTTACAAATTATCTGAACCTAAGTGATCGTGAAAGGTAAATCTGTAAACCTGAATTTTCTGTAAATCAAAGTCTGATACTACATTTCACTATATATAGACTACTTAGTAGTCTATAGATACTGTATGTTATGAAGATTATTAAATTATCGTATTTGCCCACGTAAAGAATGTGTTTGCTGTGGATATTTAAATTCCATTGCACAGAATATGTTTCATAGAGGTTTTTTTTTTAGATGTTGTTCCAGATACTGTCTGCTTAACCTAAAATGTTGCTGCAGCTTGTAATAATGAGCAAACACTGCATTGAACTAGTTCTAGCAGAATTTGGAAACAAAGGAAAATTGAACAATATAGACTGAAAAATCAGTATGGAGATTAAATAAAATTGGAGTGGCACAAAAATATATGCTGTGTCCTATCAATATCCTTCTTTCTAATCTGTAATGACACAAATCCCCACCTCGATTTTCCTTTCACCAATGCAATGTAACAGTGCTAGCAGCAGTCTACCTCCATTTAAAAGAGTGACTGACCTTTATGCTTTTTTTTTTTTTTTTTTTTTTTTAATGAGCACCTCTCCTTCCTTTCTATGACCCTGTTCACTAGGATAGATGTCTGGAAGTGTCACAACATTTGACATTTGACTAATAAGAAACACCACATAACACATACACACATGCATATATACATGTATACTGTCCCACATTGTTTACACATATGAAAACATAAATCTCCCTCTTGTAAAGCAATAGAACAATATGAAATGACCTTAAGTTTAGATGGAATATTAGGAAGAAAACTTCTTTACTAGAAGAGGCATTGAAATAGGCTGCCAGAGAGGTGGCAGAGTCATAATCCCCGGAGGTGCTAAGAAACCATTAGGCATATCACTTCAGGACATGTTTTAATGGCCATGGTGGTGTTAGGTAGATGTTTGAACTCAATGATCTTACAAGTCTGTCCCAGCTGAAACAATTCTATGATTTTCTCTATTAAGATATGCATAACTGTGTGTATAATTATCCACATACACAGAATATCACTAGCCATTCTTAGAATCATAGAATACTACAGGTTGAAAGGACCTTTAAAGGTCACCTAGTCCAACCCTCCCATCATTGTCTGAGACATCTTTAACTATGTCAGGTGCTCAGAGCCCACACAACCTGGTCTTGAATATTTACAAGAATCAGGTTTCAATTGACTCTCTGAGCAATCTGTTCAACTATTTCATCACTTTCATTGTGAAAAATGTTGTTCCTTGTATCTGTATCTAGTATAAAATCACCCTCCTCCAGTTCAAAACTAATAAACCTTGTCCTGTCTGTCGCGGAGGGGGATTCTACGGCCTATGCCAGTTTGTGGTGAAGGGGAGAAATCAACTGGTGCAAGATAATTATGTATAAAAATATGTATTTATTAAACTCAATATTCTGAACTCTCGTCACCCCCAACCACTATATTTAATATTAAATAGGATTCTCACGGTTATGGAAGAACCTTATGGGAACAATATTCACAATGTGGCTTATTAATAACTGCATTACAACAACTAGCATACAACTATTAACAGACTATTAACAGAGAGAGGAGTTTTCCTCGCAGCTCAATGCCGCTTGGGATCAATATGCCATTTGCGCAGCAGGGTCGGCTGAAACACTTTCTGCTCTATGGCAGGAGATTACAAATATTACAGAGGTATTAAGGTATTCACTCACAATTCTGATTAGTTATCAATAATCATCAATCACCCTCCGGGGCTATATCAACAGCCTATTTATCTAACAGTGTCCAAACCTCAGGGGAACTTTGCCCGTGGACCTGTGAGGCTGGAAATCTTCCCGGTTTGAGGGGAAAGGAGATCCTTCCCGGCTTGGGGGAGAGGATGCAGTCGTCCCAGCTATCTGGAGAAATTAATAATCCTCCCAGCTTCTGGGGAGGTGTATACAGTCTTTGACCTCGTTCTCCTGGCGAGGATGCTTTGTCTGCCTTGTCTCCCAGTTCCTTCTGGATACTTTGTCCTGGAACTGCTGGGATCTTTGGCAGAACCTCTGGTGCTGGAGAAGATGGGTGCCATGCAGTCTGAGCACGGTTCTCACACTGGCTGGCAAGCTGATCGTGTGTGCAGACAAGTGGGTCTGCTCCTGGTATCTCGGCATCAGTGGCTCTTACCAGGCAATGAAGGCAGCAGGCATACACAGCTGCATAGGAGTCTGTGCTCCACAAATATATAGACAATGCAGGATCAAAGTCCTAATCAGCTCACCACAGCTGTCTGGGAGATTCTGTCTCCATAACATCATAAGCAATGGCCGGTGAGTCTAAATAATAACAAGGTGTACCTGAGTATAAGTGTAAGCGATCATGAGCAGGAGGGCCTGAGGATGGGGCCTGAGCCTGAGTGTGAGCATGCTTGTGAAGTGAGTGCGTGAGTCAGAGCTAGTGAGAGGTAGCAATCTCATAGAAGCATGCAGGAGTTAGCATGCACTGGAAGCAATGGAAGCAGCAAGCATGTCCGCAGAACCCAGAGAGAGCTGGAGCACATGTGAGCTCCCATTTATAAACTATGGGCCGAGATCAGTTGCTCTAATTGGCCACTATTGACCAATCAGTATGGCAGTCAGCCCATCCAATACCATAATAGGCGAAATCACTTGCCTTGTACCTCCAAATATGGAGAGACCAGAGGCTGGGCCACACGCTGACATTGTGGGCTTATGTAACTGTTTACAAGTAGCTTATGTAACTTGTTTACTACCTGGACTGTGGCCAGGCCAAACACTATGGCACCTTGGCCTATTGTACCTTTTTATGCCTTTAATATCTTTACCCCTGGTTTGGGGAGGAAAACATGTCTGGGCAGGCAAGGCAAAGTGTGGCATAGAATGAGCCTATTTTTTGGTTCTACAGGCCCTCCACAATACTGTCCTATCTATTGATAGACTGATCAGCAGATTCCTTTTGTTGTGAAGTAGATCAGTGTGTTGCATTCAGGAAGCCTAAATTTAAATTCCTAATTGGTTTAGACATTCTCAGAAGAGCTTTTCCTAGTTCTGCCTTTTGAATGAGACAGACACGAAAAAGTAAGCAAAAGGTCACTAACAGGCCCCAAAAAGGTGGAATTGGCTAGCGTTAGAAGGCACAGTTTTCCTTTGTTTTTCCAGGCAACAAACAAAATTAGTGCTCTTCAAATGGATGCTAAACAACATGTTAAACTTCAAATACTAGAAAGGATATATATATATATATATATATGAACTATTTTTCACTATAAGTTTCACAATATAATTATCATATTTTTTTGACTATTTGTCTTCCTCGGCTTCCCCGACTAGATAGGTGCATTTCTACATACTGTGATTCTAACTTCCAGGCAATTGGGAAGACATACTTTCACTCTAAAATGTGAGGTTCGGAACATCTAAACAAAAACTCCATCATTTATTTTACATCATTGGCACATATCAGTTATTTTTAGCTAATTCAGAAAAGTTCCACTGGGTTTGGTCACAGTTACATGATACTAGATGCTGTTTCTCATGACACTGATGTATTTAGTTGCTACAGGTTGAGTTGAAATTTTGCTAAGGCTAAGGTAATTGTGCATTATGTTATCTCATTTTTATTAAACTCTTTTTATCTCAATGTGAAATTCTTTGCGTTACTTCTGTGTTGTGGGGGAAAAGACTATGCTAAACCAGCAGAGTCTATAAATCCAGCAGCCGATGTGGGACTTGAAAACAGCTGCATTAACTAAGACAGTCAGGTTTTGGCAGGAGACAAAAGGATTGATATAACAAGAAACAAGATAACAAGAGTATGCATTTAAGTCTGGAGGCTCATTAAGGGAGTTTTGTAAAGGTTGTTTTCTGTGGTGTGTTCACTATGTTGATGTATTTTCTTTCTGGGGTGCTGTGCTGGCATTCTTTATGTATTCCTTCTGGTGATAAGCACCATCTCAGGGGAATAACAGTGCTGTGCTGTTACTGTGCTGGTTACCGGCAGGCCAGGTTTTGTTCAGAGCAATACAGGACTCTCTCCAGAATATCACTGAGAGATCTTCCCCTGTGCTTGATAATGAGGAGTGGCTGAGGGGATGGGAATGCATGAGTAAATTCTTAGGGCAGTGGTCCCCTTTAGTGTTTTGGACTTTCACCCCTGAGCAAGTGAAAAATCCTGACAAGCTGGTGAAATGTTTGGAAAAAGTCTGTTGTCAGCCTGGAAGTTCCCAAAAGATGTAAATCATTGTGGTGTGCTGTGGCCTGATACATTCCTATCGAGCTGTTCTCATCACTGTCCAGAGTGCTAGGGCACAAGAGAAGGTCTCTGGGCCTGCAGACAGACCAACAGGCATGGCAGCTGCATCACAGAACCAGCCTATGCCAGTATCAGCTTCCCCTGTATGGAAAAAGCATACAAGGAATGAAGCTCAACCCACAAAGGATAAGGATGAACCAGGGCCATCATGGGTACAAGAGAAAGAGCCAGGGCTGCTTGCTTGTAATTTTGGTCTCTGATTTTGGAAGACTACCAAGATAAATTGGTGAGTGAAATGAATAGCAGACCTCAGCAAATCCAGGAAAATCTCTTTTCCTCTGTATGGACCTGCATTTCAGGTGAAAGAACTACTTTGGGAGGCCCATCTGTTTGGTCTCTATTCTCCACCTGTGTGGTCCTATGTTTCAGCTGTGATGTGCAGGTGCTTCCATATCCAATGGAGAGAATCTAGCAGGTACACATCACAGTGTAACCTGTGTTTTTTTACTTACCTAGCCATGGGGAGGACATGAGGAAATGAGGTGGAAAACCCACTTCAGTCCTAGTTTCAAGAGTACATGACTTAACAAGGAAATTCTCCCCCAGAAAATACTGCCCCAGTAAATCTGGGGAAATCACCCAAAAAGAGTAGACAAGCTGATCCTGCTTCTGATCCTGCTTCTGATCCTGCTGAAGGGACTCCCAAAGCATCTTCACAAGATGCAAGTGATACCAGCCAGAATTAGAGGGCCCCTGATGGCAACCAGATGGAGGAGAGGGACATCTGGGTTTATTGGACTGTATGGATCAGATAGCTGTGCAAATTGAACCCACAAGCTTTAGTAGATACAGGCATCAATTGTAACCTGAGGCTGTGTTTCTGGTGTGACTGGGGGATCTCAACACCTGAATGTGCTGGAATCTGAGAGACAGAACACAGGCCACAGTTTGATTTCTCTTTGGAAGGTGGAAGGAGTTACTGTAATTGACTGCCCCAGGAGTAGAAACACAGTTCCACCATTTAGACTGGTAATGGCTGATCTAGACTGTATTGGAACTGTGTGGAGCTCCAGAGCATCTGCAGTGAGAAGTCTTCTGCGTACTGCAAAGCAATCTCATTTTGAGTGAGAATGGACAGTGATTGATATGTGATGTATATTGCTTGATGTTAACTGCTTCTGGGCATGACACAGATGGTATAGAATAAGGGGTGAGGAATGTCATGGGCCGAGTTAAAATTTTCTTGCTGTTATTCATTCAAAACCATCCTGCTTCATGTCAGTTTCAAAATGAAAGTGCTGGCTGGAGCAAAGCGTAGATCGTAACATGAGATTGCAACCTGTTCTGGCTGCTGCTTTTGGGTTCCAGGTTTTGGGTGTTGGCTGCTCTTTGTGGCTGAGATGGTGATGTGATGGGGAGGGATGTAGTGGATTATCTCACTGACTTTGTTTGCTGCTGCTTTCTGCATTTTTCTGTGCCTTTTCTGCAAATAATTGTACATTGTGTTATTTCATTTATATTAATCTCTTCTTATCTCAACTCTTTATTTCAACCTGGAGGGGGGGTTGTGTTACTTTTCCTTCAGTTCTGTGTTGCAGGGGGAAAGGCTGTATTAAACCAGCACATTAACTTTAAGTCTTTTTCCCCTCCTCCCCCCTAGCCTGCTGTTTCCACTCTGGGAAAGGATTTTAACATTTGGTATCATAAATTTGCACGCTAAAAATAAACTGGACCTTAGTTAGAAGCTTCATATTTATTGGAGTGCTCTTTGTTCCAGCCCTCACACCAAACCTCAGAGCTATACACACAGTTAAAAGGGAAGCCATATTCCCTGGGTATTTTCTTTTCCACGCTGTTTTCAGCTTCATTCACATGCAGTTGTTTCTATGTATTGGGAAGAATGTGGATATCTGTCAATCACCGAGTTTCATTTCAGCACTTTTTTCTTCATGACTTTTTTTTTTTGTTTTTACCTGCATGAGTAATCAGAAGGGTAAACGCTGAATCTTCCTATTACCTAGATATTATATTCAAACATATACATCAAGCTGTTCAAAACAGAACTGGAGCACAGCTCTCTACAACAGTGGAGCTTTCTTCAGGCCACTCTGGAACATTACATAAAAAAAATCCCAACATAACCTGTTCTTCTACAAGTGGCTTTACTGTCAGAGGTTTATACATAAGAAAGGTTTATGCATTGTGAATTACGATTGCAATGTAGGGACTAAGTTCTCTGTGGAAGTTTATGACATGTTTTGCCACAGGCTGCTAACCTGAGAGAAGCATCATTCTAAAAAATAAATTTAAATGTTAATTACTAACACAAATACCAAAGGAAGAATGAAGATTAAAGTTGCAAGAATTGCATGTACAATAGGTATTGAAATGCTGCATGCCCTTCTGTTGCTTGTTGATCCATTGACTTACTGGTATTAACTTACTGTTGCCAAGTTTACTTGCAGAATGCTAATGTTGCCTCTCCTGCTGCTCTCTCCATCTGTTGACTGTCCAGTGTTGCCCTTTTGTTTCATAATCTCCACTTTATTAAATGTTACTGTAATGAGTTATATACGACTGAAACATACTGCAAATATTCACTTGTTTTCCACAGCTTGTTTGGTATAATAGAGCTTTGCATTTGTGTTTATTCTAATAGATTTTAAAGCTGTTTAGAATACAAAACAGGAAAGACACTACACACTTCCACAGACATACACGTTTTTTAAGAGCTAGGAAAGAAAGGAAGGAATTCAGGAAGGAAGGAATTCAGGAAAGAAGGAATTTGGGAACTCAGGAAGGAATTCAGGAATTCAGGAAATCAGGAAGGAATTCAGGAAGGTTCATTATCAAACAGTACAGCAGCCCAGCAATCAAAATATCAGGCCAATTTCTGAACATGAAACCTATCATCTACATTCAAAGGCAGTTACCCAAAACCACTGTAATAGTTTGAACAAATTGCCATGAATTGCAGAATTTCTCCGTGGCCCACAAATCAGTGTTGTTTCTTCTACACATGAGGGCTTCTCCTGTATCTTTAAAGGTACTTGAAAGTCCTGTTTTGATATGACCATGGAGGCATAGCATTAAAAAAGATACCTGCTGATAAGAAAAATCCCCGACTACTTGGATTTTGAAGTTAAATTGCCTTCACTCTTTAAGGTATTGGTTTTGATTCATAAAGAACTGTTACTTCCTTTAGGACTGGTCAGTGCAGACTGGGTTAGGGATCAGTTACACAAATTAAACATTAACAAGTCCATGGGCCCTGATGAGATGCACCCAAGGGTGCTGAAAGAATTGGCTGATATTATTGCTTTACCACTCTCCATCATCTTTGCCAAATCGTGGCAGACAGGAGAGGTGTCTGAGGACTGGAGGAGAGCCAGTGTCACTCCAGTCTTCAAAAAGAGCATGAAAGAGGTTCCAGGAAACTATAGAGCAGGCAGCCTCACCTCCATCCCTGGAAAAATGGAGTGGCTCCTGCTGGAGGGCATCTCAAGGCACTTTGAAGAGAAGAAGGTTCTCAGGAGTAGTCAGCATGGATTTATCAAGGGGAAGTCATGCTTGACTAATCTGACAGCATTCTATGATGCCATATCTGAACGGGTAGATTCAGGGAAACCAGTGGATGTAGTCTACCTTGACCTTTGCAAGGCCTTTGACACCATCTCCCACGACATTTTGGTGAGCAAACTGAGGAAGTGTGGGATGGAAGAGCAGACTGTGAGGTGGGTTAGGAACTGATTGCAAGATAGAGTTCAGAGGGTGGTGATCAATGGTGCAAGGTCCAGCTAGAGAGTTGTGACTAGTGGTGTCCCCCAGGGATCAGTGCTGGGGCCAGTCCTGTTCAACATCTTCATCAATGACATTGATGAGGGCACAGAGTGTCTGCTCAGCAAGTTTGCTGATGACACCAAACTGGGAGGCTTGGCTGATATACCTGAAGGCTGTACAGCCATCCAGTGAGACCTGGACAGACTGGAGAGCTGGGCACAGAGGAATCAGATGAAGCTCAACAAGGACAAGTGCAGAGTCTTGCATCTAGGGAGGAATAACAAACTCCACCAGTACAGGCTGGGAGGTGATCTGCTGGAAAGCAGTCCTGTGGAGAGGGAACTGGGGGTCCTGGTGGGTAGCAAGTTAACCATGGCACAGCAAAGTGCCCTTGTGGCCAAGAAGGCCAATGGGATCCTGTGGTGTATTAGAAGGAGTGTGTCCAGCAGATCAAGGGAGGTTCTCCCCATCTACTCTGCCCCGGTGAGACCTCATCTTGAATACTGTGTTCAGTTTTGGGCTCCCCAGTTTAAGAGGGACAGAGATCTGCTGGAAAAGGTCCAGCGTAGGGCTACAAGGATGATTAGGGGACTGGAGGGCATGGCTTTTGAGGAGAGGCTGAGGAACATGAGGCTTTTTAGTCTGGAGAAAAGAAGACTTAGAGGGGATTTGACAAATGTTTATAAGTATCTGAGGACTGGCCAGAAGGTGGGGGACAGGCTCTGCTCACTGGTCCCTGTGATAGGACAAGGAGCAATGGGTGTAAGTTACAGCAAAAGAAGTTCCGTTTCAACACAAGGGGGAACTTCTCTACTGTAAGGATCACAGAGCACTGGAACAGGCTCCCCAGAGAGGTTTTGGGGTCTCCTTCTCTGAAGACTTTCAAGGCCTGTCTGGATGTGTTCCTCTGTGATCTGTGTTAGACAGTATTGTCCTGCTGTGGCATGGGGGTTGGACTCGATGATCTCTTTGGGTTCCTTCCAACCCCTAACATCTTATGATGTTGTGATTCTATGATTTAACCTGACTGAAATGTCATCAAAAAAAGGTAAAAAAAAAAATCAACCAAACTCAACCACCAAACCAAACAAAAAAAACACAAAGAAACCAAAGCAAACCAAAACATATTATTCTCCCTTTTAAGACTTTTGAGCATGGACACAATGAGACTATTTCTCCTCTTGATTTTTAAGACCTTGTTGAAGCAGGATTGTCCTGGGTTGGGAGTAACCTGAAAGTCAGGGATGCTTCATTCTGGGGCAAGACTGTGACATGTAGCCCTCCAGTGTCTTGGAGAGGGTGAGATGACTGGGGATGATGAGGGTGATCACCTCTTAACAAATCAAGGGGTGAAACATGTCTAGGATCCATTCAGGGAGAAGCAAAAGGAAATGGAGCAGGAGACATCTGTAGCAGGGTGAGAGATAGTTGAAGATACTAGGCTGCAAACAAATTCACTATAGAGTAGCTCAGGCAAAGTTTGAATGTTCAGATCAAAACTTAACGATGCTCCAGGGCCACAAGCAGTGAGTGCGCTGTGATGCTGGTGAAGGAAAATTGAGCCAATTGCTGTGCTCAAGACTGACAATGGTGGTTAAACTATATAGCAGAACTAGAGAATTGCAGAATTGCAAAATTACAAAATGATTGAACTTGAGAGACTTAATCAAGTTCATCTCATCTACTTTCCCTTAATCAAGCCAGATCACCCACAGAAACTTACCCAGGACCATGTTCAGAAAGCTTTTGAATATCTCCAAAGATAGAAATTCCACATTCTGTTTGGAAAACTTTTGGCACTGCTTAGTCACACGCATAGTGAAAAATCGTTTCCTGATACTCAGAGGGAACCTCCTTTGTTTCATTTTAGGCCCATTGCTCTTTTTTCTATCACTGTGCATCATGGGAAAAAAGCTGCATTTTTTACACTCTCTCTTTGAGTATTTAAAAGATCCCCCTGAGCCTTCTCTTGTCCAGGGTTATAGCTCCCAGCCCTCTCAGCCTTTCCTTTTATCACAGAGGCTCTAGTTTCTTAATTATGCATGTGAGTCCCTTTGCTGGACTGTCTTCAGATGATTGTGAATCTTTCATCCTAGGGAGCCCAACACAGGACACAATACTCCAAGTGTGGCCCCACTAGTGCTGAGTAGAGAGCAAGGATCACCTCCCTTGGAAATGGTGGCCAGAATTTTTAATGTGCACCTCCAGTTCCAGACCTTTCTACCTCTTGTTGAACTACATGAGGTTCCTGTAGGTCTTTTTCTTCATCTTGTCTAGCTCTGGGTAGCAGAGCTTCTGCTAGATCAGCCATGTTTCTTGTTTTAGTACCCTTTGGAGAGCTGCCAAGGGGAGCAATGTAACCCATGATTTAGACCATTAATAAAGACGTCACATGGAACTGGACCTAGTATTGATCCTGGTGATTATTGTTTTTGCAAGTAAAGTTTGCTCCACTGATCACCAAACTTTGGGCCCAGTCATTCAATAGGTTTTCACTGTCTGCTCATCCAGCTTACATGTGTTAACAGTTCATCAACGAGGATCACAGAATCACAAAATCACCGTTGTTGGAAAAGACCATTAAAATCATCAAGTCCAAACATTCTACCTTTTTATTTTGCTCTGGTGAGACCTCATCTGGACTACCTCATCAAGGTCTGGAGTCCTCAATGTAGAAAGGACATGGACCTCGTGGAGTGGGTCCAGAGGAGGGCCACAAAAATAATCAGAGTTTTGGAACATCTCTGCTATGAAGACAGACTGAGGGAACTGGGGTTCAGCTTGGAGAGGCTGTGGCTGGTTGCATCTGCCTTAGATTCTTTGCATGAGATCTTTGTAACGCAATCTAACCCTTTTTCTTGTAACCTCCTTGTCATCTTTCTGATATCTCACCTCAGATCTCTGCAGAATTATCACATAAACTATATGGGGTTTGATCTGGTTATTTCTGATGGGAGGGAAAGAAGGGAGAGAGAGGGAGGAGCACAGGCAGGTTTGATTTGGAAGCCTCCTGGGCGGTCTGACTGTTTCAGGAGGGATTTTTGTGTTTCTGCATTGCTTTTAACTTGTATGTAACTGTAAATATTTGTATATTGTACATATATATGCTCATAAATTGTGCTAAGCTGTAAATATAGCTTCCTTAACTTCCAGCCGACTGAGTCTAGTCTGCTGAATTCGTATGAGGAGGCCCAAACTGGCACAGGGGCCTACAAGAAGGATGGAGAGAGACTGTTTACAAAGGCCTGTGGTGATATAACGGAGTGAATGTCTTCAAACTAGAGAAGAGCAGATTAAGATTGGATGTTAGGAACACATTTTCTACTATGATGGTAGTGGAACTTTGGAACAGGTTTCCTGGGGAGGTGGTCGGGGCCCCATCCCTGGAGGCATTCAAGGTGAGGCTTACCAAGGCTCTGGGCAGCCTGATCTATTTGAAGATGCTCCTGCTTGCTGAAGAGGGAGTTGGGCTAGATGACCTTCAGAAGTCACTTCCAACCCAGACCATTCTATGATTCTGTGATTCTAAATATACCATGGCCACTACTACACCATAGCTTTGAACATAAGTCTAGATGGCCTTTAAATACATACAGGGGTGGTGATTCAACTACTTCTCTGGGCATCCTGTTCCAGTCTTTGATAACCCTTTTGGTATGGAAGTTTTTCCCAATGTCTAACCTAAACCTCCCATGAAATAAATTGATGACATTTCCTCCTATCTTATCATCTGTGACTTGTGAGAGGAGACCAAACTCACCTCTCTACAACCTCCTTTCAGGTAGCTCTAGAAAGTGATAAGGTCTCCCCTCAGCCCCCTTTTCTTCAGACTAAACAATTCTGGCTCCTTCAGCTGCTCCTTGTCAGACTTGTTCTCAAGACTCTTTACCAGCTTTATTGTTCTTCTCTGGATGCGCTGTCAAACCCTGCTGTCACGCTTATACTGGTGTCCAAAACTGAACATAGTACTCAAGATGCAGCATCATCGGTGCCAAGCACAGCAGAACAATCATCTCCCTACTCCTACTGGCCACACTACTGCTGATACAGGCCAGGCCACTGCTGGCATTCTTGACCACCCAGGTCTGATATTCAGCCACTTGTTAATCAGTAGCCCCAGGGCCTTTTCTGATCTGCAGCTTTCTAATCATTCAGTCCCAAGCTTGTAGCATTTGCATGGGGTTGCTGTGACCCAAGTGTGAAATCTAACACTTGGCTTTGTTTAGGCCCATATGATTGGCCTCAGCCCATTGATCCAGGCTGTCCAGATTGCTTTGAAGAGCCTTTCTATCCTCAAGAAGATCAACACTACCACCTAACTTGGTATTGCCCACAGACTTACTGAGAGTGCACCCTATCTCCTCATCAAGATAACTAATAAAGATGTTAAACAGAAATGGCACCAATACCAGGTCCTGAGGAAGATCCTTTGTGATGAGCTGGCAGCTTGATTTACAGTATCACAGTATCACAGTATCATCAGGGTTGGAAGAGACCTCACAGATCATCAAGTCCAACCTGTTACCACAGAGCTCAAGGCTAGACCATGGCACCAAGTGCCATGTCCAATCTTGCCTTGAACAGCTCCAGGGANGAACACAGTACTCAATTTGTGGTCTAACCGGTGCAGAGTACAGGGGCAGAATGACCTCCCTGCTCCTGCTGGCCACACCATTTCTGATGCAGGCCAGGATGCCACTGGCTCTCTTGGCCACCTGGGCACACTGCTGGCTCATGTTCAGGCGGGTATCAATCAGCACCCCCAAATCCCTCTCTGTCTGGCTGCTTTCCAGCCACTCCGACCCCAGCCTTCATTCACTATCTTGATTTGGGCTGTCATCCAGCCAATGCTTTATTCAGAAGATCTTATGCCTGTCCAGGCCATGAACAGACAGTTTTTCCATACAAATACTGTAGGGAACAGCGTCAAAGGCTTTACTGAAGTCGAGGTAAACACCCATAGCCTTTTCTTCACCCACTAAGTGAGTCACTTTGTTCATAGAAGGTCATAAGCTTCATTAAGCAGGACCTGCCCTTCATGAAACTATGCTGGCTGGGCCTGTTTCATAGACAGTCCTTTAAATGGTGTGCAATGGCACTCAAAAGGATTTGTTACATGACCTTCCTTTGTACCAAGGTCAGCCTGACTTCTCTGTATTTCCCTTGATAGTCCTTCCAGCTCTTCTTGTAGACAGGTGTTACGTTTACTGCTCTCCAGTCTGTTGGGACCTCCTCTATTAGCCAGGACTGCTGATGAGGTATGAAGAGTGTTGGTAAGCACATCTGCCAACTCCTGCAGCATTCTTGGCTGTAACCCATGTGGCCACATAGGCTTGTGTATGTTTAGATGATTCAGCAGGTCACTCACCATCTCCTCTTGAATTATGGAAGTTTCCTTGTATTCCTTATGCCTACCTTCCAGCTCAAGGGGCTGGCTATCCAGCAAACAACTAGCACTGCTACTAAAGGCTGAGGCAAAGAAGGTAGTGAACACTTCAGCCTTTTCTTCATCCTTAGTCACTTGTTTCACCTTGCATCCAATTAAGGATAAAGATTCTCTGTAGTTCTCATTTAGGTTTGTTTTTTTTTTAATGTATTTATAGAAGATTTTTTTTATGATCTTTTATGGCAGTAGCTAACCTGAGTTCTAATTGAGCTTTAGCCCTTCTAGTTTTCTCCTTGCATAGCTTCACCTCATCTTTGTAGTCCCCCTGTGCTTCCTGGTGGCCCACATGGGGAACAAACCTGTGATCTTGGCATTATCAGCACCAAGGTTATGGATTCTTTTGGAATAAAATGATTATTTCCAATTATTTGTATATACAAATCAATCTTCAAATTTCATAAAGGCTAGCTATGAATGTCAAGTATAGCAAAGTAAAAAGTATTTTAAACGCTGTATGTGCTTGTTGTTGGATAACTTCTTGCAGTAAAATATGTGGTCCATATGGGCTAGCAATTGCCACATTCACAACTGTATAGCATCTATGCAGTATTTCTTAAATAGAACTGTACCTCATTGTCATCAATGGAGCACAATTCCATTTATAGCAGTGCTGCTATTTTCACCACCCTTGTAGAGTCCCAAATGCCTGAATGGTACCACATGCACACACACACACAAAAAAAATTAACCAAATCAAAATAATTTTAAAGATCTCAAGCCAGGAGACAAATTGAAAATAGATTTTCTTTCTTCCTTTCTTTTTGGAACTCTAATAGGATACTAATATCTTCCTGCAATGTTCAAAGAGCAGTGATGTCCCAACCATTTGTAATCACATGTGGATGCATCAGTACCAACAATTTCAGCATTCTCCTTTATGTTTCACAGCTCAAACTGACAGAAGACTTTGGAAATAAACAATTGAAAAAGACATTCCCTAAAGGTAACTATCAAGTCCAATAAAGCTCAAATAAAATGGCCCAACTGTCAGAGTAAAATACAGCATATCCACTTAGCTCTTGAAAGGAAAAGGTAATGCTAACCAGTTGTTGGAGACAGCCCATAGAGGTAGTGTCACAGTGACAGCTACACAAAAGGATGCACTGCATAGCAGTGCTCAGATGAATGAGTGCCAAACAATGTAAAATAGCTACATAAGTAATTCTTTTCAAAGGACAAAAGAAAAGGCTGAAACACAATTTTCTTAAAACTTATCATTACTCGTAGTAAAACACACATATAAATAGAAAAAGCATAAATTTAAAGCCAAATAAAGCATATTGGAAACTCAAGCTTTGAAAATAGTTATAGTTTGAAATTAAGATTACCTTTTAAGAAAACATTTTAATAGAAACAAGATTAGAACATTTGTAAGCATTAGTGTGTATCTAGCCTTGGGCAAACAGAAATAAAAATAAAAATAAAAATTAAAAAAAGAGGTAGAAGATAGAATGGAAATACTTGGAACATGTGCTGGTTTGGGAGTTACTAAATAGTTACTACTATTTAGTAACCAGGTTCCTTGTGCTAAATACTTGTCCCAGTTTTTCAAAGTTCCAATCTCCATGACTTTTAGGGTAGTTTTCAGCAAACCATTGTAGCGCTCAATCTTCCCTGAAGCTGGTGCATAGTAGGGTATGTGATAGATCCACTCAATACTGTGCTGTTTGACCCAGTTTTTCACAAGATTGTTCTTGAAATGAGTGCCATTGTCTGACTCGATTCTCTCTGGAGTTCCATGTCTCCACATGATCTGTCTCTCCAAGCCAAGAATGGTGTTACGTACAGCAGCATGTGGAACTGGATAGGTTTCCAACCACCTGGTGCTTGCCTCTACATTAGCACATATTGCTTCCCACAACAAGAACAAGGTAAAGCGATGTAGTCAATCTGCTGTGTTTCACCATACTTGTACTTCGACCATTGCTGACCATGAATTCACTTATCCTGCTTGATAGCACCAAAAATGTCACAGTCATGTATGACTTGGGTAATAGGGCCTATAGATAAGTCAATTGACCTATCATGTGCCCAATTGTATGTCACATTTCTGCCTTGATGTCCAAACAAATCATGAACCCACCAAGCTAAGAACAGTTCAACTTGGTGTTTCCAATCAAGGTCAAGATCACAGTTTGTATCAAATTCAGAAATGTTATCAGCTTGATCTGCCTGCTGGTTATGTTGGTGTTCCTCAGTAGCTCTGCACACATACAGTTTAGGCATGTAATGTCTACACACTGCATTTTGACTGAAATTCTCTCCAGTTGTGCATTAATGTCCTGCCGTAGATCAGCACACCAGGTAGGCTTTACATTCCTCTGCCAACCATTCTTTTTCCAGTCTTTTAGCCAACCCATAGAGCATGAGTTGGTGTAGAGATAAAGGATAGGCCAGTTTTCATACTCAGCTACATCAAGAGCAAGTTGGACAGCTTTTACCTCAGAAAATTGATTAGATTCACCTTCTCCATCTCTTGCTTCAGTAACTTTACTTGTAAGACTCCACACTAATGACTTCCATTTTTGCTTGTTCCCAATATGACAACAGGAATTACCTCTGAACAGAGCACAGTTCTTTTCCTCATCAGAGACATCACAATAAGGACAAGCTTCCTCACCAGAAGCTATTTTGTCCTCTGAAGGTTTTGTACAGTCTGTGCCTTCCGGCCAGTTGATAATCACTTCCACCAGACCAGGGCGACCAGGATTATCCATTTGTGCTCGTAGGGTTATCAAAACCATCCATTTAGACCAGGTTGCATCTGTGGCATGATGCAGTGATGAATCTTTGCCTTTGAACATCCAGTTTAGAACTGGCAATCTAGGAGCTAAAAGCAATTGTGACTCAGTTCCAATCACTTCAGAAGCTACATTCACTCCTTCATAGGCTGCTAGTATTTCTTTCTCTGTTGGGGTGTAATTCACCTCTGAACTTCTGTAGCTACAATCCAAGAAACCAAGCAAACAACCATGTGTCTCATTTGGAGCTCTCTGCCAAAGACTCCAAGTTGGACCATTGTCACTCGCAGTCGTGTACAGAACGTTTTTAATATCCGGACCAGTTCAAACAGGTCCCAAGCTCACTGCATGGACTATTTCTTCCTTTATCTGATCAAAGGCTGCTTGTTGTTCAGGTCCCCACTCAAAATTGTTTCTCTTACAAGTCACATCATGCAGAGGTTTGACAATTTGTGTTAGTTTGAGCCTAGCTAGAATGTTTTGGTGAGAAGAACTAGATTACAGGCTGTGAAAAGGAGTCTAGTCTGGATGACAATCACCCAGCCTGAGTCTAGTCTGGTGATAATCACCCAGACTAGACTCAGCTGCTCTGGAAATTGAATGATGCTTTATATTTACAGCTTAGCTTAATATACAAGTAGATATTTACAATATATACAGTTATATACAGAAATATACAAGTTAAAAGGTAATACAGAAACACAACTCCCCTCTCAGAAACCTAAGTCCCCAGGAGGGGGTCTCCACCGCCCTTCCACCTTCATCTCGCTCCTCTACCTTAACCAAGACTTTGCCTTATGCCCAAGGAGGATTGGAGGGTAGGCCAGGGGGGTTAGGAAGCAGGTGGATTTAGTTACATAGACGGCAGGTTAGGTTAGAGAGAGAGAGAGATGCAGCCCAAAACCCAGACAGTGTGTGTGTTATCTATATTTACATTCTTTTCTTATACATCTCAGAAAGACTATGAGTAAAGTAGATATCACCATTGTTTCCCTTTTACAGCCTGTAATCTAGTTCTTCTCACCAAAACATTCTATCTAGCTTCAAAATAGCATAGGTGGGTAAAACACCCAAACCATCACAGGAATAGAGAAGAAAGCATTAGCAATGTCTATGGTAGCATACCATTTAGCCTCCTTCATTTCTTTCACAGTATGTTTTATCTTTGTAGTCATAGTTTTTATGTAGACATTATGGCAGAATGCAACAAGATGTCCTCTATCTATCTCAGTTGGTCAGTGAATTCACCAACAGTGAGAGGCCTTTCATTATCACTCCTTGATAAAAACATGCTGGCTAAGATGTTAGCATAAGATGAAGGAGCAAGCTTAATAAGCTTCTCTGTGAGACCTGTTCCAAGAGGAATGTCATCAGGCTCATGAGTGCTGTGATCTCCATAGAGCACTCGCTTCACAGCAAACTCATTCAGAAGCCTAATTCCCTGCTCAATTGTGTTTTACTTCTTAACTGCCCATGGCAAATCATCTCGGGAAGGATTTCTCATAGCCACAGCCAACAGAAGGTGTGTCCAAAAGCTAACCCTACCAAAAGGGCTTGATAGGTATTTGTCCATTCCACTCTCCCTTGTGAGTGGCTCTAGGTGCTTGACAGACTTGCCTCCTACCTGTAGGGCATTTGCACCAATAGTACAGCATCTCATCAACCACCTTAGGATTGGTGTATCCCTTGCATACTCCTTTATAACTTTCCTGCTGTCTTTGAGAGGGATCACTGGAATCATGGATATCATCCTTCTGCTTTTCTCTGGTTGTCCCGTTTGTCCTTGGCCTAAAACCAGAACTTTCCTAAGAGCACTCTTAAACTCCTCAGATCCATCCTCCTCCTTGGCAGCCAATCTCACACAGCTCCTTTCATCAGAGTATTGAGACCTGAGTATATTGGTCAAATCTCTAAGGCTGTATTTCTCCTCTTCTTCCATTTGTGTACCAGACGTCCCCTCTCAAAAATCCTCTCTTGAATCACTCTCTGTCAAATGTTTGGTCTTAGTATGAGTTTTGGCTGGAGCCAAAAAGATGGAAGAAGCTCCATCTAGTGGGTCTGAATCACTGAGGGTCTGAACTGCTGTCTGTGAGTTTGAATTGGTTATAGGGTTAGAAACGGTTGTCTGTGGATTTGAACTAGGTAAAGAAACAGTAGAGACTTGAACAGCTGGACCTGGTCTTTGGCTGCCTGCCATGTTATTGTCAGCAATTGAGATTTTGGCAGTTGTCCCAGAACCTGCAGGATGAGGTTCAGTGGTGGACATGGCAGTCCCCTCTCACTCTCTTGCCAGTCAGACATTATTTTGTCGCCAGACCTTATCTCTAACTTTGTTTGTAAGGAAACCTGATTCTTTCATTTTCTTAAAGCAGCCACATTTGAATTTGTCATCCACACTGCTAGCATTAGTGCTAAAACCAGAATCATATAGGACTAAGATCGTATGTGATAAATATACCACAATATTACATGTGTAAAACTTGCTGCAGGGATTTGGCAGGACAGTTTTAGGCAGAATTACCCTCATCAGAGAATATTTTTCAACTGTTGTAATATTTCCTGACTTATTAAGACCAGAGTTGGTAACAGGTTCAGTAATATGAAAGTCTACCCAGCTGACAAGATGTTCTCCAAAATCCAGGAACATTCCTGAATCTTTCTCCACAGTAAATCAAAAAGAAGGGGACCAAGCTTCACTGTCAACCAATGGTTAAAGTAAAAAGCAATAACTGGCCATGCAACAGCCCAAAGTAAACAAAATAGCTTCATTTTAACTTATGAGCCTTTTTAGCAATCAATCCAATTTAATTTACCCCACATTGGGTGCCAAAATAAGATGTGATTTCTTGGGAGTTACTCNTATCTGGATATACCAAAAAGACGAAAAGATGAAAAGGATGTTAGAGTTAAAAAATGGTTATGTCGGAGTAGAGTTAAGGCAGAGGCAGCCACAGAGACCAGACCACCAGAAAGAAGGAGCAGAATTGAGATCTGAGAAGTGTGAGTCTTATCTGTATTTTGACTATTTGCATTTCTCAGCAGAAGAATGGGTGATATAGGGCATTGGTTTTTTTTTTTCCCTTCTTCTCAAAGCTAAGGAGTTAATTTCTCTTAGTAAAATATTCCAATTACCTTCAAACCATCACAGAGCTCAAGGGCAGATGTAGATCTTTTAAACTGCGAATGGAGAGTATGTAGGCTTTAGAATAACAAGGGTAAAAAATGACCACTCTTCAACTCACAGATCCTGAGGGCAAGGTAGACCATGCCTCATAATGAAATGGTTGTCAGATCATTTTTGATGGGATAGATAGGCCACTGTCAGTTGCATATCTTGCCCATATTGTCTTTGGTCACACTAGTTTCTGTAACAGAAAGATGTTAGACATTTATGTTGGAATGATTAATTGGATTGTTTCATTTGAAGTGGCACTGAGATGCAGTGCTTTTGTAGCTAGAGAAAAGACTTGCAGTGACAGCAATAGCTTGACCCCAAAGCAAACTCAGTGCATTTAAGTTTCAATATGTATTACATCACCTTGGAAATCAGACCAAAATAATAATCAGAGTCAGCTGATCATTGCTGTGTAATCTATTGGGAGACAATCTTCAAGAAAGGGAGAAAGGGAAAAAGGATGACCCTGGAAACTATAGACCAGTCAGTCTCACTTCTGTGCCTGGAAAGATCATGGAGCAGATCCTCCTGAAGGCTCTGCAAAAGCAAATGGAAAACCAGGCAGAGGTGACTGGCGGCAACCAGCATGGCTTCACTAAGGGCAAATCATGCCTGACAAATTTGGTGGCTTTTTATGATGTAGTCACAGCTGCAATGGACAGGGGAAGGGCAACTGACGTCGTCTACCTAGACCTGAGTAAGGCATTCGACTCTGTCCCACATGACATCCTGGTCACCAAACTGGAAAAGCACAAACTGGATGGGTGGAGCACTCACTGAATAAGGAATTGGCTGGATGGTCGCATGCAGAGGGTGGTGATCAATGGCACAATGTCCACCTGGCGACCGGTGACAAGTGGTGTTCCTCAGGGGTCAGTGCTGGGACCAGTGCTCTTTAACATCTTTGTCAGTGATATGGACAGAGGAATTGAGTGCACCCTCAGCAAGTTTGCAGATGACACCAAGCTGTGTGGCACAGCTGACTTGCTGGAGGGCAGGGATGCCATCCAGAGGGACCTGGACAGGCTGGAGAGGTGGGCCCAGGCCAACCTCATGACGTTTAACAAGGCCAAGTGTAAGGTCCTGCACCTGGGTCGGTGCAATCCCAGGCACAGATACAGGCTGGGTGATGAATGGCTGGAGAGCAGCCCTGAGGAGAAGGACCTGGGGGTCTGGGTCGACGAGAAGCTCAACATGAGCCGGCAGTGTGCACATGCAGCCCAGACAGCCAACCGAGTGCTGGGCTGCATCAAGAGAAGTGTGGCCAGCAGGGCAAGGGAGGTGATTCTCCCCCTTTACTCTGCTCTCGTCAGACCCCACCTGGAGTACTGTGTGCAGTTCTGGAGCCCCCAATACAAGAAGGACATGGAACTGCTGGAGCGGGTCCAAAGGAGAGCCACGAAGATGATCAGAGGGCTGGAGCACCTCTGCTATGAGGACAGGCTGAGAGAGTTGGGGCTCTTCAGCCTGGAGAGGAGAAGGCTTCGAGGAGACCTTATAGTGGCCTTCCAGTATTTGAAGGGAGCCTACAGGAAAGCTGGGGAGGGACTATTTACACGGTCTAGTAATGTTAGGACGAGGGGGAATGGGTTTAAGCTGGAAGAGGGGAGATTTGGACTGGATGTTAGGAGGAAGTTCTTTACAGTGAGGGTGGTAAGGCACTGGAATGGGTTGCCCAGGGAGGTTGTGGATGCTTCCTCCCTGGAGGTGTTTAAGGTCAGGCTGGATGAGGCCTTGAGCAACCTGCTCTAGTGGGAGGTGTCTCTGCCTATGGCAGGGGGTTGGAGCTGGATGATCCTTGAGGTCCCTTCCAACCTAAACCATTCTATGATTCTATGATTCTATGACAATGTTTAGTGCTTTCTGTGAAAAGGATTGTATCTGTTTCCTACTGTCATCTATTAGACAGTTACAACTATATACCATTAATTCCTTTTGCATGTTCAATCTGGGGCAGTTTTGATAGCAATGAAACCCCAGACATCTAGCCTTTAGCTTGAGCAAAAGGAATGACCTCTTTCAGGAGGGTCCTAAACATTGGCTAAACTGCATATTTCCATCACTTTTCTCACTCTGTGCAAGGGAAACTTTATTAAAACCATGAAAATTGCCTGAAATTAGAGAGAAAGGGAGGTATACAGAGTATGCTGCAGGCCTGTGGAGAAGGTACTTTCCTGAAATTGGAAAAAGCAAAGTCGTGAAACTTAGCCACCTTGTGACTGTAAAGCAGTGAGTTTTCCTTACTATTCCTGATTTTGTGCTTTGTGTGAGCTAGCAGTCATCTGTTCACCCACCAAGTTCAATTCATCCACCCACATCATGACACCACCATCCACTGTGAAGGACTCACCACAACAAGTTCATGTGACTAATACTTTGTGAGGGAGAGAAAGCAAGGATGCACCAGGCAGATGAGACCCTTTGTAGTTCAGAGACTATGGTAGGATAACCACTGCAGGTCTGGCATTCTTCTGTGTGCATTAAAACTCACTATATACTGCTGACTCCAGTCCAGGTGATAACCTGAGGAATTATGAATTCAGCTATTTGTTATATATATTCAAACTACAAGCTAAGTTTGGCATTATTTTGTTATGATCCCGCTAGTCTACTTTTTGTTGAAAAGTCATTTATTGACAAGTTGGCAGGACATGTGTCTAATACTAACCTGAGAAACCACAGTTGTTACCTTCACTCTGCCTGATTAGACACCTTTCTAAGGGTGACAAAAGTAACAGGCTTTTGGCCCCTATTTGAGAGGAATAAGTTTTTGGACACAAAGCTTTATGTGGGAAATCTTAGACCCTTGTCTCTTAGACAGTAGCTAAGCAAGACACTCACCAACTTACTAAGAAGATGAAAGTCAACCACAATGTCTGAACAAATGATCTTTATCTGGACAGCTGAAAGATAGCTGAAAGAAAATTACTGTTCTCAAAAGAGAGATGTGATGCCATACATCATCTTTTGCCACAGAGAGGATGCTTGGCTCAAATAAGTGTCCATGCTTAACACTGATTCAGGCCAGAATCCTCTACGTACCTGTCAAACTCCTGATGAGATGGAGAATGTTACCAAGAGCATGGCACATGTCTTCTTCAGCTGTTCCATTTTGTACTAAAATTTCTTCAGTTATTCTTTGGAAGGGGAAATCCTTGAATTTTCTCTCTAAGAATTAATTGTGCACACAGCATAGAAACCCAATGGACAGACCAACAAGTATCCAACACACCTTCTTACCTACAGAAGTGCTGCATCCTTCTTCAACTTCAAGAACTAGTAATCCCTGTTAAAACCACAGCCACCACCTTTATATTTATGCAATCTACTTATTTTCTCTGCCTTCTAATTCATTTGGCTGTCATCAATATTCACTGCACAGTCTTTTGAGACCTGCCAGTCTACTACAGTAAAAAATTATTAGTTCAAACTTTAAATATATTTATTGCCTGCTATAAGCATAATACTATATTGCTGGTATTATTGGAAGGGACATTTGTATTTTGTTAGCAAATCAAAGTTAAAAAAATGTTGTAATAAACACAAAGGAAATGTGGTCAGCTATGTATTAAATCTATGCAATATCACATTTACCTACCTCTGGATCTTAGTATAAGAGAATAAAAGTTCTGTGACTATTTGGAAGTCCCCCAAAACACCTATTTCTTTAATAAATATGTCCTTTCTTTTTCCTCCCTGCACCTTGCAATGGCAAGGAAAATACCTCCTGTGTTACTCTCAAGTCTGTTGAGTCTATAAAGTGTGAGCATCTGGGAATCATCATATTTTCTGCTGACCACTGAATCAGCATAAAAGGAGGACATGATGAGCTCCAGCTGTTAAGCCTCTTGCTTAGTGGATTTGAGAAATTATCCCACAGGATATTTTACTGCAGTACAAGGATCTATATTAAAGGTGCATGGAACATCTTTTCCACAAGGAACACAGAAGAGAACTAAGAGCAAGTAAGCAGAGGTGAGCTGTGAGAATGTCATCAACATGCCTAGACTATGTAATAACAGAAGGACTTTTACCTTCAGACCTTTCTCTGAGAATATAAACTTTCTTCCTGTTTTGCTGTATGCAGTCCAAGGGAAGATGGATTGAATTAATAGCAACTGAAACCCCTAGCAAAACTGTTTGAGAATAATGTGCTCTGGTTTGGGTCCTTTCCTCAGTTAAAGCATTTATATATTTTCAGATTGCTCATACATAGGGTATAATGCAACAGAAAAGAAAAATATATTATCTGTAAAAATATTATTTGACGGGCAGCCACATTAATTCACTTCTAAATCTGTAGCCCTAACAGTAAATGCACCCATTCATTAAATACATAAAAAGAAAAGTATTACCAAAATAAAAAGGAAGAAAAAAGAAAGGGGAAAAAAAATAGAAAAGGGAAACCTTGAGTTACATTCACAATCATGCTTATTGCCATTGTTACCAATGTTAGCAGCTTTTTAAACCTGAAAAGAAGGGTTTCAAATGTTTTGAACGTCTGTGAAAACAATTTCCCTATGTAGCTACAAAGTGGTACATTTAGATCACCCTGTCTTCAGACCAAGATGAAACTAGAAATGAATGTACAGCTATTTTGAGTACAGTCTATGGGTTTCTGCAGTCTTCATGATCAAGTAAATATGAAAGAATATGAGTAAAGACAGAATTCAGCATTGCCATCGTTGCAGTGGGGTTTTCCCCAAGATACTTTCGCCATAAAGCGTTTGGAAGTGTAGGCAACTGTGTCTGAAGACACAGTTGACCCTTTTCTAGGGGCACACTTGTCACAGGCGTGACCACATATGCAGCCATGGAGTAAAGAAGGTAGCAATCTCAGCAATAGTATGTCAGACAGGTCCTTTTGGCTGGAGAGAGGTCAGGCTCCTTCCCTCTGTAGATAAACTGGGGCTCAAATCAATCAGAGAACAGTATGCTCCCCTATTGACTGGCCAATGGCCATTTCTGAATAAAGAGGAGGACATGCAATGTACATGTTGTTAACACTACAGTGGAGCTCTAAGACATGTAATTTCTGAGAGAGCTCTTAAGCTACCCAGGACTGCAAATGGTGGCAACTTACTTGCAATCAGTACTGTATTTTTTACATTTGCTTATCTAAAAATCCTGTTTGCATTTCTCTATGTCAATTACTATGATGTATTGTTACACATGCTTCTTTTATGCAAAAGCCTTTTAACAAGTGTTTGGTAAAGGATTAAATATAAATAAATAAATAAAATTTTAAAAGGATTTTTATAAGAGAAAAGACTGCAAGACCTAGATAGCTTAAGTTGTAACAGTCATTGGTATAATTGGCTTCTCCATGAGTTAAAATCAGGTTCCCTGTCGAAGGGGAGAGCCTGCTTGATGGTGTTTTAAGCGTATAAGATTGGAAAAGCAAAAGGTCTATATATGACAGAGAGACAGCTATATTGTTTTGATCCTGGATGTGCGACGCACTCATATTTATGATGACCATCTTCAATTTCGCTCAGTTTTCATAGTGATTCTGTTGTTAACATGTGGCTTTCAGAGCTATGGCCTTTACCCAAGCAATGATTTTTTTAAAAAACAGTGTTTATCTCTTGGTTATTTTCCAGCTTGGTGAACAATTGTTCACAACATCCCTTCTTAATCTAGAGTACATTATTTCTGCTGCTGGCTGGTCTGAGGGTGTACTTGATGTTTCTTATATCATAACCTGATTTTCACCTCCATTAAGATAGAAATTATTATTATTTCCCCACTGCAGATGTTTTCAGTTTTAGTTAGATGCCTAGATACAGAGGAGTACTTGTGATCCAGTGTTTTGGAAACATCACAAAATGGTGAGTGAGAATCTGTATTAATCAAAATGAACACACAAACACATCTTCCAGGATCCTGTTTTTTACTTTCAGATATTTGGTATCTATGTTTTCAGCTGACATCAAATCTGAAAGGAAGATAGTGGATGCTGCTATATCAGGCAGTGACATATTCTTTAGCTGACAGGTATTGCAGCTTGCTGACTGCCTAAATTTTCTTGGATACCTTAGCACAATTCAAAAGACACAGATATACTGCAAGTGACACATAGCTTATGGGCAGAGACCTGTAAGTGTGGCTGCCTTTGCTGTGTATTTGCATAATTATCTGATGCACAAAGCTGAGTGGGACTAGCAATGTCTTTAATATGAGTTAAGTTGAGGTAGACATTAAGTATAGTAAATGGATAATGAGTCATGTGTTCTTGACTACTACCAGATATCATAACACTATTCACAGTCATGACTAATATTGAATCTGAAACCTGTACAGCTCTTTTTGGAAATCTTACACATAAATTTTGAACTGTTTGTCTATGAGATACAAGGCCCTAATTTTACTTCTTAATTCATACCTAAGATTTCTTTTCTTAGACAACATGATGCAAATAAATGTTCTCAAGAAGTTTATTTATTTGCTCTCAGACTCACTTGGCACACTATTTTATTTTCCCCAGGAAGGAATAAAAAGTAGATGAAAAATTGCAATTCATTTTGCATCAGTCTTCAACAGCAAGGGTCCAACCACAATGTCCAAGTCCCAGAGGGCAAAAGTAAGGACTGGGAGAAGGAAGATCTGACCACTATAATTCAAGAGCATGTTCATGAGCACCTAAGGAATCTGAACGTGACAAGTCCATGGGACCTGACACGATACACTCACGAGTCCTGAGGGAACTGGAGGATGATGCTATTAAACCACTGTCCCTCTGTTCCTGTTGACTAAAAAAGGGGAAACAGAATGCCCATCTTTGAGAATGCAAACAAGGAAGACCCTGGGAACTACAGACCAGTCAGTCTTACCTCTGTGCCTGGCAAGATCATGGTGCAGATCCTCCTGAAGGCTCTGCTAAGAGAAAAGGAAAACAAAGCAGAGGTGGTTGGTGGTAACCAGCATGGCTTCACCAAGGGCAAATCATGCCTGACAAATCTGGTGGCTTTTTATGATGAAGCCATGGCAACAATGGGAAAGGGAAGGGCAACTTGAGTAAGGTGTTTGACTCTGTCCCACGTGACATCCTGGTCACCAAACTGGAGAAACATGGACTCGATGGATTGACCACTCATTGTGTAAGGAATTGTCTGATCACATGCAGAGAGTTGTGATCAGTGGCACAATGTCCACCTGGAGACAGTAACAAGTGATGTCCCTCAGTGCTGGGACCAGTGCTGCTTAGCATCTTTGTCAGTGATACGGGCAGAGGAATTGAGTGCACCCTCAGCAAGTTTGTAGATGACACTAAGCTGAGTGGCACAGTCAACTTGCTAGAAGGAAGGGATGCCATCCAGAGGGACCTGGACAGGCTGGAGACGTAGGCCCAGGCTAACTTCATGAAATTCAACAAAGCCAAGTGTAAGGCCCTGTACCTGGTCAGCACAACCCTAAGCACAAATCCAGCCTGGGTGGCAAACAGCTGGAGAGCAGCCCTGAGGAAAAGGACCTTGGGGTTTGGGGTGATGAAAAGCTCAACATGAGCCAGCAGTGTGCATGTGTGCTGGGCTGCATCAAGAGGAGCCCAGCCAGCAGGGCAAGGGAGGTGGTTCTCCCCCTTTACTCTGCTCTGGTGAGACTCCACCTGGAGTACTGTGTGCAGTTCTGGAGCCCCCAACACAAGAAGGACATCAAACTGTAAAAGTCCAGAGGAGGGCCACAAAGGTGGTCAGAGATCTGGAGCACCTTTCCTATGAGGACAGGCTTCAAAAGTTGGGGCCCTTCAGGTTGGAGAATAGAAGGCTTCAAGGAGACCTTGTAGTAGGCTTCCGGTATCTCAAGAGGGCCTACAGGAGAGCTGAGGAGGGACTACTTACAAGGTCTTGTAATGACAGGACAAGGAGTAATGAGTTTAAACTGGAAGAGGGGAGATTTAAACTAGATGTTAGGAAGAAGTTTTTTACAGTGAGGGTGGTGAAACACTGGAACGAGTTGCCCAAGGGGGTTGTGTATGCTCCCTCCCTTGAGGTGTTCAAGGCTAGATGAGGCCTTGAGTGACCTGTTCTAGTGGGAGATGTCCCCCACTTGATGGGGGAATGGAACTGGATAATCAAATATGGGTTTGAGGAGTGGACCACTAGATGGATAAAGAACTGGCTTGATGGCTGCACCCAAAGAGTGGCTGTCAATAGGTCCGTGTCCAAGTGGAGGCCAGTGACAAGCAGAGTCCCTCAGGGCACCAGTCTTGTTCAACATCTTTGTGAGTGCCATGGACAGTGGCATTGAGTGCACCCTCAGCAAGTTCACTGATGACAGCAAGCTGTGTGGTGCAGCAGACATGCTGGAGGGAAGGGATGTCATCCAGAGGGACCTGGACAGGCTGCAGAGGTGGACACAAACCAACCTCATGTGGTTCAATGAGACCAAGTGCAGGGTCCTGCATCTGGGTCGAGGAAATCCCAAGCACAAATGCAGGCTGGGTAGTGAGGGGCTGGAAAGAAACCCTGAGGAGAGGGACTTGGGGGTGCTGGTGGACAAGAAGCTCAACATGAGCCAGCAGTGTACACTTGCAGTCTGGAGGGCAAACCAGATCCTGGACTGCATCAGGACAAGTGTGGCCATCAGGTTGAGGGAGGTGATCCTCGCCTTCTACTCCGCTCTGCTGAGACCCCACATGGAATACTGCATCCATTTCTGGAGCCCCCATTATGAGAAGGGTGTGGAGATGCTGAAGCATGTCCAGAGAAGAGCCACGAG